>CM022302.1:347729851-348143434 GCA_011799875.1 Thinopyrum elongatum | reverse complement strand
CCTGCGCTCACCGCCTAGTATCTCTAGCTTATAATTTGGCCGTGATGCTGTCCGCTATGTACCCGACTTTTGTGTATGGATCTGTATGTCTTAAAATTCGACACTGTTATGTAATCTATTCAGCAACACTGCTTAAGGTATTGTCGTGTTATCATCATACTGGTCGCTAACATCGCAATTGCTTTTACTAAACTCTCAACCCAACCCCCTGTTTCTACGTAGCGAGGATGGTTAGACAGGTGGTCGTGGTCGTGGTCTACCCCTGAACGTCCACCACCGCCAGACTTATATGGCAGCTATTATGCACAGTTCGTCTCAAACGCCCAGTTCATGTTGGAATCATGGCTGTGCGTTTCCCGCATCAAACAACCATAACCAAACACCACTTCAGTAACTTTCACGAGTTTACGCGACTCAGACCCAACGCAGTTTCGGCACTCTGACAAGCCCCCTTGATGCCGATGACGCTCCGCTACATCACTCAACGATGGAGTCTGCTAATGTCGCCCCCGCCAACTTTTCACCTTTCGCAGCCTTTTTCTTAAAGGGCCCCCCCGCTGCTCAAGGGTGGGAATCAGGCACACAGGGGACAGCTTACTCTGGGCGTATTTGCTGGAACGAGGCGGGGAATTCATCACTTGGTATAGGTCTGGTTTCCAGGCTAGAACATTTCCGTGCACGTTTTTTTTTACCCATCCCTCAGCAATTATGGACGCAGTGAAGAACCCATTGTCGCAAACCTCACACACAGGGGCAGTAAAACCGTCGAAGCTTATCACAGCGGGGGGTGTGGGATGGATGGTCATACAGTCTGTCATGGTAGAGGTCGTTTGGCCGTAGGACATACTGCAGCAACCGTCGGCGGCGCTCGTTGCGCTCAGCGGTGGGTTGGCCTACTCGGCCACGCGGCGACGTCGTGCCCTACGGGTCCCTCCCCTCGTGGTCGGGGACGCACGAGCTGGGCCTGCTGGGGCTTCGGCCACGTCGTCCGAAACCTTTTTTTTAATAGATTCTACCAGAAAAATCCTAATAAATAAAAAAATTCTAAAAATGCCAAACAATTTTCCATCACCGTCTAAATAGAATATTTAGAACAAAGTGAACTTTTCTTGGCCTAAAAAATGCATTTTGAAAAAGCATATTTCTAATTCAATAAAATAGCATAAAATCCAATAAAATATTTAGTTGTTTTAACATTTTTCCTCCAATATTTCTTTTATTTTGGAGAAGTCATATTATCTGCTCTCATATGTTTTTATATTGGAAATATTTTTGGAGAGAAAAATAATTAAAACAACAAAATGAATCCTCTTTCAAATATTTGAGAAAATTCAATATGAAAATAATAAAATCCCAACTCTCCTCTCCGTGTTCCTTGAGTTGCTTAGGATTTTTTAGGGTCACAATCAAAATGCAAATAAAATATATATGCATATGATGACTATGGATACATTCCAATTGAAAATTTGGGATGTTACAAACCTACCCCCTTAAGATGAATCTCGTCCTCGAGATTCGGGTTGGCTAGAAAATAGGTGGGGTTGTCTTTCCGTGATCTTCCTCTCGTTCCCAGGTGCTTCAATCCTCGTATGGTGGCTCCACTGAACTTTGCAAACTTGATACCCTTGCTGCGTGTAACTCTTGCTGGCAAACTCGAGAATTTTGACGGGTTTCTCCTCGTAGGTCAGATCACTATCCAACTGAATGGCTTCAGGGGTACTGTATCTCTCAGAGGAAATCGGCCATCTCACAGGCACTTCTTCAACTGGGAAATGTGAAACACATCATGAACTCCTGATAGTCCGTCGGGTAACCCAACTGTAGCCACCTCTCCCATACGTTTCCAAAACTCGGTATGGTCCTACAAATCTCAGGGCTAACTTTCCCTTGACTCCAAAGCGTTTAAAACTCCTCGCATGAGGTGACACATGAGATATGCTCTGTCTCCGATTTCATAGACTACCTCCTTGCGCTTGGTATCGGGCATAACTCTTCTGTCTGGACTGAGCTACCTTCAGTCTATGCCCGAATCAACTTAACCTTCTCTTCAGACTCTTTAATCAAATCTGGTCCAAACAACTGACGTCCTCCAACTTCATCCCACATCAACGGTGTTCTGGCACCTCCTCCATACAAAGCTTCAAAAGGGGCCATCTTCCAAACTTGGCTTGGTACTGTTGTTGTATAAGACTCCGCGTAGGGCAAATTGTCATCCCAACTCGATCCGTAATCTAGTGCACAAGCTCTCAACATGTCCTCCAGATATGATTGACCTCTCCTGTCTGTCCTCTCGTCTGCGGATAAAGGCTATACTAAACTCTACCTGTACCCCAAGGTCTGGTGCACTGTGCCAAACTTTGAAGTAAACTGTGTTCCTCTCTGATACGATGGTCCTCGAAACTCCATGCGACATACGATCCTGGTCATATATAATCTTGGCCACTTTGCACTCGTATAGGTGGTTTTCACTGGGATAAGGGAGCCTTTGGTCAAACGATCCAACTACTACCCAGATAGAATCATATCCCGATCGGGTCCTAGGTAATCCGGTGAGAAATCCATGCCAAGCTTATCCCACTTCCATTCGTATCGGCATAGGCTGCAGTTAATCCTGCTGGCTTTTTTGATGTTCTGCTTTCCTCTCTGACATACTCCATACGGCGTACATACTCGGCAATGTCCTTCTTCATACCAGTCCACCAGAAATGCTCCTTCAGATCCAAATACATCTTGTGTTTCCGGGTGTATCGAGTATGGCGAGTCATGAGCTTCCTGTAGTATCAACTTCCTGATCTCTGCATTATTGGGTAATAAACACGGTCCTCAAACCATAAATTTCGTACTCATCCTCACGAAAACCTTTGGCTTTTCCTCTGTCTCATCTTCTCCTTTATCTCAGCAATTTCCTTATCATCGTTCTGAGCTGCTCGAATCTTTCCCAATATGTTGACGTTACCACCTCCATTGCTGCGACAAAACCTCTAGGGACTATCTCCAAACGAAGCTCCTGAGATCTTCGGCTAACTCCTTTGGTAATCCTCCGTTTATGAGGTATTGACATAACTCTTTCCGGCTCAAAGCGTCTGCTACGACATTGGCCTTTCCTGGGTGATAATGCAACTTCATATCATATCCTTTATAAGCTCCAACCATGTTCCTCTGCCTAGATTCAGCTCCTTCTGTGTGAAAATGAACTTCAAACTCTTATGATCCGTTACACATCACACGGTTTCCCATAAGAAAATGTCTCCAGTCTTGTGCATGAACTCAGCTGCTACTCCAAATCATGCGTGGCATAATTCAACTCATTGCGGTCGAAGCTGACGTGAGTGCCTATGAGACAACTCTTCCGTCCTGCATAAGTACACCTCCAGTCCTAAGCGAGAAGCGTCGCAATACACTTGGAAATCTTTGCGTATATCCGGCAGAATCAACACTGGGGCTGTAACCAAACGTTTCTCTTCAGCTCCTAAAACTTGCCTCACATTCATCTGTCCATTTGAACTTGGTGTCCTTCTTCAGTAAATCCGTCATAGGCTTCGCAATCTTAGAAAAATTCTCATAAATCTTCGATAATATCCTGCAAGTCCAAGAAAGCTGCGATCTCTCCAACTGAGGTGGTGCCAACCACTCGGTGACTGACTGAACCTTGGTGGGGTCTACTGCTATACCTTCTCCTGATATAAACATGTCCAAGAAATCCAACTTCCTTCAACCAAAACTCACATTTGCTGAACTTGGCATACAACGTGATGTTCCCTGAGCTTCTCGAGACACTAAACGCAAATGCTCCTTGTGTTCCTCTTCATTCTCGAGTACACCGATATCCATCAATGAACACCACGACAAACTTATCCAAGAACTCCATGAACACTTTATTCATCATAGTCATAAAATAGGCAGGGCATTAGTTAATCCAAATGACATAACCGTATACTCATATAGCCCATACCTTGTGGGTGAGGCTGTCTTAGTATATCCTGTCTCGGATCTTCAACTGGTGGTATCCTGATCTCAGATCGATCTTGGAGAACACTTTAGCTCCTTGCAACTGATCAAACAATCATTGATCATCGCAGTGGGTACTTGTTCTTGATCGTCACTTCTTCAATCCCGATAATCAACACCATTTCCAATGATCCATCCTTCTTCCTAACCAAGAGCACTTGGGGCTCCCCACGGTGATGAACTTCGTCGAATGTAACCTTTCTCCAAAACTCCTTGATCTGCTTCTTAATCTCCTCCAGATCATTTGCGGGCATCCGGTATGGTCTCTTCGTATCGGTCCGGTGACTGGCAACAGCTCTATCAAAAACTCAATGTCTCGATCCGGCGGCATGCCTGGTAACTCCTCTGGAAATACTCTGGGTAATCCTTCACTACTGGCACTTCCTCCTCTGAACAACTCCTGAGAGGGAATTTATTTGGGTTCTCCTTGACGCATGCCTGGATACATACTTGATCCTTTTTCCTCCGGGGTGGGAGCAGAATTGACTTACTGCGCAATCGATTTTTTCCTCCATACATCGATAGCTAATCCATGCCTAGTATCACATCCAATCCTTGTGACTCCAAAATTATTAAGTCTGAGGGGAACATGTGCCTACCTATGGTCAATGGCATCTGAAACATCCTTGACTTGCCATATACTCCGCTCCTGGTGAGCTTACTAACATAGTGTCCAAGAACTTTAGTGGCAACTTATACTTATCCACAAATCCCTTGAATGTTATGAATGTGATGCACACCAGTATCAAAAAGAACGATTGCAGTACTGACTTAACCAAAAACTTACCTATAACTGCATCTGGCTGCTCTTCAACCTCCTCCATGTTAACGTGGTTCACTTGTCCCCTGTTGAAAGGTTGGCTTCTTTCCCAGAGCTTCCATTGCCATTACCATTCTTTGGTTCAGGACACTCATTGGCATAGTGTCCAGTCTTCCCGCACTTGAAACAAGTAATGTGACTTTGATCCTTCTTGGCGGGTGTGACTGGTTTAGAGCGGTTCTGATTGCTGCCTGCTGCCTCCCATTCCTTTCCATTCTTGGGGCCACTATGGTTATGCAAACTTCCTCCATTGTGAGTATGGCCTCCATGGTATGTGTATATCCTCCCGAGTTCGGGGTAAAACGAGGCTTTCTGCTGAGCTCCTAATGTAATTCCCTTGTCCATACTTCCTTTTGGCGGCTCTCA
This sequence comes from Thinopyrum elongatum, assembly GCA_011799875.1. NCBI lineage: Eukaryota > Viridiplantae > Streptophyta > Magnoliopsida > Poales > Poaceae > Thinopyrum > Thinopyrum elongatum. The sequence continues at coordinate 348,138,240 of CM022302.1, read as the reverse complement.
ATTGTTGCTGCTTCCCTTCAATCATAAGGGCCTGGTCTACCAACTCCTGGTAGTTAGTGAATGTTGCACCATCAGCTGCATGCTCATCTCATCATTCAAACCCTTCCATAAACTTCTCCTGCTTCGCGGCATCATGGCCACATCATCCGGGGCATAGCGAGCTAACTACTGAACTCATCCACGTACTGCCCCACAGTACGTGTTTCCCTAGCGCAAGTTGCGAAACTCATGCTTCTTCATGCTCATACTCCAGTTGAGACATGTGCAGTGCGGATGCTTGCTTGAAACTGATCCCAGGTGACATTGGCTATAGGGAATGTGGCTGTGTAATTCCTCCACCATGAGGCTCGGGTCCATCCATTGATGTGCGGCAAAACGCACCTTCTCAGCATCTGTGCATCCTGCGGTGGTCACTCCCTTCCATCCTGCGTAGCCAGTCATCAGCAACTATTGGCTGGTGCTACTGGAAACACCGGCGGCTGCAACCTCAGAAAACGGGCTAGGTTGTCAACTGGAGGTGGGGCGGTGGGTTGTTGTTGTTGTTATTGCCTTGGTTCTGGACTAGTATCTGCATCAAGATTCTGCTCTTCTGCTGCTGGATCAACTGTTTGATCTCCGTGGGAAGACAAATCCGTGTCGCGTCTCGGAGGCATCTGATGGGTTTAGAGGGAGAAGATTAGAATAGAGTGAGGTCTAATGAGAAAGCACTACCCATATGCACATGAAACAAACACATTCATATCACACCAATCAATTCAAGCAGGGGCATACAATCGATCTAACTATCGTTACAAGTGCTCGACTACTACTATTACATGGGGAAATACTACTATCATATGGTGGTCATCTAGAAATTTGATCGTTGGAAGACTCCATGATTCCGCTCCAGCTTCGTCTTCATATTCATCATCACTACTATCGGGTTCGGAGTCGGTGTCGTCGATGATGATGTAGTCCTCGGGATGGTTGTCATCTCCTCCTGCGCGGGGTCTCCATGAATACTCCTAGCTTCCTTGTCAGTCGTCATTCTTCTCCACTAGTATTGCGATTTCCTCCTCGTATCCGTCGCGTTGTAGACTTGAGTTCCTCTTCTAGCTCCATGTTTCCTGGTCATCATCTTCTTCAAATCTATCATGCTTGCGCACATCTGGTTCTCCTATCGACGAATGTGCTGGTTTAACTCCTGGATGAAAGCTGCAATGGACCTGTTTTCTCCTGGTGCTGATCATCTCCCATTGCTCATCTCGGCGCCCACATATCTGGTAGATGGTGTCCTTAAGATCTTTGTGATAAACTTCACCGATGCGTCCCATGGCGATTGTGGGCTGCCATGCTCTTACCTAGACTCCAGGTTGGTGCATCAAAGAAACTCTATGGACTCAGTAACTGGTGTGAACGTCCTTCCTGGAACTTGAACTCGAATCATCCAACGCTCCTCTTCTGGTAAAGTGGCGGTGTAGGTCCCGGTGAAGCTTGGTATTCCGATGTTCAGGTATTGTGATTTCCTTCAGTGTCTCCCAAAGGGTGTGTCTTCATCCGGTTGTGCAAACTTGTTCCTTGAGTCCGCCATCCTAGAGAGTAGAAGATGGAGAGAGTCAGAAATGAGTAGAGAAGAGTGACCTATGGCTTTTCTTAGTGGTCGTGTCTTACAGTCAGCGTGTGCTCTGATACCATCTTGTAGCGATCCGACCTCAGATGGTCAAATCTCTGTGTTCAATTGTCATCCCTGGATCGGTAATGCTGACACACACAGTACTCGAAGGATTTATACAGAGTGCAATCACACACTTATTACATCGAATGTCTCAAAAGAGAACTCATTACAATAAATATGGCTTAAGCCATCTAAATAAGATAACAGCGGATGGCTTGGAAGATAAGTGATCCTCAACTCCACGGCATAGCTGAGTGCACGATAACGACCTAGCGCACCTTACTCTTCGTCTGAAAAGTCTGCAACATGATATGTTGTCAGTCCGAAACGGTCAGCACATGGAATATGCTGGTAATATAACACAGTAAGCAATGAACAGGTAAATGCTATCACTACATGCATATATGGCTGGTGGAAAAGCTCTAGGGTTATATTGTTTTGCGAAAAGCCAATTTTTTCCCTACTCAAAGGAATATGTTTTATTTAACTATCATGGTGGTTTGAAACATTGAGAAGGTAAATCCCCATCTCAATCCCAATTAAAAGTAATCATTAAACCCAACAATTTAATTTAGAGTGATGAGTCAAATCAATAATTCAAGTACCAGATACTCAAGATGTCCATAACCGGGACACGGCTACCCATGATTAGTTTATACACTCTGCAGAGGTTTGCGCACTTTTCCCACAAGACTCGATCTCCTCCGTTGGATTTCTCGCACTACATGGTGTTTGAGAACGGATGACCGAGAACAGTCTTTCAGAAACATTTACCTTTACTCTGGGTAGACAGTTACCCTACTTCCCCTACATCTGCTAGCCTACCACTGAAAGAGGTCATGCACACACTCAACTATGCTAGAGCCCATAATAGCTTGTGGCTGCACACGGAAGTTTCTAGCATGAATAATCTTATGATCCCTTTGAGCCTGGGTGGCAACCAAAAGACAACACTAGTATCTCCCAGTGCCTGCCAACCAATCCACCCAGATGTGTATTTAAGTAGCCACCTTAATTTAACCATTAATTAACAATCTCACATCTGTCATGGTACACTCAAAACCCAATCCACGTCTACGAGCATAGCTCGGCAATATAAGCATAACGTAGAAGTAACTCCCAAGGGTTTGAAATTAAACAGGTAATAGGTTCTACCTCATCATCTACTTCCCCAATACCCACATGTTAATCACATCCTAACCATGCAGTGTTTTGTAACTAATGCATAAGAACTGGGTATGAAAAGAGTATGATCAATGTGTTACTTGCCTTGCCGACGATCCGCAAACCCTAAGACTCGTATAGCACGCTTCGCACTCCGGAATTCTATCGCAAACAAACAATGCATACATAAAAAATCAAGCATAGTGCAAGGGAAAACTCAAATAATAGATCAAATCTGAAAGTTCAACTGAAGAGATTCGATCTGCAAAAGAATCAAATCGAATCAGAGCTACGAACTGAAACTACGGTCAAAAGAACTTCCAAAACAATCTGCTTGAAACCAATTTGAAAATGTCAAAATCATGTTCAAGTTGATTAACAGAAAGAGGGGTTCGATACGAAGATTTTGGCGTGGTTTTACTAGATTTGGACGAATGGTTTAGAAACGGCGAGGGTTTGAAGATCAAGGGCTAATCTGCGATAAAAATAATTGTGGATAGGTCCCTGTCCGATAAACGAAAAAGAAAAATCTATCGGACGAAAGTCCGCTACAGAGATGAACAGGCGAAAACGTTCGTTAAAACGAACAACGAACGACGCTTCGCAAACGAACTAAACCGAGAAAACCGAACCGATCTAAAAAACCAAATGGTTTATACCTAAACCGAAAAAAAAAAGGCGGCGAGATCCGCGAAGTCCGACGCGGCTTCGGCGGCTTTCGGCGGCGGGGCTGCGCGGGGCGGCGGGCGCTGCAGCCGACAGCGCGACGCGCGGCGCGCGGCGGGCGCTGCTGCTGCTTCTCTGCGGCGCTCTGGGTGGCGAAGTGGGGGCGGGCGTGGCGGCTATAAGGATGAGGGGGGCGGCTTGGAGGAGGGGTCAAGGCGGCGGCGGTGCCAACGCGGCCACGGCGGCGGCGTAGTGCGCGAGCGGGTCTCCCGCTCGGGGTCGGGGACGGCGCGAGCTGGGCCGGCTGGGCTTCGCCCAGTCGGTCCGAAACCTTTTTTTAAATAAGATTCCGCCGAGAAAAATCCTAATAAATATAATTTTTTTCTAAAAATGCCAAAAACAATTTTCACCATCTAAATAGAATATTTAGAACAAAGTGAACATTTTCTTGGCCAAAAATGCAATTTTGAAAAATGCATATTTTCTAATTCAATAAAATAGCTATAAAATCCAAATAAAATTATTTATTTGATTTTAACATTTTCCCTCCAATATTTCTTTTATTTTGGAAGAAGTCTATTATCTCCTCTCATATGTTTTTATATTGGAAATATTTTTGAAGAGAAAAATAATTAAACCAAAATGATCCTCTTTCCAATATTTGAGAAAATTCAAATTGAAAATAATAATCCCCAACTCTCTCCGTGGGTCCTGAGTTGCTTAGGATTTTTAGGGTCACAATCAAAATGCAAATAAAATTGATATGCATATGATTATCTATGGATAACATTCCAAATTGAAAATTTTGGATGTTACAAATTCTTCATGATGCTAATGAAAATTATTATGAGAGAGGAACATGTGCTTGAGGTATTGCAATAATATCAATTTCCTCTCTATATGTTGAAAGTTTTGAAGTTGCACTTGTCTTGCCTTCCTATGCTAGTTGATTTTTGTTCCCATAAATTGTTTGCTCACAAAATCTCTATGCATAGTAAGTGGTTTAGACTTAATTTGCTAGTCATATGCTTCATGATCGCTCTCTTTGTGTTTCGATTCTTATCTTTTAATGCGAGCATCATTGAAATCATCATGCCTAGCTAAAAGGCATTAAAGAAAAGCGCTTGTTGGGAGACAACCCAACACTTTTACCTACTATTTTTGTGTGTTCACATAGTTAGGCTACTGTAGTAATCTTGTTTTATAGCTTTTGTTTCATTAAAGTGCCAAGTAAAGCCTTTGGATAGTGTGGATGATAGTTGACTTGATTCTGTGCAAAAACAGAACTTTTGCGTCCAGTGCAGAAATTCCTGTATTTTACTGGAACGAGGAAAAATTCTGAATTATTTTACAGTTGATGGTTACAAATTTCCTACGTTTTCCTAATTTTTCAGAATTTTCTGGAGTTGTAGAAGTATGACCTTAATTCAGATCTTTACATACTATTCTGTTTTTGACAGATTCTGTTTTCAATGCATAATTTACTTGTTTTCTAGTTTCTATGGCTTATATTGCTTAATATAAATTGTGAAAATTGTAGAGTAAAGTAGGAATTGTGTGAGAACAATTATGAATCTTGTCTTTGACATTACCAAAGTGAATTTTGTCTTTATCATACTAACCCATCTCACAAGTTCCGTTTTTTTGTGTGATTGAAGTTTTCAAGTTTTGGGTGAGATATATCGATATGAGGAGAATAAGGAGTGCCAAGAACCTAAGCTTGGGGATTCCCAAGAACCCCCAAGGCAATATTCAAGGAAGATCCAGAAACTAAGCTTGGGGATGCCCCGGAAGGCATCCCCTCTTTCGTCTCCACATTATCGGTAACTTCACTTGGAGCTATATTTTATTCGTCACATATATTGTGTTTTGCTTGGAGCGTTATTTTATTTTATTTGTATTTTCTTGCTTTTATTTATAATAGTGTTTTTCATCTTTTACTTCAATAAAATGTTAGGTATAGCCTTTGCCATGCTTATTTTGCAAGTATATGAGTTGCTGTTTCAAATAGAAGTTTATCTCTATTGCAATAATTATCCAGAAGTAAGAATGTGATAAAATGTTGAAATTGTTTGCACAGTAATAAATAATAAATTTTCTACAGTGTGGTAAATTTTCAGAATTTTTGTAGTTAGGTAAGTATGAATAATATTGCACTCTTTATAGACTGTACTGTTTAGGCAGATTGCTGTTATTTTGCATTGTGTGCATATGTTTGCTTGTTTAATGATTCTATTTGAGGGTGGAAGTATTAAATATGCAGAGGCATTTAGTATGCAATGTTGAATAATAATTTTAGTGATTTGCTACAGTAGAAATGATAAGGTTTTTGCATTGATTTATACAACTTATCTCACAGTTCTGTTGAGTTTTTGTGTGGATGAAGTTTTTAATTTAGGGAAACCGTGATATAAAAGGAATTAAGGAGACACAAAAGCTCAAGCTTAGGGATGCCCAAGACCTCCCAAGTTAATAATCCAAGAAGTCTCAAGCATCTAAGCTTGGGGATGCCCCAGTAGGCATCCCACCTTTCTTCATGAACAACTATCAGTTAGTATCGGTTGAGCCTAAGTTTTTGCTTCTTCACATGATGTGTGCTATTCTTAGAATGTCATTTTTGTTTTGTTTTGCTTGCTGTTTTAATAAATACTTAGATCTGAAATTTTTTAAATAAAAGAGAGTCCTAAAATGGCTACCCATTTACTTAACTACTCGCATGATCTTCACTTATATCTTTTTGGAGTAGTTTCTCAAACACTCTCATGCTTCACTTATATTATTTTGAGAGTTGATAATAGTGATGACATTTTCACAAGCTATGAAATTGGTCCCAAAGTGAGGGAATCCAAGAAGGATATAATAAAACTTTCATATAGATCATTGGATATGATAAGTTTGATTCCTTGCAATAGTTTTACGATATGGAGATAATATATGAGAGTCACGTTGGTGAGTAATTATGCTTTGGTAAGAATATTGTGTTAAGGTTTGTGATTCTGTCGTGGATTTGTCACGGCAGATGTCCTTAGTGTGTGGACTTAGTCGTGAGGCCAACGCATCTATGTGGTAGCTTGAGGGTTGATGAGACTAGAGACGCGAGGTTTAACCAGGTTCGCCCCTCACGGTGGAGGTAAAAGCCTACTTCCTGCTTCATTGATATTGATCATGATGATGCTCACTGTTACAAGGGCGAGGTTTCGCTACCTCTATCTCAAGAGCTATCGATTTGTCTGTCTAAACTTGTGTAACTTGTCCCTCTTGGTGTGCCCTGTCCCTCCTTATATAAGTTGGAGGGGCGGGTTACATGTAGAGTCCTAGTCTTGCTTCCTTTGTAAGGGAATATTCTTTATGCCTTTCCCTTAAGCCGGCCTGTCATAATATGAGCCGCCTTCCATGACGCCTTCTGGGCCACCGGGTCTTGCTGCTCCTCTGACCCGCCTGCCGGTCACCAATGAGTCATCGGGCCCGGCCGGGTCATCAGTGGGTGGAGAGATCCGGGCGGGTCACTCAGTGAGTCGCCAAGTCCGGTCGGGTCATACCGCGGGTATATCCCCTACATTAGCCCCCAGTTTAATTTGGATTTATCCATGTTAAACTGATCCTCGCAATTGTGACCCCCCGGTTCAATCGTACACTAATCATACACGCAAACGTGTACGATCAAACCCAGGGACTCACGGGAAGATATCACAACACAACTCTAAACACAAATAAACGGAGGTCCACATATTACAGACCAGGATCCGAAGATCCAATACATGATCAGTCATACAATAATATCTGGGTACAGACATAGTTAGACAAGTTCTGCCTTAAAAGGCTAGCACAACAAGCGACACTGATCGAAAGGCGTTGGCCTCCTGCCTGGAGCCTCCGATCCTACTCCTGGTCAGATGGCTCGATCCAGTAGTACGTGCCCTCTGGACCCGCCTGGTATATGGCTCCGGTGGTGGCGTCTGGCTCCTGGACTCCATCGTCTGGTGTATCATCAAGGTGGGGTATATGGGGGAAAAGAGAAAATAAAGCAACCGTGAGTCCTCATCCGAAGTACTCAGCAAGCAAGGATCTATACTACATATGCAACATTATCAATGGAGAAAAGGCTGTATATGTGGACTGGGCTGCAGAAATGCCAGATAGAGAGAAAGGCCTAGTCCTATCGAAGACTAGCATCTTCAAACATCTTCTCAAAGCCATCATCTTGCGCAGTAGAAGAGAGTAGAATAGCATTTTATTTAACAAACATGTTGAAGTACAGCTCAAAGATCCTTCCTCGACTCCCAGCGAGAAAGTAATCCGAAGCTTCAATTAAGCAACAAGTATCCAGTTTAAGTAGTAGATCGGGATACACAACCTGAGCTCCTTTACCGTAGGACCGGCTATCGATAGAAGATTCATCCCTGCAGGGGTGCACTACTGTTACCCAACACGCTTCGATCAACTCTGGCCGGACATACTTGCTGGGTATGCCCGTCCTCGGAAGATCAACACGAAGCAGCGCTCTACCTAGGCTCAGCGAGAGGTCAGCACGCCGGACTAACCTATGCACCCAGGGGTCTCGGGCCATCGCCCTGGGCACCCTGCGCGTTGCGTGGCTGGCCGGGGTGCAGGCGCGACACTTGAACTCGCCAGTGAAGTATCCAGCCAATCCCGACGATCAGCCCGCACGGTGAATCGTGACGTCTGATAAGCTTTCGGCGAAACGTACATCGCAGAGGGCCCCATAACCATTATCCCGCGTGGTGGCAGTGCGTATAGGGCACGTCGACCCACTCAGATCACACACCCCAAATCCAATAGGCTCAATTAGTATCAAGCGGAGACAATCGAGTCTCTGATGCTCCGCCACAATGTCACACTCGAGTGCCCTTCCGGCACACCCGAAATCATAGATCCCCAGCGGTACCCACCAGGGTGGACCCGCCTGTGAAAAAGGTCAAGTAACCGTGTGGTCATAATCATCGGGTGAACGTAGAGGTATCACCCTCGAGTTCACACTGAGGGGTTGCACGACAGAGTCGTATCGGACATGGAAAGGAGGAATCACCCTCGATGACCACGACCGTACAGCTATGCTGCAGAGTATTCATCAGGAGTGCGTTACGAGGTATCACCCTCGGCACTCGATAGTTTACTACGCAGAGTCGTACAACTAAGGGGGTGTGAAGTGAGGCGTCTGTCTCTGATCGACGTTCACGTTGATCGAGTCGTTGATGAACAAGCGGGGCGACAAAGTAAGGTGGGGGTCACAGATGGGTCATACCAACCTATACTAACAGTTTATCATAGGCAGGTAAGATAGCAATAACAGGTTACAACAGCAGGCTATGCATCAGAATAGGAGCATACATTAACAGTAGCGAAATCTAATGCAAGCAGGAGAATAGAATGGGCGATATCTGGAATGCTCAAGGGGGGGGGGCTTGCCTGGTTGCTCTGGCAAGAGAGGGAGGTCGTCAACGGGCTGCTCGTCAGTAGCGTTCGTACTCGACAGCAGCGACTGTCGGTCTCGGCGTCTATCGAGAGAGAAGGAGGGGAGAGAAACATAAATTCACGGCAATAATGCAAACATATGTATGAATGCCTAATGATATGCCGGGTGTTTTACTGCCTAACTAAATGATTTAGTTTAATTTAGGAATTTATTTGGATTTATTTAATTAAAGTTGGGCACTATTCATTTATCGAAATCGTTCTAATTGTTCCACGTTCTTATAGTTGCGGGCATCCGACGGGAATACAGAGGGCGTATCCGGGTTCGTATCGTTTCTGAGCAAGTTTCATGTATAAATATTTCTCATCGGATTACGGTTTAAAAGATATGATTTCTAAAGTTTTTATTAATTTCTGAAATTTAATTAATTATTTAATTCAACATTATCCGAAACAGTGATTGATGACGTCAGCATGACATCATGCTGACGTCAGCACCACCTGACAGGGTGGGTCCCACCTGTCATAGGCTGTTAGGTTAATTAGGTTTATTTAATTTAATTACTGATTAATTAACACTAATTAGTTAATTAGATTAACCTAATCAGGATTAATTAACTAATAATTAACTAATTAATTATTTAATTAATTATTTTTTATTTATTTTTATTTTTATTTTCTTAAAATCGTTTTTAGGGGGGTGGGCCCCATTTGTCAGCGGCACAGGGGGTTCGGGCCCCACTGGGCAGTGGCCCAGGGGGGTTCCCAGGCGTGCGGGCGCGGGCGCAGGCGCAGGCCCAGCGGGCGCGTCACGGGTGCGCCCGGCGCTGGCCACGGGCGCCGGCGAGGCGCGGCCGGGGGTCGTGTGAGCGGGGGCCACGGCGAGCGACGCGGGCGAGGTGTGGGGGCGCGCGCGCGCGGCGGGTGGCCGCGGCGAGCGGAGGCAGAGGCGAGAGGTCGAGCGGCAGCGGCGGCTGGAGTGGGCGCGAGCGGGGCGCGCGCAGCGCGTCGGGCGCGCGCCGGGGCGCGGCGACGCGTGAGCATGCGCGCACGCGTGAGCGGCGGCACGGGGCGCGGTGCGCGCGGCGAGGTGCGGGAGCAGAGAGGGGGGGAAGAGGCCCGGGCCTCACCGTGCTCGTAGGGACGGGGCAGCGGGAGGTCGGGGTGGTCGACGGGGACGACGGCGACGGGGAGGCAGCCGGCGGGGAGGCGCGGGCTCCGGGCGGCGGCGAGGTCGTCGCGGCGACGGGATCGGGGATTTGCCCGATCCGGATCCAGTCGGGGAGGGGGCGACCGAGCGCCAGGCGGCTGGTCGGGAAGAGGAGAGGACAGCGACGTCGGTGTGGCGGCGGCGTCGGCGCTAGCCGACGGCGCGGGAGCGGGGCGGCGTCGCGAGAGGCGTCGGCGACGGGGCCGTTCCCGCGATCCCGATCCCGATCTGGATCGGGAGGTGGGGGCGACGAGGGGAGGCGGCGACGGGGCGGCGTCGGCACGGCGTAGGCGACGGGGTGAACGGGATCGGGAGATCCCGATCCAGACGAGGGGGGGGGAGAGAGCGAGGGGAATGGGGGTGGGTGACGCTAGGGTTCGGGCGTCCCTGGGGGTATAGGCTAGGGGGCGCGGGTGGGCCGGCCGGCTGGGCTTCGGCCCAGTTGGGCCGGAGGGGGGGGGTCCTTCTTCTTCTTTTCTGTTTCATTTTTTTTATCTTTTCTTTATTCTCCCTTCGCAGTTTAGTAAATAGTCAGGCCTCAAAATGGTTTTTGCAAAACATGAGACCTAGTTCATAAATACTAGTGCATTATTCCCTAACCCCTAATATTAGTTTGGACAAAACATAATTCCATATTTATTTCAGATTTAATAAATGGTTATTAAATATTATCTTTATCCACTGTTTGAGGTTGTTCGAGTCACTTATCCAATTCCAATGATGTTGTTTCAATTTTAGAATAGCCTCTGGAATATTTGCTATATATCTAACATTTTAGCTCCTATATTGGACAACTTTCATATTTCACTTTCATTTAATTTTTGAATTTGACTTAGTAGTTGAAATGCAATATGATGCTAATGATGATTATGCACTGTTGATCATGCTAACATGTCATTATCAAAAGTGATTACTGTTGCTAATCACCGGGGGTGTTACAACTCTCCCTCATCTATTAAGAATTCTCGTCCCGAGAATTAAGAGGAAGACTGAGAAAGAGGGGTATTCTTCGCGAAGACGATCCTCGCGTTCCCAAGTGCTTCATCTTCAGAATGATTTGACCACTGAACCTTGAGGAACTTGATTGACTTTTGACGTGTTCGACGCTCAGCTTGATCAAAAATACGGATGGGATTTCTGGATATGACAGATCTTCCCGTAATTCAAGCACTTCATGATCCACAGCTCGAATAGGATCCTTGAAGCAGCGGCGGAGTTGGGATACATGAAAGACGTCATGTACTTGAGAAAAGTTTGGCGGCAATTGCAACTGATATGCCACTTCTCCTCGACGGGCAAGAATACGGAACGGGCCAATGTAGCGGGGGCTAACTTGCCTTTGATCCGAACCGATGAGTGCCTTTCAACGGAGTGACGCGGAGGTAGCTTGCTCGCCAGGTTGATAGACTATTTCCTGGTGCTTACGGTCATAGTTTGTCTTCTGACGAGACTGAGCAGATTTCAAATGTTCCGAACAATACGGACTTGTTCTTCAGCTTGCGAATAATGTCCGGCGAATTTAGGGGTTTTCCTGCGCCTTCGGTGCTTCTCTCGACTACATGTGAGGAAGTCCGAAATGGTGAGAATTCCCCTCTATTACCGACTAGTAGACGAGTCGAGCATTCTACATCCGACTGCCATTCGCATTGTCTAGCTAAGACACGGACTAGATGTGATAGCTGGACCATACGGGAGATTCTCCTTTCTCCGAGAGATGACCAAGTCGAACATATCTCACATGATTCACTCGTTCTACCTGTGAGGGTGAAAGCGTGTGAAGACAGATGTGTTCCATAGCTTCTTGAAACTATCCAAATCTGAGGTGAAGAGGCTGCCACGATCAGAACTGATCTCCAACGGAACACCGTGGAGTGACACCATCCGGGAAACATACAAGTCTGCTAACTGGCTAGCAGTGATTGTCTCCTTAACAGGCAGAAAGTGGGCAACCTTAGAGATCGGTCAATGACAACAAATATAGCATCATTACCCTTCTGGGATTTGGGAAAACCAGTAATGAAATCCATTTGGACCTTGTCCCATTTCCATTCAGGAATTTCCAGGGTTGCGAGTTCCTGCGGGCCTTTGATGTTGGGCTTTAACGCGGCGGCAAACGTCACACTCAGAAACATAACGAGCAATGTCTCGCTTCATATTAGGCCACCAGAATCTTTGACAAATGTCACGGTACATCTTTGTGCTACCAGGTGAATGGACAAGGGAGTGTCATGAGCTTCCTTCATAACGTTTTCCCTCTCATTCTTGAACTTGGGTACGAAGACGGTGTTGAAAAATAGGATCCCATCTGCATCAAGATGGAATTCCGACGGCTTTCCTTTCTCGAGGTATCGCTTGATCTTTTCAACTTCAGGGTCATACCTTTGGCATAACCTTAATGCCGTGTTCTAAATCTGGTTCGACAACCAGGGTATTGAGATAACCCTGTGGAACATATGGAGGTTCAATTTGCAAAGCTCTTCATGGAGAGAGTTGTTGTTTCTTGACCATAAGATTGTTGCTATAGGACTTGCGACTTAAAGCATCGCCCATTACATTAGCCTTGCCGGGGGTGTATGAGATATTCATATCATAATCGGCAATTGTTTCGAGCCATCTTTGTTGACGAAGGTTCAGATCTGGTTGAGTATATAAATACTTCAAGCTTGGGTGATCCGTGTATATCTCTCAACGGTTACCGAGAAGGTAATGTCGCCATAGCTTCAAGCATAGATAACCGCAGAAGTTCAAGATCATGCACGGGATAAATTTTCTTCATGAGGACGCAATTGTGGAGGCATAGCAATCACTTTGCGCTCTTGCATTAGGACACACGCCTAATCCTTGACGAGATGCATCATAGTATATCACGAAATCCTTTTGGGAATCCGGGGGTGCTAGTACTGGGGGCAGATGTCAATTTATCTTTTAGTGTCTGAAAGCTTTCTTGACATTTTTCTGTCCACTCAATTTAACACCTTTGTGAAGCAGATATGTCAATGGTTTTTGCAATCTTGGAAAAGTTCTCAACGAATCGACGGCAATAACTAGCGAGTCCGAGAAAACTTCTGACTTGCTTAACATTCTTTGGGGGAGTCCAGTCGAGAATAGCCTGAACTCGTTCGGGGTTAACAGCAATCCATCCTTGGAAATCACATGTCCAAGTAAGTTACTTCAGAAGCCAAAATTCGCATTTGAAATACTTGGCATACACGCTGTGTTCTCGAGCCTTTCTAGAACAAGGCAGAGATGTTCAGCATGTTCCTTTTATTCTTAGAATAGACCAGAATATCATCTAGATATACCACCAGACGAATTTGTCGAGGTAATCCATAATATATATTCATCAGACGGGAGAACGTAGCGGGGCATTCGTTAGGCCAAATGACATGACGGTGTATTCATAGGAGCCATAACGAGTGACGAATGCAGTCTTGGGAATGTCCTCTTTACGGACACGATCTGGTGATAACCAACCTCAAGTCGAGTTAGAGAACACCGATGATCCACGCGTTGATCATAAAGATCATTGATCCGGGCAGTGGGTATTTATTCTGGATTGTGGCTTGGTTAATGGGCCGGTAATCCTGAACCAATCGGTTAGTTCCATCCTTCTCTTACGAAGAGTGAAGGTGCTCCCCAAGCGGAGGAACTGGGGCGGATGAAACCACTCTTAAGTGACTTGTCGATTTCTCCTTAGCTCAAAAGGTGATGCGGAGGCATCTTATAAGGTCGCTTGGCAATAGGAACGGTGCCAGGCTTCAAGTCGATGACGAACTCGACAGCTCTAGCCGGGGGTATCCTGGAAGTCTTCCGGAAAGACGTCTGGAAAATCTCGAACGACAGGAACGTTCTCGATCCCTTCCAGAGGTGAGGCGTTCAAAGCATTCATAACATATATCTCAGCTTCAGCGTCTCGTAGTAATGCGGGCGGTATAGTTCACTACTCATCGGTGGGTGAAAAGTTGGACGACTTTAGGCACAATTGATCGAAGCCATGTGAGCTTTCAACACAATCCATTCCGAGTATGAGGTCTATGGTGGAGGACTTCGGATAATAAGGGAAGCTAGGAATTCAAATTCCTCGATTTCAACAGGGACTTTATGTGCCATCATAGTGGTTTGACATTGGCCTCCAGGGTACGGACAACTATTGGCAGGTTCATCTTTTCGAATGTTATGTCATGAGATAATGCAAATGCTTCAGACATAATGAATGCGATGCTCCTGAATCAAATAATACAGAAGCGGTACTGAGTTAACAAGAAGGGTACCCATCACAGTAGCAGGTTGATCCTGGACTTCTTCAATGTCAATGTTGTAAGCTTGACCACGACCACGTGAAGCAGACCCAGTATTATAGTTGCGGGTCTGATTGTTGCCACGGCCATATCCACGCCAGCACGAGGAAAATCTAACTGATTCTGAGTCTGGCGGCAGTCTTTAGCCTGGTGGCCTGGTTTGCGGCACTTGAAACACAAACCATCTTCAGGACGAAGAGGGGCATGGTTCTGAATAGCTTGAGCCTTTGATGGCCTCGGTGGTGGAGGAGGTAGACGTAGTGCAGCATTGTTCTTTGGCACAGAGGCATTGGGACGGAACGCGTTGTTGGGAATCCAAACTCTACGCTTCGGTGCTGAGCCCGAAATGAGCCAGCATCACGATAGCGCTTCTTCGCGAGTCCTTGTGTTCCATCTGAGCGGTCTCAACGAGATAGCCTTGTTCACTAGAGTTGAGAAGTCATTGATGTCTTGAGCAGCTAGTGCAAGCTTGAGGTCAGGGTGTAGTCCATTCCGGAACTTCTCCTGTCTGCGAGCATCTGTGGCGATGTCTTCTTCAGCATAGCGGGAGAGATCAAGAAATTCCCGCTGATAAGCTTCGACGGTTTTTTTGCCCTGGGTGAGGTTGCGGAACTGGGTCTTCATGCGTTCCATAATTGCTTAGGGATGTAACGTGCACGGAAAGCAGCCTGAACTCATACCAAGTGATGACTGTTCCAACAGGCAAGTACGCTTGTGTGTGTGTCCCACCATTGAGCAGCGGGGCCCTTTAAGAAAAAGGCTGCGAAGGTGACAAAGTTGGCGGGGGGGCGACATTAGCACGACTCATCTCGTGAGTGATGTCGCGGAGCCAGTCATCGGCATCCAGGGGCTTGTCAGAGTTGCGAAACTGCGTTGGGTGAGTCGCGTAAACTCTGTCAAAGTTACTGAAGCTGGGTTCGGTTCTGGTTGTTCTGATGCGGAAACTGAGCCATGATTCCAACCATGAACTGGCGGTTTAGCTCGAACTGTTGCATCATAGCTGCCATATAGTCTGGCGGTGGTGGACGTTCAGGGTACGACCACGACCACGACCACCTGGTCTAACCATCCTGCTACGTATAACAGGGGGTAGTTTTAGTAAAAGCAATTGCGAGTTTTAGCGACAAGTATGATGTAACACGACAATCCTTAAGCAGTGTAAATAGATACATAACTCTACTGCTGCAAGATGATGGCTTTGAGAAGATGTTTGAAGATGCTAGTCTTCGATAGGACTAGGCCTTTCTCTCTATTCTGGCATTTCTGCAGCCCAGTCCACATATACAGCCTTTTCTCCATTGATAATGTTGCATATGTAGTATAGATCCTTGCTTGCTGAGTACTTCGGATGAGTACTCACGGTTGCTTTATTTTCTCTTTTCCCCCATATACCCCACCTTGATGATACACCAGACGATGGAGTCCAGGAGCCAGACGCCACCACCGGAGCCTACTACCAGGCGGGTCCAGAGGGCACGTACTACTGGATCGAGCCATCTGACCAGGAGTAGGATCGGAGGCTCCCAGGCAGGAGGCCAACGCCTTTCGATCTAGTGTCGCTGTTTGTGCTAGTCTTCTTAAGGCAGAACTTGTCTAACTATGTCTGTACCCAGATATTATTTGTATGACTGACTCATGTATTCGGATCTTCGGATCCCTGGTCTGTAATATTGTGGACCTCCGTTTATTTGTGTTTAGAGTTGTGTTGTGATATCTTCCCGTGAGTCCCTGGGTTTGATCGTACACGTTTGCGTGTATGATTAGTGTACGATTGAACCGGGGGCGTCACAAGTTGGTATCAGAGCCGACTGCCTGTAGGAAGCCCCCTCCAAATTCCTTGGCCGAAGTTGAGTCTAGAAACCGAGAAACTAATTTACTAACTTGGCTGTGTGGCTTACGGGCCCACGTCGCCAACTGGGTGGTATTAGGATCTTTTATTCCTCGTCTATACTCTGGGACTCTAACATCTCTTCTATTCGGGTTAAATAAAGTTTACTAACGCCGACACTTAGGATCTCGTAATTCCCGTCTACCCGGAGAGCTGGATATCTGTGCGATTTCCCTGTCGTTGATCTGATTAGTCTGATAATCATTTTCCTTTCCATTGTTTTGTTTAACCTTTCTCTCCGAGATCGGTTATACTTCTCATTGTCATTTGACAAGTTTGAATTTCCTCTGTTTCAGATGGACCGTTTGTTTCCACCGCGTCCTACGACACAGCTTGTGCTTCGCACTTGGGCTCGTAATACCCCTGGGTTTCCAGCTGTCCTGATCGCTCTCATGACCAGACTTGGCTACCGCTGGTACCCTGAGTTCATGGTTTACGAGGATTACCGCGAGTTTAATCAGGAACAGTACTATGCTGAAGTTCGGATTTATGATCGGCAGGACGACTCAGACACCGAGTTACACCTTTTTCACGGATTAGGCGTGACGATTGAGATGGCAGTACATGATGCCGCCTACTCTGCTGTCGCACGTCTTCGAGGACAGTTCAGTGATATCTTGGATGACTCTGAGTTCCGATACATTCCATATGCCCCTACTGGAGATGCTACCGGATACTACACAGCTATCTGTGCCCCGTACGAGCCTCGCCGATATGACCACCGCGTTCTGATTCAGTGCACTCAGGCTCTGGATCGCACTGTTCGGGCTCTCGCCGTCGAGTTGGTTGCCACTCGAGCACGTCTCTACGATGCTATAACGCAGTTTCGCAACTCTGACAAGCCCCTGGATGCCGATGACTGGCTCCGCGACATCACTCACGAGATGGAGTCTGCTAATGTCGCCCCCGCCAACTTTGTCACCTTCGCAGCCTTTTT
This sequence comes from Thinopyrum elongatum, assembly GCA_011799875.1. Lineage (NCBI taxonomy): Eukaryota > Viridiplantae > Streptophyta > Magnoliopsida > Poales > Poaceae > Thinopyrum > Thinopyrum elongatum. Next base: position 348,120,990 of record CM022302.1, on the reverse strand, counting down.
CTTAAAGGGCCCCACTGCTCAATGGTGGGACACACACAAGCGTACTCTGCCTGTTGGAACAGTCATCACTTGGTATGAGTTCCAGGCTGCTTTCCGTGCACGTTACATCACTCAAGCAATTATGGAACGCATGAAGACCCAGTTCCGCAACCTCACCCAGGGCAATAAAACCGTCGAAGCTTATCAGCGGGAATTTCTTGATCTCTCCCGCTATGCTGAAGAAGACATCGCCACAGATGCTCGCAAACAGGAGAAGTTCCGTAATGGACTACACCCTGACCTCAAGCTTGCACTAGCTGCTCAAGACATCAATGACTTCTCAACTCTAGTGAACAAGGCTATTCTCGTTGAGACCGCTCAGATGGAACACAAGGACTCGCAGAAGCGCTATCGTGATGCTGGCTCATCTTCGGGCTCAGCACCGAAGCGTAGAGTTTGGATTCCCAACAACGCGTTCCGTCCCAATGCCTCTGTGCCAAAGAACAATGCTGCACTACGTCTACCTCCTCCACCACCGAGGCCGTCAAAGGCTCAAGCTATTCAGAACCATGCCCCTCTTCGTCCTGAAGATGGTTTGTGTTTCAAGTGCCGCAAACCAGGCCACCAGGCTAAAGACTGCCGCCAGACTCAGAATCAGTTAGATTTTCCTCGTGCTGGCCGTGGATATGGCCGTGGCAACAATCAGACCCGCAACTATAATACTGGGTCTGCTTCACGTGGTCGTGGTCAAGCTTACAACATTGACATTGAAGAAGTCCAGGATCAACCTGCTACTGTGATGGGTACCCTTCTTGTTAACTCAGTACCTGCTTCTATATTATTTGATTCAGGAGCATCGCATTCATTCATGTCTGAAGCATTTGCATTATCTCATGACATAACATTCGAAAAGATGAACCTGCCAATAGTTGTCCGTACCCCTGGAGGCCAATGTCAAACCACTATGATGGCACATAAAGTCCCTGTTGAAATCGAGGAATTTGAATTCCTAGCTTCCCCTATTATCCTGAAGTCCTCCACCATAGACCTCATACTCGGAATGGATTGGTTGAAAGCTCACATGGCTTCGATCAATTGTGCCACTAAAGTCGTCCAACTTCTTCACCCCACCGATGAGATAGTGAACTATACCGCCCGCATTACTCGAGACGCTGAAGCTGAGATATATGTTATGAATGCTTTGAACGCCTCACCTCTGGAAGGGATCGAGAACGTTCCTGTCGTTCGAGATTTTCCAGACGTCTTTCCGGAAGAACTTCCAGGAATACCCCCGGCTAGAGCTGTCGAGTTCGTCATCGACTTGAAGCCTGGCACCGTTCCTATTGCCAAGCGACCTTATAAGATGCCTCCGCATCACCTCCTTGAGCTTAAGGAAGAAATCGACAAGTCACTTAAGAGTGGTTTCATCCGCCCCAGTTCCTCCGCTTGGGGAGCACCTTCACTCTTCGTTAAGAAGAAGGATGGAACTAACCGATTGGTTCAGGATTACCGGCCCATTAACCAAGCCACAATCCAGAATAAATACCCACTGCCCCGGATCAATGATCTTTATGATCAACTCGCTGGATCATCGGTGTTCTCTAAACTCGACTTGAGGTTGGGTTATCACCAGATCCGTGTCCGTAAAGAGGACATTCCCAAGACTGCATTCGTCACTCGTTATGGCTCCTATGAATACACCGTCATGTCATTTGGCCTAACGAATGCCCCAGCTACGTTCTCCCGTCTGATGAATTATATATTCATGGATTACCTCGACAAATTCGTCGTGGTATATCTAGATGATATTCTGGTCTATTCTAAGAATAAAGAGGAACATGCTGAACATCTCTGCCTTGTTCTAGAAAGGCTCCGAGAACACCAGCTGTATGCCAAGTATTCCAAATGCGAATTTTGGCTTCCTGAAGTAACTTACCTTGGACATGTGATTTCCAAGGATGGGATTGCTGTTAACCCCGAACGAGTTCAGGCTATTCTCGACTGGACTCCCCCAAAGAATGTTAAGCAAGTCAGAAGTTTTCTCGGACTCGCTAGTTATTGCCGTCGATTCGTTGAGAACTTTTCCAAGATTGCAAAACCATTGACATATCTGCTTCACAAAGGTGTTAAATTTGAGTGGACAGAAAAATGTCAAGAAAGCTTTCAGACACTAAAAGATAAATTGACATCTGCCCCAGTACTAGCACCCCCGGATTCCCAAAAGGATTTCGTGATATACTATGATGCATCTCGTCAAGGATTAGGCTGTGTCCTAATGCAAGAGCGCAAAGTGATTGCTTATGCCTCCCGACAATTGCGTCCTCATGAAGAAAATTATCCCGTGCATGATCTTGAACTTTCTGCGGTTATCTATGCCTTGAAGCTATGGCGACATTACCTTCTCGGTAACCGTTGCGAGATATACACGGATCACCAAAGCTTGAAGTATTTATATACTCAACCAGATCTGAACCTTCGTCAACAAAGATGGCTCGAAACAATTGCCGATTATGATATGAATATTTCTTATACCCCCGGCAAGGCTAATGTAATGGCCGATGCTTTGAGTCGCAAGTCCTATAGCAACAATCTTATGGTTCAAGAAACACAACCTCTTCTCCATGAAGAGCTTTGCAAGTTGAACCTCCATATTGTCCCACAGGGTTATCTCAATACCCTGGTTGTCGAACCAGAATTAGAACACGGCATTAAGGTTATGCAAAGGTATGACACTGAAGTTGAAAAGATCAAGCGATACCTCGAGAAAGGAAAGCCGTCGGAATTCCATCTTGATGCAGATGGGATCCTATTTTTCCAACACCGTCTCTTCGTACCCAAGTTCAAGAATGAGAGGGAAAACGTTATGAAGGAAGCTCATGACACTCCCTTGTCCATTCACCCTGGTAGCACAAAGATGTACCGTGACATTTGTCAAAGATTCTGGTGGCCTAATATGAAGCGAGACATTGCTCGTTATGTTTCTGAGTGTGACGTTTGCCGCCGCGTTAAGGCTCAACATCAAAGGCCCGCAGGAACTCTGCAACCCCTGGAAATTCCTGAATGGAAATGGGACAAGGTCCAAATGGATTTCATTACTGGTTTTCCCAAATCCCAGAAGGGTAATGATGCTATATTTGTTGTCATTGACCGATTCTCTAAGGTTGCCCACTTTCTGCCTGTTAAGGAGACAATCACTACTAGCCAGTTAGCAGACTTGTATGTTTCCCGAATTGTGTCACTCCACGGTGTTCCGTTGGAGATCAGTTCTGATCGTGGCAGCCTCTTCACCTCCAGATTCTGGAATAGTTTCCAAGAAGCTATGGGAACACATCTGTCGTTCAGTACCGCTTTTCACCCTCAGTCACAGGGTCAAGTTGAACGAGTGAATCAAGTGCTCGAAGATATGCTTCGAGCTTGCGTCATCTCCTTCGGTAAGAAATGGGAGGAATCTCTCCCGTATGCCGAATTCTCTTACAACAATAGCTATCAAGCTAGTCTGAAGATGGCACCGTTTGAAGTTCTATACGGTCGTAAGTGTCGAACCCCTCTGAATTGGTCAGAAACTGGGGAACGCTCACTCGTCGGACCGGACATTATTCGGCAAGCTGAAGAACAAGTCCGTATTGTTCGTGAACATTTGAAATCTGCTCAGTCTCGTCAGAAGAGCAACTATGACCGTAAGCACCAGGAAATAGTCTATCAACCTGGCGAGCAAGCTTACCTCCGCGTCACTCCGTTGAAAGGCACTCATCGGTTCGGAATCAAAGGCAAGTTAGCCCCTCGCTACATTGGCCCGTTCCGTATTCTTGCCCGTCGAGGAGAAGTGGCATATCAGTTGCAATTGCCGCCAAACTTTTCTCAAGTACATGACGTCTTTCATGTATCCCAACTCCGCCGCTGCTTCAAGGATCCTATTCGAGCTGTGGATCATGAAGTGCTTGAATTACGGGAAGATCTGTCATATCCAGAATATCCCATCCGTATTTTTGATCAAGCTGAGCGTCGAACACGTCAAAAGTCAATCAAGTTCCTCAAGGTTCAGTGGTCAAATCATTCTGAAGATGAAGCCACTTGGGAACGCGAGGATCGTCTTCGCGAAGAATACCCCTCTTTCTTTCAGTCTTCCTCTTAATTCTCGGGACGAGAATTCTTAATAGATGAGGAGAGTTGTAACACCCCCGGTGATTAGCAACAGTAATCACTTTTGATAATGACATGTTAGCATGATCAACAGTGCATAATCATCATTAGCATCATATTGCATTTCAACTACTAAGTCAAATTCAAAAATTAAATGAAAGTGAAATATGAAAGTTGTCCAATATAGGAGCTAAAATGTTAGATATATAGCAAATATTCCAGAGGCTATTCTAAAATTGAAACCAACATCATTGGAATTGGATAAGTGACTCGAACAACCTCAAACAGTGGATAAAGATAATATTTAATAACCATTTATTAAATCTGAAATAAATATGGAATTATGTTTTGTCCAAACTAATATTAGGTGTTAGGGAATAATGCACTAGTATTTATGAACTAGGTCTCATGTTTTGCAAAAACCATTTTGAGGCCTGACTATTTACTAAACTGCGAAAGGAGAATAAAGAAAAAGATAAAAGAAAAATGAAACAGAAAAGAAGAAGAAGGACCCCCCCCCTCCGGCCCAACTGGGCCGAAGCCCAGCCGGCCGGCCCACCCGCGCCCCCTAGCCTATACCCCCAGGGACGCCCGAACCCTAGCGTCACCCACCCCCATTCCCCTCGCTCCTCTCCTCCCCCCCCCTCGTCTGGATCGGGATCTCCCGATCCCGTCCGCCCCGTCGCCTACGCCGTCGCCGACGCCGCCCCGTCGCCGCCTCCCCCTCGTCAGCCCCCACCTCCCGATCCAGATCGGGATCGGGATCGCGGGAACGGCCCCGTCGCCGACGCCTCTCGCCGACGCCGCCCCGCTCCCGCGCCGGTCGGCTAGCGCCGACGCCGCCGCCACACCGACGTCGCCCCGTCCTCTCCTCTTCCCCGACCAGCCGCCTGGCGCTCGGTCGCCCCCTCCCTCGACTGGATCCGGATCGGGGCAAATCCCCGCTCCCGTCGCCCGCGACGACCTCGCCGCCGCCCGGAGCCCGCGCCTCCCCGCCGGCCTGCCTCCCCGTCGCCGTCGTCCCCGTCGACCACCCCGACCTCCCGCTGCCCCGTCCCTACGAGCACGGTGAGGCCTCGGGCCTCTTCCCCCCCCTCTCTGCTCCCGCACCTCGCCGCGCGCACCGCGCCCCCGTGCCGCCGCTCACCGCGCTGCGCGCATGCTCACGCGTCGCCGCGCCCCGGCTCGCGCCCGACCGCGCTGCGCGCGCCCCGCTCGCGCCCACTCCAGCCGCCGCTGCCGCTCGTCCTCTCGCCTCTGCCTCCGCTCGCCGCGGCCACCCGCGCGCGCACGCGCCCCCACACCTCGCCCGCGTCGCTCGCCGTGGCCCCGCGCTCACCACCGACCCGTCCGGCCGCGCCTCGCCGGCGCCCGTGGCCAGCGCCCGGGCGCACCCTGGACGCGCCCGCTCGGGCTGCGCCTGCGCCGCGCCCGCACGCCTGTGAACCCCCCCTGGGCCACTGCCCAGTGGGGCCCAAACCCCCTGTGACGCTGACGAATGGGGCCCACGGCCCAGAAACGATTTTAAGAAAATAAAAATAAAAATAAATAAAATAATTAATTAAATAATTAATTAGTTAATTAATCCTGATTAGGTTAATCTAATTAACTAATTAGTGTTAATTAATCAGTAATTAAATTAATTAAACCTAATTAACCTGACAGCCTATGACAGGTGGGACCCACCCTGTCAGGTGGCTGCTGACGTCAGCATGATGCCATGCTGACGTCATCAATCACTGTTTCGGATAATGTTGAATTAAATAATTAATTAAATTTCAGAAATTAATAAAAACTTTAGAAAATCATATCTTTTAAACCGTAACTCCGATGAAAATATTTTATACATGAAACTTGCTCAGAACGACGATACGAACCCGGATACGCCCTCGGTATCTCCGTCAGATGCCCGCAACTATAAGAACGTGGAACAATTAGACCGATTTCGATAAATGAATAGTGCCCAACTTTAATTAAATAAATCCAAATAAATTCCTAAATTAACTAAATCATTTAGTTAGGCAGTAGAACACCCCGGCATATCATTTAGGCATGTCATACATATTGTTTGCATTATTGCCGTGAATTTATTGTTTCTCTCCCCCTCCTTCTCTCTCGATAGACGCCGAGACCGACGACGCTGCACCAGGTTACGACTACACTACCGACGAGCAGCCCGTTGACGACCTCCCTCTCTTGCCAGAGCAACCAGGCAAGCCCCCCCCCTTGAGCATTCCAGATATCGCCCATTCTATTCTCCTGCTTGCATTAGATTTCGCTACTGTTAATGTATGCTCCTATTCTGATGCATAGCCTGCTGTTGTAACCTGTTCATTGCTACCTTACCTGCCTATGATAAACTGTTTAGTATAGGTTGGTATGAACCATCTGTGACCCCACCACCTTACTTTGTCGCCCCTGCTTGTTCATCGACGACTCGATCAACGTGATCGTCGATCAGAGACAGACGCCTCACTTCACACCCCCCTTAGTTGTACGACTCTGCTTAGTTACTATCGAGTGCCGAGGGTGATACCTCGTAACGCACTCCTGATGAATACTCTGCAGCATAGCTGTTCGGTCGTGGTCATCGAGGGTGATTCCTCCTTCTCCATGTCCGATACGACTCTGTCGTGCAACCCCTCAGTGTGAACCTCGAGGGTGATACCTCATACGTTCACTCTGATGATTATGACCACACGGTTACTTGACCTTTGTCACAGGCGGGTCCACCCTGGTGGGTACCCGCTGGGGATCTATGATTTCGGGTGTGCCGGAAGGGCACTCGAGTGTGACATTGTGGCGGAGCATCAGAGACTCTGATTATCTCCGCTTGATACTAATTGAGCCTATTGGATTCGGATGTGTGATCTGAGTGGGTCGACGTGCCCTATACGCACTACCACCACGCGGGATAATGGTTATGGGGCCCTCTGCGATGTACGTTTCTCCGAAAGCTTACCAGACGTCACGATTCACCGTGCGGGCTGATCGTCGGGATTGGGCTGGATACTTCACTGGCGAGTTCAGTGTCGCGCCTGCACCCCGGCCAGCCACGCAACGCGCAGGGTGCCCAGGGCGATGGCCCGAGACCCCTGGGTGCATAGGTTAGTCCGGCGTGCTGACCTCTCTGCTGAGCCTAGGTAGAGCGCTGCTTCGTGTTGATCTTCCGAGGACGGGCATTACCCAGCAAGTATGTCCGACCAGAGTTGATCGAGCGTGTTGGGTAACAGTAGTGCACCCCTGCAGGGATGAATCTTCTATCGATAGCCGGTCCTACGGTAAAGGACGCTCAGTTTGTGTATCTCGATCTACTACTTAAACTGGATACTTGTTACTTAATTGAAGCTTCGGGATTACTTTCTCGCTGGGAGTCGAGGAAGGATCTTTGAGCTGTACTTCAACATGTTTGTTAAATAAAATGCTATTCTACTCTCTTCTACTGCTGCAAGATGATGGCTTTGAGAAGATGTTTGAAGATGCTAGTCTTCGATAGGACTAGGCCTTTCTCTCTATTCTGGCATTTCTGCAGCCCAGTCCACATATACAGCCTTTTCTCCATTGATAATGTTGCATATGTAGCATAGATCCTTGCTTGCTGAGTACTTCGGATGAGTACTCACGGTTGCTTTATTTTCTCTTTTCCCCCATATACCCCACCTTGATGATACACCAGACGATGGAGTCCAGGAGCCAGACGCCACCACCGGAGCCTACTACCAGGCGGGTCCAGAGGGCACGTACTACTGGATCGAGCCATCTGACCAGGAGTAGGATCGGAGGCTCCCAGGCAGGAGGCCAACGCCTTTCGATCTAGTGTCGCTGTTTGTGCTAGCCTTCTTAAGGCAGAACTTGTCTAACTATGTCTGTACCCAGATATTATTTGTATGACTGACTCATGTATTCGGATCTTCGGATCCCTGGTCTGTAATATTGTGGACCTCCGTTTATTTGTGTTTAGAGTTGTGTTGTGATATCTTCCCGTGAGTCCCTGGGTTTGATCGTACACGTTTGCGTGTATGATTAGTGTACGATTGAACCGGGGGCGTCACAATTTTGCAGGATCAGTTTAACATGGATAAATCCAAATTAAACTGGGGGCTAATGTAGGGGATATACCCCGCGGTATGACCCGACCGGACTTGGCGACTCACTGAGTGACCCGCCCGGATCTCTCCACCCACTGATGACCCGGCCGGGCCCGATGACTCATTGGTGACCCGGCAGGCGGGTCAGAGGAGCAGCAAGACCCGGTGGCCCAGAAGGCGGCTCATGGAAGGCCGGCTCATATTATGACAGGCCGGCTTAAGGAGAAAGGCATAAAGAATATTCCCTTACAAAGGAAGCAAGACTAGGACTCTACATGTAACCCGCCCCTCCAACTTATATAAGGAGGGACAGGGCACACCAAGAGGGACAAGTTACACAAGTTTAGACAGACAAATCGATAGCTCTTGAGATAGAGGTAGCGAAACCTCGCCCTTGTAACAGTGAGCATCATCATGATCAATATCAATGAAGCAGGACGTAGGCTTTTACCTCCACCGTGAGGGGCCGAACCTGGGTAAAACCTCGCGTCTCTAGTCTCACTCAACCCCTCTCAAGCTACCACATAGATGCGTTGGCCTCACGACTAAGTCCACACACTAAGGACATCTGCCGTGACAAATCCACGACAGAATCACAAACCTTAACACCAATATTCTTACCAAAGCATAATTACTCACCAACGTGACTCTCATATTATTATCTCCATATCGTAAAACTATTGCAAGGAATCAAACTTATCATATCCAATGATCTATATGAAAGTTTTTATTATATCCTTCTTGGATATCCATCACTTTGGGACCAATTTCATAGCTTGTGAAAATTGTCATCACTATTATCAACTCTCAAAATAATATAAGTGAAGCATGAGAGTGTTTGAGAAACTACTCCAAAAAGATATAAGTGAAGATCATGCGAGTAGTTAAGTAAATGGGTAGCCATTTTAGGACTCTCTTTTATTTAAAAACTTTCAGATCTAAGTATTTTATTAAAACAGCAAGCAAAACAAAACAAAATGACATTCTAAGAATAGCACACATCATGTGAAGAAGCAAAAACTTAGGCTCAACCGATACTAACTGATAGTTGTTCATGAAGAAAGGTGGGATGCCTACTGGGGCATCCCCAAGCTTAGATGCTTGAGACTTCTTGGATTATTAACTTGGGATGTCTTGGGCATCCCTAAGCTTGAGCTTTTGTGTCTCCTTAATTCCTTTTATATCACGGTTTCCCTAAATCTTAAAAACTTCATCCACACAAAACTCAACAAGAACTCGTGAGATAAGTTAGTATAAATCAATGCAAAAACCTTATCATTCTCTACTGTAGCAAATCACTAAAATTATTATTCAACATTGCATACTAAATGCCTCTGCATATTTAATACTTCCACCCTCAAATAGAATCATTAAACAAGCAAACATATGCACACAATGCAAACATAACAGCAATCTGCCTAAACAGTACAGTCTATAAAGAGTGCAATATTATTCATACTTACCTAACTACAAAAATTCTGAAAATTTACCACACTGTAGAAAATTTATTATTTATTACTGTGCAAACAATTTCAACATTTTATCACATTCTTACTTTTCTGGATAATTATTGCAATAGAGATAAACTTTCTATTTTGAAACAGCAACTCATATACTTGCAAAATAAGCATGGCAAAGGCTATACCTAACATTTTTATTGAAGTAAAAGATGAAAAACACTATTATAAATAAAAGCAAGAAAATACAAATAAAATAAAATAACGCTCCAAGCAAAACACATATCATGTGACGAATAAAATTATAGCTCCAAGTGAAGTTACCGATAATGTCGGAGACGAAAGAGGGGATGCCTTCCGGGGCATCCCCAAGCTTAGTTTCTTGGATCTTCCTTGAATATTGCCTTGGGGGTTCCTTGGGAATCCCCAAGCTTAGGTTCTTGGCACTCCTTATTCTCCTCATATCGATATCTCACCCAAAACTTGAAAACTTCAATCACACAAAACTTAACGGAACTTCGTGAGATGGGTTAGTATGATAAAGACAAATCATTCACTTTGGTAATGTCAAAGACAAGATTCATAATTGTTCTCACACAATTCCTACTTTACTCTACAATTTTCACAATTTATATTAAGCAATATAAGCCATAGAAACTAGAAAACAAGTAAATTATGCATTGAAAACAGAATCTGTCAAAAACAGAATAGTATGTAAAGATCTGAATTAAGGTCATACTTCTACAACTCCAGAAATTCTGAAAAATTAGGAAAACGTAGGAAATTTGTATACCCATCAACTGTAAAATAATTCAGAATTTTTCCTCGTTCCAGTAAAATACAGGAATTTCTGCACTGGACGCAAAAGTTTCTGTTTTTGCACAGAATCAAGTCAACTATCATCCACACTATCCCAAAGGCTTTACTTGGCACTTTAATGAAACAAAAGCTATAAAACAAGATTACTACAGTAGCCTAACTATGTGAACACACAAAAATAGTAGGTAAAAGTGTTGGGTTGTCTCCCAACAAGCGCTTTTCTTTAATGCCTTTTAGCTAGGCATGATGATTTCAATGATGCTCGCATAAAAGATAAGAATCGAAACACAAAGAGAGCATCATGAAGCATATGACTAGCACATTTAAGTCTAACCCACTTACTATGCATAGAGATTTTGTGAGCAAACAATTTATGGGAACAAAAATCAACTAGCATAGGAAGGCAAGACAAGTGCAACTTCAAAACTTTCAACATATAGAGAGGAAACTTGATATTATTGCAATACCTACAAGCACATGTTCCTCTCTCATAATAATTTTCATTAGCATCATGAATGAATTTGTAACATCCAAAATTTTCAATTTGGAATGTTATCCATAGATCATCATATGCATATCATATTTTATTTGCATTTTGATTGTGACCCTAAAAATCCTAAGCAACTCAAGGACCCACGGAGAGAGTTGGGGATTTTATTATTTTCATATTTGAATTTTCTCAAATATTGAAAAGAGGATCATTTTGGTTTTAATTATTTTTCTCTTCAAAAATATTTCCAATATAAAAACATATGAGAGGAGATAATATGACTTCTCCAAAATAAAAGAAATATTGGAGGAAAATGTTAAAATCAAATAAATAATTTTATTTGGATTTTATAGCTATTTTATTTGAATTAGAAAATATGCATTTTTCAAAATTGCATTTTTAGGCCAAGAAAATGTTCACTTTGTTCTAAATATTCTATTTAGATGGTGAAAATTGTTTTTGGCATTTTTAGAAAAAAATTATATTTTATTAGGATTTTTCTCGGCGGAATCTTATTTAAAAAAAGGTTTCGGACCGACTGGGCCGAAGCCCAGCCGGCCCAGCTCGCGCCGTCCCCGACCCCGAGCGGGAGACCCGCTCGCGCACTACGCCGCCGCCGTGGCCGCGTTGGCCACCGCCGCCGCCTTGACCCCTCCTCCAAGCCGCCCCCCTCATCCTTATAAGCCGCCACGCCCGCCCCCACTTCGCCACCCCGAGCCGCCGCAGCAAGCAGCAGCAGCAGCGCCCGCCGCCGCGCCGCCGCCTGTCGCGCCGTGCAGCGCCCGCCGCCCCGCGCAGCCCCGCCCGCCGAAAGCCGCCGAAGCCGCGTCGGACTTCGCGGATCTCGCCGCCGTTTTTTTTTCGGTTTTAGGTATAAACCATTTGGTTTTTTTAGATCGGTTCGGTTTTCTCGGTTTAGTTCGTTTGCGAACGTTCGTTCGTTCGTTCGTTTTAACGAACGTTTTCGCCTGTTCATCTCTGTTAGCGGACGTTCGTCCGATAGATTTTTCTTTTTCCGTTTATTTTCGGACAGGGACCTATCCACAATTATTTTTATCGCAGATTAGCCCTTGATCTTCAAACCCTCGCCGTTTCTAAACCATTCGTCCAAATCTAGTAAAACCAACGCCAAAATCTTCGTATCGAACCCCTCTTTCTGTTTAATCAACTTGAACATGATTTTGACATTTTCAAATTTGGTTTCAAGCAGATTTGTTTTGGAAGTTCTTTTGACCGTAGTTTCAGTTCCGTAGCTCTGATTCGATTGATTCTTTTTGCAGATCGAATCTCTTCAGTTGAACTTTCAGATTTGATCTTATTATTTGAGTTTTACCCTTGCATCTATGCTTGATTTTTTATGTATGCTATTGTTTGTTTGCGATAGAATTCCCGGAGTGCGAAGCGTGCTACTACGAGTCTCTAGGGTTTGCGGATCGTCGGCAAGGCAAGTAACACATTGATCATACTCTTTTCATACCCAGTTCTTATGCATTAGTTACAAAACACTGCATGGTTAGGATGTGATTAACATGTGGGTATTGGGAAGTAGATGATGAGGTAGAACCTATTACCTGTTTTAATTTCAAACCCTTGGGAGTTACTTCTACGTTATGCTTATATTGCCGAGCTATGCTCGTAGACGTGGATTGGGTTTTGAGTGTATCCATGACAGATGTGAGATTGTTAATTAATGGTTAACTTAAGGTGGCTACTTAAATACACATCTGGGTGGATTGGTTGCAGGCACCTGGGGATATACTAGTGTTGTCTTTTTGGTTCGCCACCCAGGCTCAAAGGGATCATAAGATTATTCATGCTAGAAACTTCCGTGTGCAGCCACAAGCTATTATGGGCTCTAGCATAGTTGAGTATGTTGCATGACCTCTTTCAGTGGTAGGCTAGCAGATGTAGGGGAAAGTAGGTGTAACTGTCTACCCAGAGTAAAGAGTAAATGTTTCTGAAAGACTGTGTCTCGGTCATCCGTTTCTCAAACACCATGTAGTGCGAGAAATCCAACGGAGGAGATCGAGTCTTGTGGGGAAAAGTGCGCAAACCTCTGCAGAGTGTATAAACTAATCATGGTTAGCCGTGTCCCCGGTTATGGACATCTTGAGTATCTGGTACTTGAATTATTGATTTGATCTCATCACTCTAAATTAATTTGTTGGGTTTAATGATTACTTTTAATTGGGATTGAGATGGGGATTTACCTTCTCAATGTTTCAACCACCATGATAGTTAAATAAAACATATTCCTTTGATGTAGGGAAAAAATTGGCTTTTCGCAAAACAATATAACCCTAGAGCTTTTCCACCAGCCATATATGCATGTAGTGATAGCATTTACCTGTTCATTGCTCTACTGTGTTATATTACCAGCATATTCCATGTGCTGACCCGTTTCGGACTGCAACATATCATGTTGCAGACTTTTCAGACGAAGAGTAAGGTGCGCTAGGTCGTTATCGTGCACTCAGCTATGCCGTTGGAGTTGATGGACTCACTTTATCTTCCAAGCCATCCGCTGTTATCTTATTTAGATGGCCTTAAGCCATATTTATTGTAATGAGTTCTCTTTTGAGACATTCGATGTAATAAGTGTGTGATTGCACTCTGTTATAAATCCTTCGAGTACTGTGTGTGTCAGCATTACCGATCCAGGGATGACACTTGAACACAGAGATTTGACCATCTGAGGTCGGATCGCTACAAGATGGTATCAGAGCACACGCTGACTGTAAGACACGACCACTAAGAAAAGCCATAGGTCACTCTTCTCTACTCATTTCTGACTCTCTCCATCTTCTACTCTCTAGGATGGCGGACTCAAGGAACAAGTTTGCACAACCGGATGAAGACACACCCTTTGGGAGACACTTGAAGGAAATCACTAAGTACCTGAACATCGGAATACCAAGCTTCACCGGGACCTACACCGCCACTTTACCAGAAGAGGAGCGTTGGATGATTCGAGTTCAAGTTCCAGGAAGGACGTTCACACCAGTTACTGAGTCCATAGAGTTTTCCTTTGATGCACCAACCTGGAGTCTAGGTAAGAGCATGGCAGCCCACATCGCCATGGGACGCATCGGTGAAGTTTATCACAAAGATCTTAAGGACACCATCTACCAGATATGTGGGCGCCGAGATGAGCAATGGGAGATGATCAGCACCAGGAGAAACAGGTCCATTGCAGCTTTCATCCAGGAGTTAAACCAGCACATTCGTCGATAGGAGAACCAGATGTGCGCAAGCATGATAGATTTGAAGAAGATGATGACCAGGAACATGGAGCTAGAAGAGGAACTCAAGTCTACACGCGACGGATACGAGGAGGAAATCGCAATACTAGTGGAGAAGAATGACGACCTGACAAGGAAGCTAGGAGTATTCATGGGAGACCCCGCGCCAGGAGGAGATGACAACCATCCCGAGGACTACATCATCATCGACGACACCGACTCCGACCCCGATAGTAGTGATGATGACTATGAAGACGAAGCTGGAGCGGATATCATGGAGTCTTCCACCGATCAAAATTTCTAGATGACCACCATATGATTAGTAGTATTTCCCCATGTATATAGTAGTAGTCCGAGCACTTTTGTAACGATAGTTAGATCGATTGTATGCCCCTGCTTGAATTGATTTGGTGTGATATGAATGTGTTTGTTTCATGTGCATATGGGTAGTGCTTTCTCATTAGACCTCACTCTATTCTAATCTCTCCCCTCTAAACCCATCAGATGCCTCCGAGACGCGACACCGGATTTGTCTTCCCACCGGAGATCACACAGTTGATCCAGCAGCAGAATGCCTTGATGCAGATACTAGTCCAGAACCAAGGCAATAACAACAACAACAACCCACCGCCCCCACCTCCAGTTGACAACCTAGCCCGTTTTCTGAGGTTGCAGCCGCCGGTGTTTTCCAGTAGCACCAAGCCAATAGTTGCTGATGACTGGCTACGCAGGATTGGAAGGGAGTTGACCACCGCAGGATGCACAGATGCTGAGAAGGTGCGTTTTGCCGCACATCAATTGGATGGACCCGCAGCCTCATGGTGAGAGAATTACACAGCCACATTCCCTATAGCCAATGTCACCTGGGATCAGTTTCAGCAAGCATTCCGCACTGCACATGTCTCAACTGGAGCTATGAGCATGAAGAAGCATGAGTTTCGCAACTTGCGCTAGGGAAACCGTACTGTGGGGCAGTACGTGGATGAGTTCAGTAAGTTAGCTCGCTATGCCCCGGATGATGTGGCCACTGATGCCGCGAAGCAGGAGAAGTTTATGGAAGGGTTGAATGATGAGATGAGCATGCAGCTGATGGTAGCAACATTCACTAACTACCAGGAGTTGGTAGACCAGGCCCTTATGATTGAAGGGAAGCAGCAACAGATTGAGAGCCGCAAAAGGAAGTATGGACAAGGGAATTACAATTTAGGAGCTCAGCAGAAGCCTCGTTTTACCCCGAACTCGGGAGGATATACACATAACCATGGAGGCCATACTCACAATGGAGGAAGTTTGCATAACCATAGTGGCCCCAAGAATGGAAACGGGAATGGAGCAGGCAGCAATCAGAACCGCTCTAACCCAGTCACACCCGCCAAGAAGGATCAAAGTCACATTACTTGTTTCAAGTGCGGGAAGACTGGACACTATGCCAATGAGTGTCCTGAACCAAAGAATGGTAATGGCAATGGAAGCTCTGGGAAGAAGCCCAACCCTTTCAACAGGGGACAAGTGAACCACGTTAACATGGAGGAGGTTGAAGAGCAGCCAGATGCAGTTATAGGTAAGTTTTTGGTTAAGTCAGTTACTGCAATCGTTCTTTTTGATACTGGTGCATCACATTCATACATTTCAAGGGGATTTGTGGATAAGTATAAGTTGCCCACTAAAGTTCTTAGGACACCTATGTTAGTAAGCTCACCAGGAGCGGAGTATATGGCAAGTCAAGGATGTTTTCAGATGCCATTGACCATAGGTAGGCACATGTTCCCCTCAGACTTAATAATTTTGGAGTCACAAGGATTGGATGTGATACTAGGCATGGATTAGCTATCGATGTATGGAGGAAACATCGATTGCGCCAGTAAGTCAATTCTGCTCACCACCCCGGAGGGAAAAAGGATCAAGTATGTATCCAGGCATGCGTCAAGGAGAACCCAAATAAATTCCCTCTCAGGAGTTGTTCAGGAGGAAGTGCCAGTAGTGAAGGATTACCCAGATGTATTTCCAGAGGAGTTACCAGGCATGCCGCCGGATCGAGACATTGAGTTTTTGATAGAGCTGTTGCCAGTCACCGGACCGATATCGAAGAGACCATACCGGATGCCCGCAAATGATCTGGAGGAGATTAAGAAGCAGATCAAGGAGTTATTGGAGAAAGGTTACATTCGACGAAGTTCATCACCGTGGGGAGCCCCAGTGCTCTTGGTTGAGAAGAAGGATGGATCATTGAGAATGGTTGTTGATTATCGTGCATTGAATGAAGTGACGATCAAGAACAAGTACCCACTGCCGATGATCAATGATTTGTTTGATCAGTTGCAAGGAGCTAAAGTGTTCTCCAAGATCGATCTGAGATCAGGATACCACCAGTTGAAGATCCGAGAACAGGATATACCTAAGACAGCCTTCACCACAAGGTATGGGCTATATGAGTATACGGTTATGTCATTTGGATTAACTAATGCCCCTGCCTATTTTATGACTATGATGAATAAAGTGTTCATGGAGTTCTTGGATAAGTTTGTCGTGGTGTTCATTGATGATATCTTGGTGTACTCGAAGAATGAAGAGGAACACAAGGAGCATTTGCGTTTAGTTCTCGAGAAGCTCAGGGAACATCAGTTGTATGCCAAGTTCAGCAAATGTGAGTTTTGGTTGAAGGAAGTTGGATTTCTTGGACATGTTATATCAGGAGAAGGTATAGCAGTAGACCCCACCAAGGTTCAGTCAGTCACCGAGTGGTTGGCACCCACCTCAGTTGGAGAGATCCGCAGCTTTCTTGGACTTGCAGGATATTATCGAAGATTTATTGAGAATTTTTCTAAGATTGCGAAGCCTATGACGGATTTACTGAAGAAGGACACCAAGTTCAAATGGACAGATGAATGTGAGGCAAGTTTTCAGGAGCTGAAGAAACGTTTGGTTACAGCCCCAGTGTTGATTCTGCCGGATATACGCAAAGATTTCCAAGTGTATTGCGACGCTTCTCGCTTAGGACTTGGAGGTGTACTTATGCAGGACGGAAGAGTTGTCTCATATGCCTCACGTCAGCTTCGACCGCATGAGTTGAATTATGCCACGCATGATTTGGAGTTAGCAGCTGTAGTTCATGCACTCAAGACCTGGAGACATTTTCTTACTGGGAACCGTTGTGATGTGTACACGGATCATAAGAGTTTGAAGTTCATTTTCACACAGAAGGAGCTGAATCTCAGGCAGAGGACATGGTTGGAGCTTATAAAGGATTATGATATGAAGTTGCATTATCACCCAGGAAAGGCCAATGTCGTAGCAGACGCTTTGAGCCGGAAGAGTTATGTCAATACCCTCATAAACGGAGGATTACCAAAGGAGTTAGCCGAAGATCTCAGGGAGCTTCGTTTGGAGATAGTCCCTAGAGGTTTTGTCGCAGCAATGGAGGTAACGTCAACATTATTGGGAAAGATTCGAGCAGCTCAGAACGATGATAAGGAAATTGCTGAGATAAAGGAGAAGATGAGCAGAGGAAAAGCCAAAGGTTTTCGTGAGGATGAGTACGAAACTTTATGGTTTGAGGACCGTGTTTATGTACCCAATAATGCAGAGATCAGGAAGTTGATACTACAGGAAGCTCATGACTCGCCATACTCGATACACCCCGGAAACACCAAGATGTATTTGGATCTGAAGGAGCATTTCTGGTGGACTGGTATGAAGAAGGACATTGCCGAGTATGTAGCCGTATGTGATGTATGTCAGAGAGTGAAAGCAGAACATCAAAAGCCAGCAGGATTACTGCAGCCTATGCCGATACCCGAATGGAAGTGGGATAAGCTTGGCATGGATTTCATCACCGGATTACCTAGGACCCGATCGGGATATGATTCTATCTGGGTAGTAGTGGATCGTTTGACCAAAGTGGCTCACTTTATCCCAGTGAAAACCACCTATACGAGTGCAAAGTTGGCCAAGATATATATGACCAGGATCGTATGTCTGCATGGAGTTCCGAGGACCATCGTATCAGATAGAGGAACACAGTTTACTTCAAAGTTTTGGCACCAGCTGCACCAGACCTTGGGTACCAGGCTAGAGTTTAGTATAGCCTTTCATCCGCAGACAGATGGACAGACAGAGAGAGTCAATCATATTCTGGAGGACATGTTGAGAGCTTGTGCACTAGATTACGGATCGAGTTGGGATGACAATTTGCCCTACGCGGAGTTCTTATACAACAACAGCTACCAAGCCAGTTTGAAGATGGCCCCTTTTGAAGCTTTGTATGGAAGGAGGTGCAGAACACCGTTGATGTGGGATGAAGTTGGAGACCGTCAGTTGTTTGGACCAGATTTGATTAAAGAGTCTGAAGAGAAGGTTAAGTTGATTCGGGATAGACTGAAGGTAGCTCAGTCCAGACAGAAGAGTTATGCCGATACCAAGCGCAAGGAGGTAGTCTATGAAATCGGAGACAGAGCATATCTTCATGTGTCACCTCTGCGAGGAGTTAAACGCTTTGGAGTCAAGGGAAAGTTAGCCCTGAGATTTGTAGGACCATACCGAGTTTTGGAACGTATGGGAGAGGTGGCCTACAAGTTGGAGTTACCCGACGGACTATCAGGAGTTCATGATGTGTTTCACATTTCCCAGTTGAAGAAGTGCCATGCTGAGATGGCCGATATTCCTCTGAGAGATACAGTACCCCTGGAAGCAATTCAGTTGGATAGTGATCTGACCTACGAGGAGAAACCCGTCAAAATTCTCGAGTTTGCCAGCAGAGTTACACGCAGCAAGGTTATCAAGTTTTGCAAAGTTCAGTGGAGCCACCATACCGAGGATGAAGCCACCTGGGAACGAGAGGAAGATCTACGGAAAGACAACCCCCACCTATTTTCTAGCCAACCCGAATCTCGAGGACGAGATTCATCTTAAGGGGGTAGGTTTGTAACATCCCAAATTTTCAATTTGGAATGTTATCCATAGGTCATCATATGCATATCATATTTTATTTGCATTTTGATTGTGACCCTAAAAATCCTAAGCAACTCAAGGAACCACGGAGAGAGTTGGGGATTTTATTATTTTCATATTTGAATTTTCTCAAATATTGAAAAGAGGATCATTTTGGTTTTAATTATTTTTCTCTCCAAAAATATTTCCAATATAAAAACATATGAGAGCAGATAATATGACTTCTCCAAAATAAAAGAAATATTGGAGGAAAAATGTTAAAATCAAATAAATAATTTTATTTGGATTTTATTGCTATTTTATTTGAATTAGAAAATATGCATTTTTCAAAATTGCATTTTTAGGCCAAGAAAATGTTCACTTTGTTCTAAATATTCTATTTAGACGGTGAAAATTGTTTTTGGCATTTTTAGAATTTTTTTATATTTTATTAGGATTTTTCTTGGTAGAATCTTATTAAAAAAAAGGTTTCGGACCGACTGGGCCGAAGCCCAGCCGGCCCAGCTCGTGCCGTCCCCGACCCCGAGCGGGAGACCCGCTCGCGCACGACGTCGCCGCCGTGGCCGAGTCGGCCACCCACCGCTCGCGCACGACGCCGCCGCCGTGGCCGAGTCGGCCACCGCTGCCGCCTTGCCCCCTCCTCCAAGCCGCCCCCCCTCGTCCTTATAAGCCGCCACCCCTGCCCCCACTTCGCCACCCCGAGCCGCCGCAGCAAGCAGCAGCAGCAGCGCCCGCAGTCGCGCCGCCGCCTGCCGCGCCGCGCAGCGCCCCGCCGCCCCTCGCCGCACCCCGCCCACCGCGTAGCGCCTCGCCTCGCCCCGCGCAGCCCCGCCGCCGCCTTGCCTGCCGGAAGCCGCCGGAGCCGCGCCGGACTTCGCGGATCTCGCCGCCGGTTTTTTTTCGGTTTTAGGTATAAACCGTTTGGTTTTTTTTAGATCGGTTCGGTTTTCTCGGTTTAGTTCGTTTGCGAACGTTCGTTCGTTCGTTTTAACGAACGTTTTCGCCCGTCGTCTCTGTTAGCGGACGTTCGTCCGATAGATTTTTCTTTTTCCGTTTATTTTCGGCCAGGGACCTATCCGTGATTATTTTTATCGCAGATTAGCCCCTGATCTTCAAACCCTCGCCGTTTCTAAACCATTCGTCCAAATCCAGTGAAACCAACGCCAAAATCTTCATCTCGAACCCCTCTTTCTGTTTAATCAACTTGAACATGATTTTGACAATTTAAAATTTGGTTTCAAGCAGATTTGTTTTCGAAGTTCTTTTGACCGTAGTTTCAGTTCCGTAGCTCCGATTCGATTGATTCTTTTTGCAGATCGAATCTCTTCAGTTGAACTTTCAGATTTGATCTTCTTATTTGAGTTTTACCCTTGCATCTATGCTTGATTGCTTATGTATGCTATTGTTTGTTTGCGATAGAATTCCCGGAGTGCGAAGCGCGCTACTACGAGTCTCTACGGTTTGCGGATCATCGGCAAGGAAAGTAACACATTGATCATACTCTTTTCATACCCAGTTCTTATGCATTAGTTACAAAACACTGCATGGTTAGGATGTGATTAACATGTGGGTATTGGGAAGTAGATGATGAGGTAGAACCTATTACCTGTTTTAATTTCAAACCCTTGGGGGTTACTTCTACGTTATGCTTATATTGCCATGCTATGCTCATAGACGTGGATTGGGTTTTGAGTGTATCCATGACAGATGTGAGATTGTTAATTAATGGTTAACTTAAGGTGGCTACTTAAATACACATCTGGGTGGATTGGTTGCAGGCACCTGGGGATATACCAGTGTTGTCTTTTTGGTTCGCCACCCAGGCTCAAAGGGATCATAAGATTATTCATGCTAGAAACTTCCGTGTGCAGCCACAAGCTATTATGGGCTCTAGCATAGTTGAGTATGTTGCATGACCTCTTTCAGTGGTAGGCTAGCAGATGTAGGGGAAAGTAGGTGTAATTGTCTACCCAGAGTAAAGAGTAAATGATTCTGAAAGACTGTGTCTCGGTCATCCGTTTCTCAAACACCATGTAGTGCGAGAAATCCAACGGAGGAGATCGAGTCTTGTGGGGAAAAGTGCGCAAACCTCTGCAGAGTGTATAAACTAATCATGGTTAGCCGTGTCCCCGGTTATGGACATCTTGAGTATCTGGTACTTGAATTATTGATTTGATCTCATCACTCTAAATTAATTTGTTGGGTTTAATGATTACTTTTAATTGGGATTGAGATGGGGATTTACCTTCTCAATGTTTCAACCACCATGATAGTTAAATAAAACATATTCCTTTGATGTAGGGAAAAAATTGGCTTTTCGCAAAACAATATAACCCTAGAGCTTTTCCACCAGCCATATATGCATGTAGTGATAGCATTTATCTGTTCATTGCTCTACTGTGTTATATTGCCAGCATATTCCATGTGCTGACCCGTTTCGGGCTGCAACATATCATGTTGCAGACTTTTCAGACGAAGAGTAAGGTGCGCTAGGTCGTTGTCGTGCACTCAGCTATGCCGTTGGAGTTGATGGACTCACTTTATCTTCCAAGCCTTCCGCTGTTATCTTATTTAGATGGCCTTAAGCCATATTTATTGTAATAAGTTCTCTTTTGAGACATTCGATGTAATAAGTGTGTGATTGCACTCTGTTATAAATCCTTCGAGTACTGTGTGTGTCAGCATTACCGATCCAGGGATGACACTTGAACATAGAGATTTGACCATCTGAGGTCGGATCGCTACAGAATTCAACAATATAGCTATCACATAAAGCATTATTTTCATGATCCACAAGCATATAATTTTTATTACTCTCCACATATGCAAATTTATTCTCATAAATAGTAGTGGGAGCAAACTCAACAAAATAACTATCATGTGTTCTTGATTGGCATAATCATATTGAGCATTAAAATCATGATGACAAGTTTCATGGATATTATTACTCTTTATAGCATACATGTCATCACCATAATCATCATAAATATGAGGCATGCTTTCATGATAGTAAATATTCTCATCAAAACTTGGCGGACTAAAAATATCATCTTCATCAAACATAGCATCCCCAAGCTTATGGCTTTGCATATCATTAGCATCATGGATATTCAAAGAGTTCATACCAACAATATTGCAATCATGCTCGTCATTCAAAGATTTTTTGTCAAACATTTTATTGAATTCTTCTTCTATCAACTGAGCACAATTTTCCTTTCCATCATTTTCAAGAAAGACATGATAAAGACGAATAATATGATGCAACCTCAATTCCATTTTTTGTAGTTTTCTTTTATAAACCAAACTAGTGATAAAACAAGAAACTAAAAGATTCGATTGCAAGATCTAAAGATATACCTTCATGCACTCACATCCCCGGTAACGGCGCCAGAAAAGAGCTTGATGTCTACTACGCAACTTTATTCTTGTAGACTCGTGTTGGGCCTCCAAGCGCAGAGTTTTGTAGGACAGTAGCAAATTTCCCTCAAGTGGATGACCTAAGGTTTATCAATCCGTGGGAGGTGTAGGATGAAGATGGTCTCTCTCAAACAACCCTGCAACCAAATAATAAAAAGTCTCTTGTGTCCCCAACACACCAAATACAATGGTAATTTGTATAGGTGCACTAGTTCGGCGAAGAGATGGTGATAAAAGTGTAGTAATGATAGAAGATATTGATTTTTGTGATAGGAACAATAAAAAAAACAGCAAGGTAGCAATTGATAAAACGGAGCACAAACGGTATTGCAATGCTTGAAAATGAGGCCTAGGGTCCGTACTTTCGCTAGTGCATTCTCTCAACAATGCTAATCTAATTGGATCATATAGGCATCCCTCAACGTGCGATGAAGAATCACTCCAAAGTTCTTATCTAGCGGAGAACATAAGAAGAAATTGTTTGTAGCTATTCTTTCCGATCGATCTATCCAAGAGTTCGCACTAAAATAACACCAAGTTATTCTTTCCGATCGATCTATCAAGAGTTCGTACTAAAATAACACTAAGTTATTCTTTCCGATCGATCTATCAAGAGTTCGTACTAAAATAACACCAAAGCAAATTCAGATTCATAATACTCAATCCAACACAAAGAACCTCAAAGAGTGCCCCAAGATTTCTACCGGAGAAACAAAAAGACGAGAATGTGCATCAACCCCTATGCATAGATTAGCCCAATGTCACCACGGGAATCCGCGAGTTGTGTGCCAAAATATATCTCAAGTGAATCAATATAATACCCCATTGTCACCACGGATATTCATATGCAAGACATATATCAAATGCTCTCAAATCCATAAAAGTATTCAATCCGATAAAATGAAATCTCAAAGGGAAAACTCAATTCATCACAACAAGATAGAGAGGGTAAAACACCATATGATCCAACTATATTAACAAAGCCCGCGATACATCAAGATCGTGCCATCTCAAGAACACGAGAGAGAGAGAGAGATTAAACACATAGCTACTGGTACAAACCCTCAGCCCCGAGGGTGGACTACTCCCTCCTCATCATGGTGGCCGCCGGGATGATGAAGATGGCCACCGGTGATGATTTCCCCCTCCGGCAGAGTGCCGGAATGGGGGTCTAGATTGGTTTTTTGTGGCTACAGAGGCTTGCGGCGGCGGAACTTCTGATCTAGGGTTACCCCTGATGGTTTCTCTATTTATATGAATTTTTGGGGTTGGTTTCACGCTAAGACAGGCCTCGAGGTGAGCACAACCCATCGGGGCACGGGCAAGGGCCCAGGCGCCCCCCCGTGTCTTGTGCCCTACTCCTTCACCTTCTGGTCCTTCCATGAAGCTTCGGGGGTCTCTTTTGTTTCAAAAAAATCATCAAAAAGTTTCAGCTCATTTGGAGAACTTTCATTTCTGCACAAAAAACAACACCACGGTAGTTCTGCTGAAAACAGCATCAGTCCGGGTTAGTTCCATGCAAATCATACCAAAACCATATAAAATTGTTGTAAACATGGCATGAATACTTCATAAATTATAGATACATTGGAGAAGTATCAAGCGCGAGGCTAGGACACTCGTCAAAGATCTTGAGGAAATTTTTGCCAACCTGCGCAAGGTTAACCTAAAGCTCAACCCCGACAAATGCATCTTCGGAGTCCCCTCCAGCAAGCTCCTCGGCTTCCTCATCTCCCACCTGGGGATCGAAGCCAATCCAGAAAAGATCATGGCCATCGACATGATGCTTCCTCCCCGGACCCTCAGGGAGATGCAGCGATTGGCAAGGTGTTTGGCCTCCCTAGGACGCTTCATCTCCAAGTTCGGCGAGCGCGCCTTGCCATTCTTCAAGCTCATGAAAAGGACTGGTCCCTTCAAGTGGACACCTGAAGCAGATGCAGCCTTTGAAGACCTCAAGAGGTACCTTACGAGCCCACCCATCATGGTTGCGCCATGCCCCCGCAGCCCTTGCTCCTTTACTTGGCGGACACCCCCCAAATATCCAGTGCAACGCTTGTCGCGGTGCGTGAGGAATGGACTAGCGCTAAGGAAAGGCTTGCCAAGCCACGTGAGCCTTCCGACCCTCGTGAGCCTGCCGAGCCTCTGATGTCTACTACACAACTTGTTCTTGTAGACTCGTGTTGGGCCTCCAAGCCAGATTTTTGTAGGACAGTAGCAATTTCCCCTCAAGTGGATGACCTAAGGTTTATCAATCCGTAGGAGGCGTAGGATGAAGATGGTCTCTCTCAAACAACCCTGCAACCAAATAACAAAGAGTCTCTTGTGTCCCCAACACACCAAATACAATGGTAATTTGTATAGGTGCACTAGTTCGGTGAAGAGATGGTGATACAAGCGTAGTAATGATAGTAGATATAGATTTTTGTAATAGGAACAATAAAAAACAGCAAGGTAGCAATTGATAAAACGGAGCACAAACGGTATTGCAATGCTTGAAAATGAGGCCTAGGGTCCGTACTTTTGCTAGTACAATCTCTCAACAATGCTAATATACTCCAATGTCACCGCGAGTATCCGTGAGTTGATTTTACGATATGCATAAAAAAAATCAGATTCATCATACTCAATCCAACACAAAGAACCTCAAAGAGTGCCCCAAGATTTCTACCGGAGAAACAAAGATGAAAACATGCATCAACCCCTATGCATAGATTACCGCAATGTCACCTCAGGAATCTGCGAGTTGAGTGCCAAGACATAGATCAAGTGCTCTCAAATCCATAAAAGTATTCAATCCGATAAAAATGAAATCTCAAAGGGAAAACTCAATTCATCACAACAAGATAGAGACGGGAAAACACCATATGATCCAACTATATTAACAAAGCCCGCGATACATCAAGATCGTGCCATCTCAAGAACACGAGAGAGATTAAACACATAGCTACTGGTACAAACCCTCAGCCCCGAGGGTGGACTACTCCCACCTCATCATGGCGGCCGCCGGGATGATTAAGATTGCCACCCGTGATGATTTGCCCCTTCGACAGAGTGCCGGAACGGGGTCCAGATTGGTTTTTCGTGGCTATAGAGGCTTGTGGTGGCGGAACTTCTGATCTAGGGTTATTTCTGATGGTTTCTCTATTTATAGGATTTTTCAGTGTTGGAATCACGCGAAGATGGGCCTCGAGGTGGGCACAACCCACCTGGGCGCGCCTGGGCCTCCTGGCGCGTCCAGGTGTCTTGTGCTCACCTCCTTCACCTTCTGGTCCTCCCATGAAGCTTCTAGTGCCTCTTTTGTTCCAAAAAATCATCAAAAAGTTCTGTTGTATTTGGAGAACTTTTATTTCTACACAAAAAAACAACACCACGGTAGTTCTGCTGAAAACAACGTCAGTCCGGGTTAGTTCCATCCAAATCATACCAAAACCATATAAAATTATTGTAAACATGGCATGAATACTTCATAAATTATGGATACATTGGAGATGTATCAGCATCCCCAAGCTTAATTCCTACCCGTCCTCGAGTAGGTAAATGATAAAAGAAATAATTTATGATGTGTGAATGCTAGCAAAGTGTGTAAGTTTGATTAATGATAATTTCAATCACTTTTCCTAGCATCATAACAACAATTATTTCTCATAAAACTTCTCATGTTAAAGTAGCAACCAATTCACATGTTAAGGTTCAAACAATGAATTCTCTTGAAACTTAACAACCTATGTTCTTAGTCACCAAACAATTGCAATTCAACTGATTCAACAATGTCTAAGTAAGAGCTCCACATACTCAATCATCATATAGTCTTCTATGATTGCTAGTACTCAAAGCATATTCTTAGAACAAATGGCATCCATCGAACACAGAGAAAGATAGGGGCTTAATGTTTCGCCTCCCAACTCATTTATCATAGAGATAATTGTCAACAATAATAATTCATGATCAAATATATTTGACTGGTCATATATGCCTAGATCTTTCCCCACCACATGATGCTTGCCAACTAGAGAATAATTGAGGTTGAAATGAGAATGCATACTATTGACTCTTGCATAAAAGTAAATAGTGAAAAGTAAAAGATAGGCCCTTCGTAGAGGGAAGCAGAGGTTGTCATGCGCTTTTTGTTTTTGGATGCCCAAGCTCTTAATGCAAAGGAACACCACGTTATATTGCCCCTTATGATAGCAACCTTTATTATGTAGTCCATCGCTTTTATTACTTTGCCATCACAAGTTCGTACAATGCTCAATTTTCCCTTACAATAAAAGATCAAACATATTTAGGAGCAATTTTTATTGCTTTATGCACCGATGACAACTTACTTGAGGGATCATATTCAATCCATAGGTAGGTATGGTGGACACTCATGGCAAGAAACTAGGTTTAAGGTTTTTTTGGATGCACAAGTAGTATCTCTACTTAGTACGAATTTTTGGCTAGCAAAAGATCCTAGGCAAACACCACATGTTGGAGGATCCATAACAATATAACTTCTATGCAAACATACACAACCATAACTCATTAAGTTGTCTTCCTTGTCCAACTTCAACTAGTTTGCTCAAGTTTGAAAATAATTAATGGGTATTCACAATCATAGAAGATGTCCAAGATAATATATTTGTATGTGAAAGTTCTCTTCCTTATACTAATCATTCATGAATTGCTTGTATGACCAATATTGTGATTGTCAAGCTTCAAAAGATTTCACTTTCTAAACCCAATGTGAAGCTACAACTAGGCATGATATGAACATATAATTTCAACTTCATGATATTCAATTCATTCAATAATTTACTCATAGGATATAAGTGAAGCACAAGAGTAAATGACAAACTACTCAAAAAGATATAAGTGAAGATCATGCGAGTAGTTAAGTAAATGGGTAGCTATTTGAGGACTCTCCCTTATTTAAAAACTTTCAGATCTAAGTATTTTATTAAAACAGCAAGCAAAACAAAATAAAATGACATTCCAAAAATAGCACACATCATGTGAAGAAGCAAAAACTTAGGCTCAACCGAGGCTAACCGATAATTGTTGATGAAGAAAGGTGGGATGCCTACCGGGGCATCCCCAAGCTTAGATGCTTGATACTTCTTGGAATATTATCTTGGGATGCCTTGGGCATCCCCAATCTTGAGCTTTTGTGTCTCCTTAATTCCTTTTATATCACGGTTCCCCTAAATCTTAAAAACTTTATCCACACAAAACTCAACAAGAATTCATGAGATAAGTTAGTATAAATCAATGCAAAAACCTTATCATTATCTACTATAGAAAATCACTAAAATTATTATTTAACATTGCATACTAAATGCCTCTGCATATTTAATAGTCCTATCCTCAAATAGAATCATTAAACAAGCAAAGATATGCAAACATAACAGCAATCTGTCTAAACAGTACAGCCTGTAAAGAGTGCAATTTTACTCACACTTACCTAACTCCACAAATTATGAAAATTTACCACACTGTAGAAAATTTATCATATCTTATTTTTCAAAACAATTCAACATTTTGTCACATTCTGACTTTTCTCAAGAATTCACGCAATAGCGTGCAACTTTCTGTTTTCAAACAGCAACACATAGACTTGCAAAATAAGCATGGCAAAGGCTATACTTGACATTTTTATTGAAGTAAAAGATATAAAACATTATTACAAATAACATAAAGCAAATCCTAATAAAATAAAATGATGCTCCAAGCAAAACACATATCATGTGATGAATGAAAATGTAGCTCCAAGTGAGGTTACCGATAATGTTGGAGACGAAAGAGGGGATGCCTTCCGGGGCATCCCCAAGCTTAGTTGCTTGGGTATTCCTTGAATATTACCTTGGGGGTGCCTTGGGAATAGCCAAGCTTAGGGTCTTATCACTCCTTATTCTCCGCATATCGATATCTCACCCAAAACTTGAAAACTTCAATCACACAAAACTTAACGGAACTTCGTGAGATGGGTTAGTATGATAAAGACAAATCATTCACTTTGGTACTGTCAAGATAAGATTCATAATTGTTTCCACATAATGCCTACTGTAATCTACAATTTCCACAATTTATATTAAGCAATATAAGCCATAGAAACCATAAAACAAGCAAACTATGCATTGAAAACAGAATCTGTCAAAAACAGAAGAGTACGTAAAGATCTTAATTTTAGTCAGAGTTATATAACTCGAAAATTCTTAAAAATTAGTAAAAAGTAGAAAATTTGTGTACCCAACAACTTTAAAAAATTCAGAGTTTTTCGATGCTCCAGTGAATTTAAGCAATTCAGTTACTAGGAGCAAAAGTTTCTGTTTTTGCACAGAATCAAGTCAACTATCATCCACACTATCCCAAAGGCTTTACTTGGCACTTTATTGAAATAAAAGCTATAAAACATGATTAATACAGTATATTAATCATTTGAACACACAAAAACAGTAGGTAAAAGTGTTGGGTTGCCTCCCAACAAGCGCTTTTCTTTAATGCCTTTTTAGCTAGGCATGATGATTTCAATGATGCTCACATAAAAGATAATAATTGAAACATAAAGGGAGCATCGTGAAGCAGATCACTAGCACATTTAAGTCCAACCCACTTCCTATGCATAGGGATTTTGTGAGAAAATAATTTATGAGAGCAAGAATCAACTAGCATAAGAAGGCAAAACAAGCAAAACTTCAAGATTTTCAACACATAGAGAGGAAACTTGATATTATTGCAATATGTAAAAGCTTATGTTCCCCTCTCATAATAATTTTCAGTAGCATCATGAATGAATTCAACAATATAGCTATCACATAAAGCATTCTTTTCATGATCCACAAGCATAAAAAATTTATTACTCTCCATATATGGAAATTTAATCTCATGAATAGTAGTGGGAGCAAACTCAACAAAATAACTATCATGTGATTCTTGATTGGCATAATCATATTGAGCATTAAAATCATGATGACAAGTTTCATGGATATCATTACTCTTTATAGCATACATGTCATCACCATAATCATCATAAATAGGAGGCATGCTTTCATCATATTAAATTTGCTCTTCAAAACTTGGGGGACTAAAAATATCATCTTTGTCAAACATAGCATCCCCAAGCTTATGGCTTTGCATATCATTAGCATCATGAATATTCAAAGAACTCATACCAACAACATTGCAATCATGCTCATCATTTATGCCAAACATTTTATTGAATTCTTCTTCTATCAATTGATCACAATTTTCCTTTCCATCATTTCCACGAAAGACATGATAAAGATGAATAATATGAGGCCACCTCAATTCATTTTTTTGTAGTTTCCTTTTACGAACCAAACTAGTGATAAAACAAGAAACTAAAAGATTCAATTACAAGATCTAAAGATATACCTTCAAGCACTCACCTCCCTGGCAACGGCGCCAGAAAAGAGCTTGATGTCTACTACACAACTTGTTCTTGTAGACTCGTGTTGGCCCTCCAAGCGCAGAGTTTTGTAGGACAGTTGCAATTTTCCCTCAAGTGGATGACCTAAGGTTTATCAATCCGTAGGAGGCGTATGATGAAGATGGTCTCTCTCAAACAACCCTGCAACCAAATAACAAAGAGTCTCTTGTGTCCCCAACACACCAAATACAATGGTAATTTGTATAGGTGCACTAGTTCGGCGAAGAGATGGTGATACAAGCGTAGTAATGATATAGATAATGATTTTTTGTAATAGGAACAATAAAAAACAGCAAGGTAGCAATTGATAAAACGGAGCACAAACGGTATTGCAATGCTTGAAAATGAGGCATAGGGTCCGTACTTTCGCTAGTGCAATCTCTCAACAATGCTAACATAATTGGATCACATAACCATCCCTCAACGTGCAACGAAGAATCACTCCAAAGTTCTTATCTAGCGGAGAACATAAGAAGAAATTGTTTGTAGGGTACGAAACCACATCAAAGCTATTCTTTCTGATCAATCTATCCTAGAGTTCGTACTTAAATAACACCAAGCTATTCTTTCCGATCGATCTAACCAAGAGTTCGTACTAAAATAACACCATATGATACACATCAACCAACTCTAATGTCACCGTGAGTATCCGTGAGTTGATTTTACAATATGCATCAAACAATTTCAGATTCATAATACTCAATCCAACACAAAGAACCTCAAAGAGTGCCCCAAGATTTCTACCGGAGAAACAAAGATGAAAACGTGTATCAACCCCTATGCATAGATTACCCCAATGCCACCTCAGGAATCCGCAAGTTGAGTGCCAAGACATAGATCAAGTGCTCTCAAATCCATAAAAGTATTCAATCCGATAAAAACGAAATCTCAAAGGGAAAACTCAATTCATCACAACAAGATAGAGAGGGGAAAACACCATATGATCCAACTATATTAACAAAGCCCACGATACATCAAGATCGTGCCATCTCAAGAACACGAGAGAGAGAGATTAAACACATAGCTACTGGTACAAACCCTCAGCCCCGAGGGTGGACTACTCCCTCCTCATCATGGTGGCCGCCGGGATGATGAAGATGGCCACTGGTGATGATTTCCCCCTCCGGCAGAGTGCTGGAACGGGGTCTAGATTGGTTTTTCATGGCTACAGAGGCTTGCAGCGGTGAAACTTCTGATCTAGGGTTATTTCTGATGGTTTCTCTTTTTATAGGAGTTTTCAGCGTTGGTATCACGCGAAGATGGGCCTCGAGGTGGGCACAACCCACCTGGGCGCGCCTGGGCCTCCTGGCGCGCCCGGGTGTCCTGTGCTCACCTCCTTCACCGTCTGGTCCTCCCACGAAGCTTCTAGTGCCTCTTTTGTTCCAAAACAATTTGTCAAAAAGTTTCGTTGCATTTGGAGAACTTTTATTTCTGCACAAAAAACAACACCACGGTAGTTCTGCTGAAAACAGCGTCAGTCGGTTGGTTCCATCCAAATCATACCAAAACCATATAAAATTGTTGTAAACATGGCATGAATACTTCATAAATTATAGATACATTGGAGACGTATCAGCCTCATGAGCCTTTCGAGCCACGTGAGCCTGCCAAGCCTTGCGAGCCTTCTAAGCCTCGCGATCCCTCCGGGTCTCGCGGGCCCTCCGAGCCTCGCGAGCTCCCCAAGCCCCACGCGCTGCCCGATGAGCAACCTGGCGCCACCACCACGCGCCTTGTCGAGCACCCCGTGTACATCATCACGGTGTTCAGGGATGCCCACAAGCATTACACCATGCCGCAGAAGCTGCTCCTCGCGCTCCTCGTTGCCTCCAGGAAGCTGTGCCACTACTTTCAAGGTCATCTCTTCCTACCCCTTGGAGCAGGTCCTACGCAGCCCCAACGCCGCCAGTCGCATTGCCGAGTGGAACATTGAGCTGCAGGCCTTCCAGCTAGAGTTCTGCACCACCAGGGTCATGAAGAGAGCGGCTCTGGCCAACTTCATGGCAGAATGGACGGACCCGTATGAGGAAGAGCCACGCGAAGACAAAACCCTCCTTCCTGGGGACAAGGCGCCCGATGGCTGGGCCATGCCCTTCGATGGTGCCTTCTACAGGCAGGGCACGGGGGTTGGCATCATGCTCACCTCGCCAGCTGGAGATAAGCTCTACTAGACCGTCCGACCATGCTTCAATCATGATGAGAAGGTCTCCAACAACATCATGGAGTATGAAGGCCTCATCGCCAGCCTCAAGGCCGCCTCTGCCCTGGGTGTCAAGCGCCTCACTATCAAGGGCGACTCTTAGCTCCTCGTCAACTTCTCCAACAAGAAATACAAGCCCAAGGACGAGCACATGGCGGCCTACCTAGAAGAGGTACGTAAACTTGACAAGTGTTTCCTTGGCTTGCAGCTGTAGCACATTCCACGCAGCGTCAACAACGAGGCCGACGACATCGCCAAGCTAGCGTCTCGCCGCGAGCCCCAGAGCCCTGGCATCTTCAAAGAAAGGCTCCTCAGGCCATCAGCCATGCCACCTGCCGTTGGCACAACGCTGCTTCGCGAGGAGCTTCCACCCGCGCCGCCCACGGGCGCGACGGACTGTGGCCCGGCCTCAGGATCCCGCCTGCTGCTGGCGCTGGAGCCTCAAGCTGGCAGCTGGGCCATGGAGTTCAAGGCTTACCTGCTCCATGGTACCCTTCCCGAGGAGGATTCGGAGGCAGAACACGTCGTCTGGCAAGCCACCACCTACTGCTTGTAAGACGGCGAGCTGTACCGCAGGCGCTCCAATGGTGTCTCGTTGCGGTGCATCTCGGAGGAGCAAGGGCGTGAGCTGCTCACCGACATCCACGGAGGAGACTGCGGGCACCACTCCTCGTCGCGCACCCTTCCTGACAAAGTGTTCTGAAGCGGCTTCTATTGGCCCACTGCGCTCCACGACACCACAGAGCTGGTCCAATCCCGTGAAGCTTGCCAATTCCACGCCAATCAGATCCACCAGCCAGTGTAGGGGCTCCAGACGATTCCGCTCTCATGATCCTTCATGGTCTGGGGGATGGACATATTGGGGCCCTTCCCTTGCGCGGCTGGCGGCTACCACTACCTCTACTTCGCCATTGACAAATTCACCAAGTGGGCAGAGGTCGTACCCATGCGTACCATCCCAGCGGGCTCGGCTGTCAAGTTCATCAAGAGCCTCATGAGCCGATTTGGTGTCCCCAACCGCATCATCACCGACAATGGCTCCCAGTTCACGAGCGGCCTCTTCAAGTCCTACTGCGCCAACCTAGGCACGCAGATCTGCTACGCATCCGTGGTGCACCCGCGAAGCAACGGCCAAGCCGAGCATGCCAACGTTGAGGTCCTCAAGGGCCTCAAGACAAGGAGCTTCAAGAAGAAGCTTGAAGCCTGCGGCAAATGCTAGCTGGATGAGTTGCATTCTGTGTTGTGGTCCATCCGCACGATAGCAACTAAGCCCACCGGCGAGACCCCTTTCTTCCTCGTCTACGGGGCTGAGGCGGTCCTTCCCTCGGAGCTCAAGCATGGCTCCCTGCGAGTCCTGGCATTTGATGAAGCGCGTTAGGACGGCTCGCAGGAGGCCGGCCTGCTACTCCTGGATGAGGCCCGCTGTCAGGCCGCCCTTTGTGTCGCAAGGTACCAACAGGCCTTCCGTCGCTACCACGGTTGCAACATCCGCCCTCGTACCCTTGAGGTCGGAGACCTTGTCCTCCGATGGATCCTCCACAGAGAGGGGCTCCACTAACTCTCACCCATGTGGGAAGGCCCTTTCAGGGTTGCCCACATCTCCAGGCCAGACGCCGCCCCCTGGAGATGGAGGACGGAGTTCCTGTGCATAACACATGGAACATCCAACACCTCCGCAAGTTCTACCCATGACCCTCACGTGTACGAATGAAATGGGGTTGTGCACACCCCGGAGACTCTCAATGCGTTCGCCTCACAGGCACGCGAGAGCTCCTGCCCACACCCAAGTGGAAGCCCCATGCTTCGTGCTGGCGGAAAGATCGAGCCACAATCATACCCACGCCCAAGTGGAAGCCCCATGCTCCGCGTTGGCGGAACGATCAACCAGCTATCATACCCACACCCCGGTGGAAGCCCCATGCTCCACGCTGGCAGAACAACAAACTGAGGGCGCCCCACGGGCCACACCAACCTCAAGCTGATCCGTGTCGGACACGGCAACCGCACCTCTTTTTGCTGTGTAACGGAATTTTTTTTCTCGCTTCGGTAAAAGTTTTGGTTTCCCAGGCATGATGTGTTTCGCTGTGTTTTTTGCCTCACGAGACGCGCGCGCTCGCGACCTCCCTCTTCAGCCTCTCGCGGGCGGGGGCTGGACACGGTGCCTGTGCTCGGGTTAGTCCCAACGGCGCTGAAAACCCCAAGTAACCGGGCTCTGGCTTGCGGGCCTGCTCCCGTGCACGCCCCCCACCAAGGTCCTTGGTGTCTTATCTCCTCGCGAAACTCTCAAGAGCGAGCCAGCAAGCGTGCGCTACTCTCTTGTGGTACAACCTTATGTGTGCAGTTGCCTCGGGGGCCAGCCCAAGGCACCCATCTCAGCAGGAGATTTCGCGAACTGGAGCTTCGCGGGACACACCCTGTCGACGGTGGTTCACCAGGTTGTGTGCTCCGCAAAGCTAAGTCTAAATATGTCGCGAGCCACCTGTACCACCTCTCGAGCCTTTTCCTTGAGTAACCTCATGAGTGTTGGCGTTCTCCTTCACGCGAGTCGCTTGTGCATCAAAGGGAGGCTCCCTGAGCATCGCGCCTCAGGAGCCCTCGTTGGCTCCCGGTGCCCCTCACCTCCTGGCCTTGTTCAGGCATCACGTCCTGGCATACCAGCAACGGCTGAGGCCCGCACGGGGGCTGGGTCCTAACGACGTAGAGCACAAAGGCAAGCAAAAAGGAAAAACAAGCCTCGGGAGCACGAGCGTTCATTACACCATTAAACACTTGAGCAAAAGTCATTTTCTTCATGCCCCACGGGGCCACAATTAACTATGAGCGAGTTAACGAAGGAATGGTCTAAGGAGATGTGTCGCTGTTGCTGTTGCAGTCGCTGTCTGCGTCTTCATCGGCTCCGCTTTGACCATCGCTGTTGTCGTGGGCAAACTAAGCGTGCAGCGCGTCCACGTGGTCCTCCATCACCTTCCCGAGGGCACTGCAAAGCTCCTCTGGGATAGGAGCTATCACAGCCTCAAACTCGAAATTGGATCGGCCCGGAGAAGGTGGCTAAAGATGCGCTTCGCCGCCTGGGTTAGGAGATCGCGGCACTCCTCCTCGACGATCATGTTCACCTTCTTGGCACTCTCCTCGAGCCGTTCAACGACCTTGGTAAAGAAGGCGAGATAGCTGGCGTCGTCGATCTCGAGGGGGCTGGAGACATCCTCCTTGCAAATAGAGCCCAAGGCACGGCGGGCCCGCAGCTCGAGGGCGCGGAACATTTTGTAGCACTCAAGCTACCGCCCCCGAGCCCGGGCCACCTCATCTCTCGCCCGTTCCACGACGGACGTGACGCCCCCCACCTTCTCCTGGAGTGAGGCCAGCTCGGCCTCAGCGCTGGCTTGGGCCTCCAGCATGGCCCTTCGCCTTTTTTTTGCTTCAGCCAGCATTTCCTCGAGGCCCGTGATCTCGTGTTTAAATTCCTCGCGTCACGCTTTGAAGTGGTCCTCCTGCAGCTTCAACTTCTCGCTGTGTTCCTTGGCGAG
The DNA here is from genome assembly GCA_011799875.1 of Thinopyrum elongatum. Lineage (NCBI taxonomy): Eukaryota > Viridiplantae > Streptophyta > Magnoliopsida > Poales > Poaceae > Thinopyrum > Thinopyrum elongatum. Next base: position 348,085,261 of record CM022302.1, on the reverse strand, counting down.
CGCCTGGTGATTTTCTGTGACCCTCTTGTCGGCGTCCTCCTGGATCTTCTTCTCTTTGGCTGCCAGGGAGGCGTTGGCTCTGTCCATGCACTAGGCATAAGAGCCCTAGGCGGCAGCTACCTTGCGGTCCAGCGCCTCTAGCCACTCGCACTCCAGGCCCTGCGCAGGCGCCGTCCGTGCGAGCTCCCACTTGAGGACCTCGAGGTCTGCCTGGCGAGCCACCAGTTCCTCTTCGCCTGCGGAGATGGCATACTTTCACGCCTAGAGTTCTAGCTCCAATGCTACATTCAGGTCCCGGAGCTCCTGCCCGTGGGCCTCCGCCGCCTCGCGCCGCCGGTCCGCTGCTTCGGCCTCCTGAAAGGCGCGCTCGCTGGCCTCCTTCGCGTTGGCGGCATACTTCTCGCTCCTCGCGTGAGCGGCCTTGTTCTGGCGATGGCCTAGCTTAACGACAACTTCAAGCTGATGCCACCCATGGGCTAGGCGTAGGCGCTCCTCAGCAAGGCGCGCCTCAGCACCTTGAAGCTCCGCCCCAAGCTGGCTTAGCGCGCTCACAGCATTCTGCAAGACCCCACGCCTGATCATAGTGCGGCTGTTCATGTGCGCCAGGGCCCAATCTGGGCTCAATCCCTCACCGCCTTCTGCCATAGCCTGCTAGGGCCCGGCTTCAATCGCCAGGGGAGGAGGGCCGACCGGGGCCTCCTCTGGCCCGCCTTGGCGAGACAGAGGCCCTCGCAGGCTTGGCGCCCTCCCGGAGGCGGCCTCGTGTCCCAACGGGTCCCCCAGGCTTCTCGAGCTGCCCCCGGCATCGGCAGGGCATGGTGCGATGGCGGGCGCCTCTGTCTCCTCCACCGCGACATCCGCCTAGGTAGCGGGCGCCTCGGAGATCAAGGAGCGGCCTCCCGAGGGCGCCTCCAAAGTGGTCGCTAGCCCTTCCCCTTGAGTGAGCCCAGCTTGGTAGCTTGGTGGTACGCGCTCTCCCCGTGCCCCACGGTCCCGACGAGTGGCAGAGAAGTCTGCGCCGGGTTCAGGGACTCTTCCTTCTTCTTACTCGAGGAGGATCTGCGTGGAGCGAACACTCAGGCACACGAGGCATGTTGGATACGAGAAAGGCGAAGGCAGGGTGCTTACTCATCTCTGGCGACCCACTTCCTCTTCCTCAGCGACCTCGGCAGGGCGTCGTCGCTACCATCCGTGCGGAGCCTCCTCTCGCAGCCGGCTCTACGAAGGGAACCCGGGGGCCTTGCAGTCCCGACTTCAACACCGGTCTCACTCGCGGGGGAGCCCTGGAGGCCACCCTTGGCACTGCCCCCAGTGGCCCGCTGCCCGGCAGCCGCCGCCTGGGGGCTCCTCACGTCCCTCACCGCCCCAAGCATGGCGGGTGCAGCCTCAAGTGGGGCAGTGTCGTCAGCGCCCCCAGGCGCGGAGGCAAATTGGTAGCCGGTTTGTCGGAGCGGGCCGTCATTGTCCCCCGTAGCGCCCGTCGAGTTTCTGCCATCACCACGGCCCCCCAGGCCGGGGACCACCAGGAAGAGGTTGTTCCGGGGCCCTTCGTGGCCCTCCGGAAGCAACCCCCACTGGTCAAAGCGTGGCATCGCGCCGGCAAGTGCCACCTTGTTTCGATAGCGAAACAGGGGAAGCCCCGCCTCGGGAGGCTCATCCGCTTCCTCGCCAATCAAGTTGTGAAGCACCCCGCTCAGCACTTCTAGCGGCAGGTTGCCCGTATTGAGCCGCATTGGGTCCTCCGGGTGAGTGAAGGCCCACATCGGGTGGGAGTGACGCTGAAGGGGGGCGATGCGCCGACGGAGGAACTCCCTCATGACCTTGACCACCATTACCCCCGCCGCCCTCAGGTCGGCCAACCTCTTCCACACCCGTACCAGTCTTCGATCGGTGAGCCCTTCGCGCTCCCATCCAGAGCTCCTCACCGCCGGGGACGGCGGCGGCTGCAACAGGGGGCTGAATTGGGCTTGTGGGTGAGCTCCATGTTAATACCCTCGCCCGTAGTCTCGTCCATGGTGCAGAGCGAGACGCACCCGGACCGCTGGTTCACCGCGGTCAACCGCAGGCTGAAGAAGTGATGGAGCAGCGCTACCGAGGGAGGCACGCCCATGAAGGCCTCACATAAAAAGGCAAAGGCCAAAAGAAGTAGGACAGATTCAGCTCAAGATGTAGCGCATGGACCTGGTAGTGAGAGAGCACGGTGTTGAAGAAATCCGAGAATGGTGGCAGCAAGCCAGCAAAGAGTGCGGGAAGGTGCATGGTGATAGTGGTGGCGTCGAGCTCGGTGGCAGGGCGCGAGGCCGGCCAGATCCGGGTGGCCCCCCACTCATTGGAAGCAGCTGCTGTCATCGGAAGAACCTTGCCGAGCCCCTCGGCATTGATGATCGTAGACCTGCCCAGGGCAGGCTCCGGCGCCGCCTCCATGGCCACCGGCACCGTCGCCCTTCTCTTCCTACGATGGGGCGCCATAGCAACACAGTTGGGACCAGGAGCGATGAAGATCCGGCAGAAGGGGAGAATCGTGCGCGAGAAGGAAGGCGTAGGGAGGCGGATGCGCGCAGGAAGGCAATGATGGCCTCATGCTGTGCGCAGGCAAGCTTTATGTCAGCCCGGGTGGTTGCCGAGGCGTCGTGGGAGAAGTGAGGGCATCCCCCATTCATCGTGCGCCATGCGTCGCGCCTAGCCTGCAGGTGGTTAGGGACCGCGCCATTTCGCCCCCTAATAGGCGAGAATGTGTGCGCCGTGGGCCCAGGGGCTACTGTCGGTCCCATGGACCCCAGGGTATCCAGGCCCGTCTGCCTTTGGCCCAGGGCACGGTGCATGGCGACGGCCCAGCGAGTGGCCCACCGGCGAGCATCACGAGCAAGACTCCTCGCGAGGCCCCCACAGCAGGCATCTCGAGCAAAATAGGTGGCTTCGCCAAGAGCTTCGCGAGGCACCCTCCCGGAGGCAATGGGTCAAGAGTCATTGGGCTCGGTCGCGCGGTCTCACGGTGTCACGTGGGTGACGCGCGCCATGACAAAGGGCACCAGAGGCCGAGCCAGCAGGCGCGGATGAGGTGGATTCCTCTTTTGTGCTAAGGGAGCAAGGCCAGCAAGCAGGTTCCCAAAGAAACCCCCAAAGGTTGCCTGATCGGTGCCAGAGGGCCAAGACAATGGACGTGCAGGGCGGAGGTCATCCCCGAGCCCACCGACGCGTCATGGACGGTGGCTTTGCAGGCGAAGACCACCTTTTGTCTAGATAGACTGTGCCCCTGTCCCCCTTCAAAATTGTCGTTGTGTGGCAGCCCTTCCCGCCAATGTTTTTGAGGGAAGAGGACCAAGGCAGATATAAAATGAGGGTAGGGTGCCGCCATAGGTGGACGACCACTGGTTCCTCATCCATTCTGCTCTCTCTCTCTCTCTCTCTCGAGCAATCCCAACCAAGCAGGAGTAGGGTTTTACACCGCAAGGTGGCCCAAATCTGGCTAACCACTGTTCCACCGATCCGCTCCCGCTAGCTTGCTCTTGCTGTAGCCTCGCCGTGATTTAGCTTTTGGTAGGGACGAACTGGTAAGGAGGAGGTTACCCCAGTGTTCGAACCTTTGGGGTCCCCGGAGCCCCGATTCCGACAGTCACTTCTTGGATATTTCTAACAATAATCCCTTGAAAGAGAAGAAAATCCATTTTCCCGTTGTTCGGTAGGAAATATCATATATGGAAGGAAACCAAAGAGGATTATTGCAAATAAAGTCAACTGGAGCAACTTCCATGTGAAGAGCCAAGCCATCTAGCGCAGCAGACCAAAATACGGCCTTCCATACGACCACCGACGCTCGTATGAGCGGTCATATGGAGTGCCAACAGATCCATCGCATCTATACAAGACACTTTCATGAAGGGACCTAGGGGAGAAGAGAACCCTAGCCGCCGCCACCATGTCGAGAACAGAAGAGGAGGAGATCCAAAGAACCTTTGGAGATCTTCTTAGTTTTGGTCCTTTCATCTCCATCATCATCTCATCCTTCACTATTATAAGGGGAATTCCAAGTTGTGAGGACAATTGTAACTCTATTCTATCTCATCTGGAGATCAAGACTATTTGAATCATCCATTTCATCTGATTGTGGATCCTCACGGTATTATCTATATGGTTTTCATGGGTTTAATCTCTGGTGTGATTCGTTTCTCTCTTATGATGCGTAAGTAATCCCCCGTAGGCATGGGAGATGTAGGTGAGTGGTAAGATTCATCTATGCCTAATCTATATGGCATCAATCATATTCGTAGTAGTATGATCTGTCTAGTACATTGTTATACTGTGGTGAACCCTATGTGTGTTGTCCAATTTAAGGGCCCAGGCAACATGATATCAAGACCTAATAGGTAACACGTGTTGTTTAGGGAATCTGTGACCTCTGATGTGATAGGTAGAGATATCTAGGAGGACCGAAGAAAATATGAGATAACGGTGATCCACGAAACGTAATGCTTGGTTCCGGTTCAAGGACCTTAATTGTGAAGATGACCACTCTGTGGCAATGACAAAGCAGGACCATAGGATGAAATATAATCCCAAGAGGAGGAGTTTCATAACTTTAGGGTGATCCACCAACCGAACACACATATCAAATATTATGAATATGACACAAGGTAACTGGTATTACCGTCGCACTGGCACACTTGATATATTCTTACCATGGACTAAATTCTCTCCGCGCCTAATCTCTTCATTGCAGGAAACTCAAATCCCATCTTTATTTATGTTTTTACCTTTGTTACTTTAAAACCATCTATCTTAGTTACTATGGCTTATTCGTTCACCAGGATAGTAACAGTATTTGCAGAAACTCAAGTAGTTACTTCACACGAGAACTGTGACACCTTGTGTGTGATAGAAACGCCCATATAAATACTCTCCTCTTCTCTTCGTTGGGATGTGCTACTTGTGAACTGTGTTGGGATTTCCCTGAAGAGGACAAGATGATGCAGTATAGTAGAGATAAGTATTTCCTCAGTTAAGAACCAAGGTTATCAATCCAGTAGGAGAACCAAGTAACAACTCGTTAGCAGCACCTGCACACAAACAACAAATCCTTGCAACCCAACGCGAATAAGGGGTTGTCAATCCCTTGACGGTTACGACCAAGATTAAATTGTGTGCTATTTGATAGATAGATCGGACAAAAATACAAAATAAAAGAAATAAAAGAAAAAGGCAACAAGGTATTTTTGGTTTTAATCTCTCCCTAATAATAAAGCAGCTATTGCTTCTGGCGGTACGTCATGTAAATTACCCTTAAAGTTGTAAATTATTACTCACCAATGCCACCCATAAGTGAAAAAAAATGATTCATTTTCTGGTAGAGTCGCTGGCCTTTTGCATATAGTTCAAGTACGGCTATCGCCTCAAATATCACAACGGCGTGATCGCCCCACTGGCTGGAGCCAAACACCTCTACCGAGTAGACCTCAGTTCGATCCCGGTTGCTTCCCTTTTTTTCGCCTTGTCTTCCTTAATTCCCGTTGGCGTAAGATATAATTGTTTCGCCTAAGTATCTCTTAAAGTCTTATAATTTTGGTCCAGCTACTTTTTTGACAGATTCAAATACTTTATAAAAATTTCATATCTTTCAAACCGTAACCTCAAATTAAGCATATTATATATGTAAATCGCTCAGAAAAATGTGTAGCTTCTAAATATGATATAATTTTGTATGTTAATCATTTCTAAATTTAGGTTTATGCGAATTGAAGAGCAAATGTATCTCCCCCCTCCCCCTTAAATTATTCTTAGAGGGCATGTTAAATGAGGTCTATCGTGCTTCACATGGCTGCATGTTACATGTTTATTGGCTAACATAATTATTAATACTTTGTGGAGCCTAAAAAATTGTACTATGGAGATAAGCAGCAAACACCGTATATATTATCTTTTGATAAAACATATAACAGCCCAATATTTAACGGTTGGTTTCTTTTTTACTTGTAAAAGAACTATCTTAGATAAATATATATGATCCACGAGGTTCAAAATAAGGTTAGCTTAAATATATGAAGTCGAGCAGGAGTAAGCATTCTCTCGGGTTTGCATGGTGACAGTTGTTTTCTCCCATTGCAACGCACGGGCCCTTTTGCTAGTATATGATAAAAATAGACCCCGGGGCCATAGTTTTCACTAGAGGCTTCTTTCAAGTAGCATACGGTGGGTAAATAAACTACTGTTGGGTAATTAATAGAAAAGCGAATAATTATGATGATATCCAAGGCAATGATCATATATAGGAATCATGTCCGAGACAAGTAGACCAAAATGATTATGCATCTACTACTATTACTCCACACATCGACCGCTATCCAGCATGCATCTAGTGTATTAAGTTCATGAAAAACAGAGTAACGCCTTAAGCAAGATGACATGATGTAGACAAGATAAACTCACGTATGAATAAACCCCATCTTTTTACCCTTAATAGCAACGATACATACGTGTCATGTCCCCTTCTGTCACTAGGATTGAGCACCGCAAGATCGAACCCGTTACAAAGGACCTCTCCCATTGCAAGAAAAATCAATCTAGTTGGCCAAACCAAATCAATATATCGGAGTGAAATACGAGGCTATAGTAATCATGCATAAAAGAGTTTACAGAAAACTCAAATAATATTCATTGATAGATCTGATCATAAACTCACAATTCATCAGATCCCAACAAACACACCGCAAAAACTGATTACATCGAGTAGAACTCAAGAACATCGAGGAGAACATTGTATTGAAGATCGAATAGAGAGAAGAAGTCATCTAGCTACTAACAATGGACCCGAAGGTCTGTAGTAAACTACTCGCGAATCATCCGAAGGGCATCAAGGATGATGTAGATCCCCTCCATGATTTATTCGCCCTCTGGCAGAGTGCCGAAAAAGGTCTCCAGATGGGATCTCGTGATTCTAGAACTTGCGGCAACGAAAAAAGTATTTCATGGACTCCTCTGTTGGTTTCACGATTTTAGAGATTTTATAGAGGCGTTGTTAGGTCAAATGGAGCCACGTGGGTCCCACAAGCCACCAGGGCATGCCCCACCCCCCTGGGTGTGCCCTGGTGCCTTGTGGGCCACTGCTCCATCTTCTCGTCCCCTCCCAAAGCTTCCAGGGTCTCTTATTGCCAGGAAAAAAAATCTTCAAAAAGTTTCGTGGCATTTGGACTTCGTTTGGTACAGATATTCTGCAAAACCAAAAACAAGCAAATGGCACTGGGCACTAAGTTAATAGGTTAGTCCCAAAAAATGATATATAATTGCTTGAAAGTGTATATAAAACATCCAAGATTGATAATATAATAGCATGGAACAATAAAAAAAATATAGATACATTGGAGACGTATCAGGACGATAACCATTTGGGATACTTCCATGAAAGTGCTACATAACCCTATTTGGCTTGGAGGCACCACCCATGTCGGATAATCAATGATGAAGTGACTGAAACTTTTGCACTTTTTAGATGAGATGTCAAGAGGAGGCAAGTATCTCGATGTGGCTGTAGTATCATCCTCTAATGATCTTGCGATGCACATATTTTGATGTCTGAGGGGATTGAGGCATTCTGTGAGCATCTCTAGATCTCTGGTGATGGTATGTTGGTTTTCATATTCTTCTTCATTAGAATTCTCATTGTCTAATAGAAGTTCACCTTCATCATCCTGAGAATAATTCTCAAGAGAATTGAGATCAGCTTGACCATTTTCCTTTTCCTGTTGTTCTTCATGAGCAATCAGTAATTCCATGACTTCAGCAGAACGAAGACTTTCGTAGTCAGGTCTTTCTTTGATAGTCAGAACCAGAGAGTCGAGGGAATTGTTGAGTAACTGAAGCAGTTTTTCAACAACATCATGGTCAGAAATATCTTCAACACCACGTTGGCGTAGCCGCTCAACTATATTGCTCAATTGATCAGTTGCTTCCATGGCACTTTCATTTTGGAGTATCTCTGAGCTTAAAATTCTTCATGAACATTCTCAATGTGATCCCATATATCTGTGGTAGACTCAAATCTTCCGAATTGAATGAATTGACTCTTGGAGATATAAGTGCATATGACATCCTTAGCTTGAGCGTCTAGTTGAATGAGTTTCTTCTCGTCAGATGTGGGAAATTCAGGGATCTGAACTACGTAGCCAGTTTCGACAATCTACCGGATATCATCATTTATTGTTTTCAGATGAATCTTCATCTTTTGTTTCCTGAAGGGATAGTCATTTCCATCAAAGACGAGAAACCTCTCAGAGTGCCCAAAATGTCCTACAAGCGACATACTCAAAACTCCAAGGTGGTTAGACCTTTAATAAGCAGAGGCAAGGAGACCGTGCTGATACTTCCATTTTGCATCATGATTTCCTACCGTTATTTATCTTGTTTTGAAGTTATATCTCTACTCCTAATGGAGCAGTTGGTAGTCTCCATTCCAGGGTCTTTTCTTCCCACCTCCCACCTTTGACTGGGTTTTTTCGTCTGGTTTTATTTCTTCTGGCTTATTTTCATTTCACCTCCCACCACCATCTTCTCAAGTTGGTTTTGTCATTCTCCCAATAAAAGCTTGGGATAATTGTATTTATACCCTTAGTTGTGTCCCCCTCAACCGAATTTCCCCTAGTTTTTGAAAACACGTGGTCTTGCCCAACCCACTTTGTCGTCTTGTGCTTTTGCCCTTTGACCGTTTGACCGTCACTCTGAAAACTTCATAACTAATTCATACTAAATCAGAAAAATGCAAATAAGATACCAAAATGTTTGAAAAAACATCACCTGTATGTCAATGTCACTTGCATTCATGACAAAAGTGTTGGTAAGTGCCCATCCGAGTTTTAGCTCTTATCATACCACCATGAACAGGAAAATCTAAAAAAATTCTAAAAATTCAAGAAAAATTTGGTGGCAAAGAATTGTCAAATGTTTTAAGTTCTTGCCAAGTTTCATGAGGGAATGACATTCGTGGAAGTCGTGGCAAAAAAAACAATCTATTTTCAAGTGTTCATTGTTTTTTTGCCATGACTTCCATGAATGTCATTCCCTCATGAAACTTGGCAAGCACTTAAAACATTTGCAATTCTTTGCCACCAAATTTTTCTTGATTTTTTTTAGATTTTCCTGTTCATGGTGGTATGATAAGAGCTAAAACTCGGATGGGCACTTACCAACACTTTTGTCATGAATGCAAGTGACATTGACATACAGGTGATGTTTTTCCAAACATTTTGGTATCTTGTTTGCATTTTTCTGATTTAGTATGAATTAGTTATGAAGTTTTCAAAGTGACGGTCAAACGGTCAAAGGGCAAAAACACAAGACGACAAAGTGGGTTGGGCAAGACCACGTGTTTTCAAAAACTAGGGGCAATTCGGTTGAGGGGGACACAACTAAGGGTATAAATACAATTATCCCTAAAAACTTTCCTTAACTTTTTAAAACTTCCCTAACCAGACACGTTACAAATTGGCAGGAAACGATATTACGTTACCAAACAATAAAATCTAATTTCATGGCAATCAATTTCAAATCCTAACTTTCCTAACGCATTGATCCATACCTTTCCTAACAACCAGTATCTCTACTCCTATAATCTTCTCTTACACTTGAGGGAGTACCTAAGTTGTTTCGTTCGTTCCTTACCTCATGCTCGACCGGTCGACACTCCTTTGTCTACCGATTTTCTGTCATCACTTTCCTCGTATATCACGCTACAAAGGAAAACAATCAAGAGGCGGTCTCTCCTTCCCGAGTAAGGCATGTCTCTCTTGAAAAAATAGAAAGGCAACCAGATTTAGGAGAGGGCAACGCTGCCTCCCGCGAGACATCGCGTCGTCTTCTCCATGTCTCCCGCTAGACCGCTGATAACCCACAAGTTTAGGGGATTGTTTATAGAATTTTTTGATAAATAAGAGTGTCAAACCCAACGAGGCGCTAAAGGTAGAACAAATATTCCCTCAAGTTCTATTAACCACCGATACAACTCTACGCACATTTAACGTTTGCTTTACCGAGAACAAGAATAAAACTAGAAGTACTTTGCGAGAATAAAACTACGAATAAATTGCAAGATAATAAATTTAGTAGTTTAGTAGAAAGGTCTTTGTCACACAATAAAGTTATTTGTCCCTAGGTGATCGATAACTAAACCGGTAATCATTATTGCAATTTTATATGAGGGAGAGGCATGAGCTAACATACTTTTCGTACTTGGATCATATGCACTTATGATCGGAACTCTAGCAAGCATCCGCAACTACCAAAGATCATTAAGGTAAAACCCAACCATAGCATTAAGTATCAACTCCTCTTTATCCCATACGCAAAAACTCCCTTACTCGGGCATAAGCTTCTGTCACTCTAGCCACCTACCATAAGTGAATCATGAACGTATTACAACACCCTACAGTGGGGATCCCTCATGTTTGCGCGACACAGAGGGCACCATAGGACAGCACCAAAATAAAATATACAACTCAAACCAAGCATGATCATCAATCAACCCGTAGGACAAAACAGATCTACTCAAACATCATAGGATAACCACATATCATTGGATAATAATATATAGTGTTGAGCACCATGTTTAAGTAGAGAATTGCAGCGGGGATAGAGAGGTTACACCGCTGCATAGAGGGGGAGAAAGTTGGTGTTGACGGTAGCAAGGTTGTTGATGTAGATCGCCGTCACAATCCTTGCCCCGGCAGCACTCCGGCGCCACTGGGAAAGAGGGGGAGAGATCCCCCCTACTCCTTCTTCTTCTTCTTCCTTGGCCTCCCCTTAGATGGGAGGAGGGTTTCCCCTCTAGTACGTGGCCTCCATGGTGGTGGAGGGGCGAATCCCCTCCTAGATTGGATCTATCTCTCTGTTCTCTTCTGTTTCGCGTTCTTGTTTTCTGACCCTTCACCGTTTCTTAAATTCCCGGAGATCCATAACTCCGATTGCGCTGAGATTTTAACACAATTTTTTCCGGATATTATCTTTCTTGCGGTGAAAGAAGGGCAGTAACCGCCTTACGAGGTGGCCACTACCCACCACCGCGCGCCTGGGGGCGCGCACTGGTGCCTAGTGGAGGCTATGGGCCTCGGTTTGCATTGAGTCCACCTCCCAAAAATCACATATATTCCAAAATAATTCTCCGTAAAATTTTATTGCATTTGGACTTCGTTTGATATGGATATTCTGTGAAACAAAAAACATGCAACAAATAGGAACTGGCACTGGGCACTGGATCAATATGTTAGTCCCAAAAATAATATAAGATGTTGCTAAAAAGTATGTGAAAGTTATATAATATTGGCATGAAACAATAAAAAATTATAGATACGATAGAGACGTATCAGCATCCCCAAGCTTAATTCATGCTCCTCCTCGAGTAGGTAAATGATAAAAAAGATAATTTTTGATGTGGAGTGCTACCTAGCATAATCTTCGATCATATATCTAATCATGGCATGAATATTAAGACTCGGGTGATTCAAAGAAATAGTCTATAATTTGACATAAAGACATCAATATTCAGGCATCCCAACAAACAATCATGTCTTTCAAAATATCAATGCTAAAGAACGCTATCCCTACAAAATCATATAGTCTTGTCATGCTCTATCTTCTTAATGTAATCTTTCTTAATGTGGCATGAATATTCAGATCCATAAGGTTCAAAACAAAAGTTCAATATTAACATAAAAACAATAATACTTCAAGCATACTAAAAAGCAATCATGTCTTCTCAAAATATCATGGCTAAAGAAAGTTATCCGTACAAAATCATATAATCTTGTCATGCTCTATCTTCTTAACACAAAGTATTTATCTTGCACAACCTCGATGACAAGCCGAGCAATTGGTTCATACTTTTTAACACGCTTCAGCTTTTTCAACCCCCACACAATACATGAGCGCAAGCCATGGACATAGCACTATGGGTGGAATAGAGTATGATGATAGGGGTAAACATAGAGAAGACAAAAAAGTAAGAAATTCTCACATCGATGTGGCTAATCAACGGGCTATGGAGATGCCCATCAATTGATATCAATGCGAGGAGTAGGGATTGCCATGCAATGGATGCACTAAGAGCTATAAGTGTATGAAAGCTCAACATGAAAACTAAGTGGGTGTGCATCGAACTTGCTTTCTCATGAAGACCTCGGGCATTTGAGGAAGCCCATCATCGGAATATACAAGCCAAGTTCTATAATGAAAAATTCCCACTAGTATATGAAAGTGACTACATAGGAGACTCTCTATATGAAAAATATGGTGCTACTTTGAAGCACAAGTGTGGAATTGGCATGCCCGCTCTCTCTTTTCTCTCATTTTTTTTATTTTCTTTTCTTTTCTTTTTTTCTTGGGCTCTTTTTGGCCTCACCTTTTTTTTCTTTTTTTGTCCAGAGTCTCATCCCGACTTGTGGGGGAATCATAGTCTCCATCATCCTTTCCTCACTGGGACATGCTCTAATAATGAATAATGATGATCATCACACTTCTATTTACTTACAACTCAATATTACAACTCGATACCTAGAACAAAGTATGACTCTATATGAATGCCTCTGGTAGTGTACCAGGATGTGCAATGATCTAGCATAGCAAGGATATCAAAAAACGGACAAGCCATGGAAATATCATGCTAGCTATCTTACGATCATGCAAAGCAATATGACAATGAATGCTCAAGACATAAAAACGGAATGGTGGAAGCTGCATGGCAATATATCTCGGAATGGCTATGGAAATGCCATAACAGGTAGGTATGGTGGCTGTTTTGAGGAAGATATAATAAGGCTTATGTGTGATAGAGCGTATCATATCACGGGGTTAGGATGCACCTAAGAAGTTTGCACCACATCTCGAGGTGAGAAAGGGCAATGCACGGTACCGTAGAGGCTAGCAAATTGCAGAAAGGTAAGAGTGCGTATAATCCATGGACTCACATTAGTCATAAAGAACTCAAATACTTATTGCAAAAGTTTATTAGCCCTCAAAGCAAAGTACTACTATGCATGCCCCTAGGAGGAAAGATTGGTAGGAAAAGACCATCGATCATCCCCGACCGCTACTCATAAGGAAGACAATCAATAATAAATCATGCTCCAACTTCTTAGCATAATGAGAGACTATACGTGCATGCTTCGGGAATCACAAACCTTAACACCAATATTCTTACTAACCACAACCATTTACTAGTACTTCCCACATATTATCATCTCTATATCGCAAAAATATTGCAAGGAATCAAACATATCACATTCAGTGATCCACAAGTATTATGTAGGATTTTATGACTAACCATGTGAATGCCCCATTCCTGTTGACTCTCTAAATAGATATAAGTGAAGCATGAGAGTTTAATTCTTTCTACAAAAGACCATGCTCTAATAAATATAAATGAAGCAAAAGAGCATTCTACAAATAACAGTTTTCTATATGAAGAGAAATAGACAATCCAAACTTCAAATGATATAAGTGAAGCACTTGAAGCATTCTATAAAGCCATACTCAAAAGATATAAGTGAAGTGCAAAGAGCATTCTATAAATCAACCAAGGACTATCTCATACCAGCATGGTGCATTATTAAAAAAAAAAAAGAAAAACCACACGACGCTCCAAGATTTACACATATCACGTGAACAAAACAAAAACCGAAACATACCGATACTTGTTGAAGAAAGATGGGATGCCTTCCAGGGAATCCCCAAGCTTAGACGCTTGAGTCTCCTTGAATATTTACTTGAGGTTCCTTGGGCATCCCCAGGATTGAACTCTTGCCCCTCCTCCTTCTCCTCATATCGAGACCTCCTCGATCCTCGAACACTTCATCCACACAAAACTTAACAAAACCCTCGTGAGATCCGTTAGTATAGTAAAGAAAATTACTACTTTAAGTGTTCTTGCAAACCCATTCATATTTTATTTTCGCATTATCCCTACTATATCCTAACTTCTCCATGGCTTATACCACCGATACACTCCATAGTTCCATCAAAATAAGCAAAACAATGCATAAAAACAGAATCTGTCAAAAATAGAATAGTCTGTAGCATTCTGAACTTTGACCATACTTCTGTAACTCCAAAAATTCTGAAAAAATAGTTAAAAATAAAAAATTTGCGTAGCAGTACTGTGTAAAAATTTCAGAAACTTTTGACGTTCCAGTAAAAAAATGTAAATTCACACACTACAGTCAAAGTTTCTGTTTTTGCACCGCACATACCAAACAAGCAATCTAAACATCCTAAAGGCAAATCTTGGCACATTATTTTTATAATACAATGGATTTGTACAAGGGGGTAATTATTTTTATTGAAAAGTTTCTGTAATCAAGGTTCACAAAGTTTCCATGGGCATGAACAAAGTTCAAGGCTAGCTCCCACTTTAACAATGCTCGTCTCTCTCACTTTCACTTTTCCTTTTGAAAAAGTTTTAGGCTCCCCTCTATATTTTCTTTGTTTTTAAACTTTAAAAAAGCACACAGTAGAATAAAATGACTCTCTAAAACTTCTGGGTTATCTCCCTGGCAGCACTTTCTTTAAAGCCGTTAAGTTAGGCATAAAGAGCTGAAGTAATCGATCCACCCGGATCCCAAGGTATATCAAAGCCAATTTTAATTAGCAATGATTTATAATTTAGTATTGAGCACAAAGAAACATATATCATGCAATGACGAAGTCTAACTCTCTTCCTATGCGTCGGCATATCATAAAAGAATAATTCATGCGCATCAAGTAAAGGCCAATACATAGCATAAGCAGTTTCTTACAATTTTATCGTGTTGGAAACATAGAGAGGCGGAGATGTAGTTCCTCTCTCCTAATAATTGCAAGTAGGAGCAGAAACCACATGCATATTATATTCATCAAAATCATCATGTGTAATGGTAGAACGCAACCCATCAATATAATCCTTAATAAGAGCAAACTTCTCCGATATAGTGTAGTTGGGAGAATTCAAAAAGATAATAGGACTATCATGTGTGGGTGCAATAGCAACAATTTCATTCTTAATATAAGGAACTATAGCAAGTTCATCTCCACAAGCATAATTCATATTGGCATCATGGCTACAAGCATAGCAAGCATCAAGTTCATCAAAAAGGGATATTTCAGATGAATCAACGGGATCATAGCAATTATCATAGCATTCATCCTTCGGTAAGAACAAAGGGACATTAAACAATGTATGAGTTAAAGAGTTACTCTTATTAGAAGGTGGGCACGGGTGATCAATCCGCTCTTCCTTCTTTTGTTCTTCTCTCTCCTCCTCATCTTTTTCATCTAATGAGCTCACAATTTCACCAATTTCTTCTTCCATACATTCCTGCAAAATATTAGTCTCTTCTTGGACAGCGGAGACTTTCTCAATAAATACATCAATATCGGCATTGTATTCATAATTCTCATAGCAATTTTTAAGTATAACAAAATTTTCAGGTCTATAAACAGCATCATCATAATCTTCATACTTTTCAAACAAAGATTCAATTTCATAAGCACCCTTAAAAGCAACGAATTCTTCTATTCGTTCCACGTCATAGTAATCATATATACCATTAGCGTAAGAAGCCATGGTTTCATTATCATTAAATTCACATGAGAAGGGAAGGTGTCGAACCTTCATCCTAGAGCACCAAGTATAATCATATCTCAAGCATAAATTCCAAGCATACTATTGCAACATTTCAATTTGATCCCATAACAGTTTCCCTTTTTGAGTCAAGCGACAATCCCTAAAGTATTCACGTTGATCCAACGTCTCTCCCATTATCAAGTTGAACGGGGATTTCTTAGGATTATCAAAGTAGTGTTTAATATTTTTCACATAACGAGCATCTAGGGTTTTAGGAGGTTCCCCATCTCCATGAGTAGAAAGTACAACTATTTTTTTGGTATTTCATTTTCCATATCCATAAGTAAAGATAGAGAACAACTTAGAACAGAAAATTAAAACTACTTAGTGATAAAGCAAACAAGCACACACGAGAATATTCACCCCACGCTATTGCTCCCCGGCAACGGCGCCAGAAAAAGGTCTTGATAACCCACAAGTATAGGGGGTCGTTTTTAGCCTTTTTCGATAAATAAGAGTGTCGAACCCAACGAGGAGCTAAAGGTAGAACAAATATTCCCTCAAGTTCTATTGACCACCGATACAACTCTACGCACGCTTAACGTTTGCTTTACCTAGAACAAGAATAAAACTAGAAGTACTTTGCGAGAATAAAACTATGAATAAATTAAAAGATAATAAATTTAGTAGTTTAGTAGAAAGGTTTTTGTCACACAAGAAAGTTATTTGTCCCTAGGTGATCGATAACTAAACCGGTAATCATTATTGCAAATTTATATGAAGGAGAGGCATGAGCTAACGTACTTTCCGTACTTGGATCATGTGCACTTATGATTGGAACTCTTGCAAGCATCTGCAACTACCAAAGATCATTAAGGTAAAACCCAACCATAGCATTAAGTATCAAGTCCTCTTTATCCCATACAGAACAACCCCCTTACTCGGGCGTAAGCTTCTGTCACTCTAGCCACCCACCATAAGCGAATCATGAACGTATTGCAACACCCTACAGCGGGGATCCCTCACATTTGCGCGACACGGAGGGCACCATAGGATAGCACCAAAATAAAAAATACAACTCAAACCAATCATGATCATCAATCAACACGTAGGACAAAATAAATCTACTCAAACATCATAGGATAACCACATATCATTGGATAATGATATATAGTGTTGAGCACCATGTTTAAGTAGAGAATTGCAGCGGCAATAGAGAGGTTACACCGCTGCATAGAGGGGGAGAAATTTGGTGTTGACGTTAGCAAGGTTGTTGATGTAGATCGCCATCACAATCCTTGCACCAGCGGCGCTCCGGTGCCACCGGGAGAGGGGGGGAGAGAGCCCCCTCCTTCTTCTTCTTCTTCCTTGGCCTCCCCCATGGATGGGAGGAGGGTTTCCCCTCTGGTCCATGGCCTCCATGGCGGCGGAGGGGCGAGAGCCCCTCCTAGATTGGATCTATCTCTCTGTTCTCTTCTGTTTCGCGTTCCTATTTTCTGGCCCTTCACCGTTTCTTAAATTCCCAGAGATCCGTAACTCCGATTGCGCTGAGATTTTAACATGATTTTTTCCAGATATTATCTTTATTGCGGTGAAAGAAGGGCAGCAACCGCCTTACGAGGTGGCCACTACCCACCACCGCGCGCCTAGGGGGCGCGCCCTGGTGCCTAGTGGATGCTATGGGCCTCGGTTTGCGTTGATTCCACCTCCCAAAAATCACATATATTCCAAAATAATTCTCCGTAAAATTTTATTGCATTTGAACTTCGTTTGATATGGATATTCTGCGAAACAAAAAACATGTAACAAACATGAACTGGCACTGGGCACTGAATCAATATGTTAGTCCCAAAAATAATATAAAATGTTACCAAAAAGTATGCGAAAGTTATATAATATTGGCATGGAACAATAAAAAATTATAGATATGACAGAGACGTATCAACCGCCAGGCTCCACCTCACACAGCAGCCTCCCCCACGCTTGCCTCCCCGCGC
Source organism: Thinopyrum elongatum (assembly GCA_011799875.1). Taxonomy (NCBI): domain Eukaryota; kingdom Viridiplantae; phylum Streptophyta; class Magnoliopsida; order Poales; family Poaceae; genus Thinopyrum; species Thinopyrum elongatum. The sequence goes on along the minus strand of CM022302.1, from coordinate 348,067,690 downwards.
CGCCCACGCCGGCCCTCCTCTGCTCCGCCGCCACCCCGCGCACGTCGAGGCGCTGATTACCAGGGCTGACGCCACACCATCACCGATGGACGGGACGACCTGGAGCGGCGACCGACGCCTACACCCCAATCCTCGCTAGCACCCGTGTCAAATGACGGCGCCGGTGCACCGACGATCGACTTTGCACAGATGACTTATCCTGGACCTGGACCGATGCCGCCCGGGGCAGCAACACACCGCCGCTACAGTATTGTAATGCAAACCTGCCTCACTTTCTCTATTTCGAGTCTTCGTTAATCATCCCAGCAGTCGGACCAGAGGTGGACGATGCCAGAGGATTGGGCTAGCCGGTGGCATTGTATCTAGTAGCGTGTGGAGTTGCCAATGTTGCTGCTAAAACCTTGATTGTTTTGTGGTTTCATCGTGGGACAATTGGAATTTAGATGAACACGGACACATCTTTGTTTCGGGAATGTTGCCATCTTGTTGTATGCAAAATTAACTATTGTAGTTTGTAAAACTGAAATTTGTGCAACGGTTGTTGACTATTTTTTTTATTAAATGCTTTCTATGTTCTTTCTCACCTTTGAACAATAATTTGTGCAACTTTGATTCTGTCCAATTATTTGATTTGATTCACCCTGGCATATTTTCTTATTGTCATACGAAGTAGAGAATATCAAAGTTCTACATTTGCTGCCAGCATTTTACAATTTAGCTTCAGTTATTTATTGGTGTGCATTTTTTGTTGGAGAAATTTCAAATCCTGGTTACTTCTGTTTTAGATACTATGGGCTAATATTTGTCGAGATATTTACAAGACTTCGGAAATCCCGTTATGTACCTACTCCACCTCTGTCCTCCCACTGTCCATGTGTTGTGTCCGATCAAGAGGACTCAGATTGGAGTCCATGTGATGTGTCCATCCAAGCGAAGAAGTGCTCGAGCACACAGCGAAGGGATGGCTGACACAAACTTTGCTTGAACTGTAGTCCTTTGCCATAAAAAGGTGTCGAGCTTCTCTACCGAAACCTAGATTCAGTGCAAGCTCACGTGCTCGAAATTACCATGCCAGAAGCCTCCAATCTCACCGGCTCCGCCAACTTCACTGGAATGTTGCCTGCTTCGTTGGAACTTCCTGTGTTCCACATGAAGTACAAATTTTCAGTCGGTAAATTTTTGGTTGGCGGGACTGTTAGATAAAACCTGGAAGTATTGGCTTATCATTGTAGAAATTTCAAGCTTGTCTCGCAATGTTTTTCTACCATCATGTTTGGCAAAATCTTGGAATCAATAACTTATTGCGCACTAGAAATCTTGTTGTAACTATCTTTTCATAAGCAAAACCTGACGGGTAATGGTTCCATGAAGCTCGTACATGCTTTATTGTTGTGCTTCTAGATGCTGGGTGTGCAGAATGTGAGATTTGCAAGACATCCAGATAGTTATGTACTTCCAAGAGCACCAGTACGTGTTTGCATCAATACATCAAGGTTTCTTTACATGCTGGCAGTTCTAATTCCGATGTTTCTACAGGACATCGTTCTGTTGGTAATGACTCTGAATGTGAGGGTGCTAAGAAGTACATGATGCATTGTGTAGTTCCATCCACTACATGAAAAAGATGGGCAGTAAAGACTTACGGTATGGTACCTAACTATATTCTATTGTCTTCATCTCATGTATCTTTCTTTTTTTTATATAGAAATTCCACTGTCAGCAGGGGATTCGACACCCCTAGGGCAGAGTCACTGTTTTCTAGGATATTATTCTTGCTTTATAATATTTACTAGCACATCTGCCCGTGCGTTGCAATGGGAGATAAAATAGTATGCATTTAAAGTCAGTGAGAATTATATTTGCAATCAAAACCCTGTGTGCACACGAAAAAGAAACATTTAGTTTATTAGTTTCGCCGCGTGTGAAGGAATCAATCCACTATTTTTCCATTCATTGATCGAGGCATTTAAGAGTTTTGTTACATCATCGCACGCCAGGGAAGGCCCATGAGTTATTCAATCTACTATTTCTTTCAATCCTTTCAATCGAGGGGATTCTAGGTATGAAGTTTCTGAATATTCTAGGAAACATGATTAATTTTTTAAATCCTGAACAGTTTTTTGAAAATTATGTACACTTTAAAAAAAACACGAACAAAATATGAAAGGGAACATCTTTTAAAATTCACAAACATTTTATGAAAACACCAACTTTTTTATAAAAACATGAACATTATTTGAATTTGTCAACATTTTTCAAAATGGGAACATGTGTTGAAGATTCATAAGGTTTTTAGAAAATGTGTATCTTTTATACAAGAACATTATTTTTAATTTTGAAAATTTCACTATAACATGAATATTTTTCAAATTTGGAAATTTTTGCAAAACATTTTTTTAAATGGGCAACTTTTTGCAAGTTACGGATATTTTTCAAAATAGCAACAAAATTTTGGAATTCTGAACATTTTCCAAAATTTGTTTTTTAGTTTTGAACATTTTTTGAGAATTTTTTATTTATGAAATAAAATCTAAAATAAAAATAAATTTGGAAGGGAAAAAAGAAATAGGGAAACGAGAATAAAAATAGAAGTAAAACAGAGAAAAAAAAAGGAAAATGGGCCAGCCTATTTGTGGTTGTCCTGTGCGAAACTCCGACTATTTGTCGCCCTATGCGGAAAATAAAATTTTCCCATCTGCGTGGGCAGAAACATAAGTGGGCTGGCTTCGCTGGGCCACAGCGCGCGGCCCACGTATGGAAATTCTTTTTCTAACACACAAATGCATAAGAATTTAGTACCACCTCGGGTAGAAAAAAATTCTTTTCGGCGGTGAACGGATGAAAAAATTGGCGAAACGCACCTTGCTTTATTAGTAGGTATAGATAACCATGTATCTGAACTTCGCAATAGGTTACTTACGGACTATCACCTCGCATAGGATGAAAGATGTGCATTTGGAGAAGGTCCAACCAGTCGATCACCTTTGCACATACTTGGCTCTCCAGTTTTTTGTTTTGCTTAATTTATAATTTGAAAATTGCTTAAGTCATTGCTTATGAAAATATTAGAGAAATCGAGTTGTTGGTGCCACCTCCTAACCAGAGGAAAAGGTGAAACCTCCTGCTCTGCTTTTCAAGTATTAGCTTACAGCTTACATTGATGCGGCCCCAACCCCTCCTCCCAATTATTTGCACTATGCGGACAGGATATCCAAGGAAAATTCATGACTTTAGTTTACTGTCATACCTTCTTATTTAAAATATACAAGGTTTGTGTCTTGATGTGTTGATAGATGCGGAAACAGTTCATGATATAGACTTTGAAAATTTGTTTCTATGATATCTGAGCTTTGCATTTCCTAGGTAAGCACTATGTAAAATCGTAATTAGATCACAGTTTTTGATGGTTATCTATTTTTCTTGGATCTCTAGAAGGATGTTAGCCTAAGAAAATTAGACAAATCAGTTGTACGTAACTTTGCAAATTTAGTATGCAGGTCGCATTTCTAATTTTATTATAGAAGAGATCATACACCATGTGAAAAGTCGTGTTAATAGGAAGCAAAGTCGCACAGTGCTTACCATAATGGTGTTAGCTGCACAAAATACTAACTGTGGCCTTGTTAAAGTGATGGTATGCATGACCATTTCCATGCTAGAAAGCACTAAGCCGCACTTGAAGTAATATCTTGAGAAGGAGAAAGGTTATATTCTGCAAAGGGTGTTTAAAATGTTGGTTTTGTTGGACAAATGGACTGCAGAATATGCATCAAGTGCCTAATTGGCAAAGTGAGTAGACGTAGTTTTGTGAGTGCTGAATAAGGTTCATGCAGGGAAATATTAATTTAAAGGTGATAGCTCAAGGTTGAACGAGTACAACATTAATGAAGTGTTCAACCAACATGCCTTCAAAGCTATCTTGGTGGCCGCAACTTTTTGATGATTGATTATAAATTGGCAAGGTGGTTTCCAGAATACTACGTGTCGGGGTACACAAACAGGGGTGTATGTTTTCCCCTGACTTGTGCACGGACAGTGAGCCACGAACCCGGCAAGATTGCAACATCCAAGACAAGGCCAAGATGAAGAGATAGACTCTTTAAGAAATCAAAGGGCAAGCTGAGAAGACCAAGTCAAGCCAAGAAGCAAGACACCGCTAAGGGAAAGCCTCCCTTGCCGGGCAGGAGAGCCTGGCGAGGTCAAGGTTGCCCCGGAAGCAAGCCTGAGGATCGCCTCGGCAGGCCTGCCAAGGCATATGAAGGCAAAACACCCCGCCAAGGCTTCACCACCCCACCTCACAGCGATGCAAGTCGCCGATCGATGCGGTGTCAAGCCGCAAGATGACTAAGTGGCTGCCTTTTGCCACATGGTGGCCATTTACTACAGGAATCACCTCAAGAAGACACCCGTGCTGCGATGTGTCATGCAGAGAGGAGAGAAGGTGGCCAAACAGCCTGGCAAGGTGTGCCGGGCAGGCCATGATGTGACACTGAGCGGCGCATTTAATGTGTAACACCCCCAGTGGTTAACTACAGTAATCACCCTTTTGATTATGCCATGTCATCATGTTTAACAGTGCATGATCATCATTAGCATTATATTGCATTTCAACTCCTAAGTCAAATTCAAATTTAAATGAAAGTGGAAAATAAAAGTTGTCTAGCATAAAAACTAAAATGTTCAATAAATAGCAAATATTCCATAGACTATTCTAAAATTGAAACCAACAATAAATAAAATAATTAGGTGGCTCTAACATTGTCAAAACAGCTAGGATTAATGCATTTTAATTATTATAAAAATTGTGTGAACTCAAATTGACTCCAAACTAATTTTTGGTAGTAGTAGGTAATGCCTAGTATTTGTTGGAGCAATTCCTATGTTTTACAAAATTCAATATGTGGCCTAACTATTTACTAAACAGGAGATGTGATTAAATAAAAAGAAAAAAAAGAGATAAAAGGAAACAAAACAGAAAAAGAAAAAGAGAAAAAGACCCCCTTGGCCCAACTGGGCCAAGGCCCAGCCGGCTGGCCCACTCCCTCCCTATATGGCCTCCCCCTGGAGGCCAGCAAACCCTAATGCCCCCCACCCACCGACACCCCCCCTCGCTCCCCCCCACCCGATCCATTCTGGATCGGGCCGAGCCCCGTGCTCGCCACGCCCCGAGCCCGCGCGCTCGCTCGGCCCCGCGCCCTCGATGTCGCCCCGCACCGCCGCCCCGTCGCCACGCCGCCTCGCCCCCGACGCCGTCGCCAACCACCGTCGCCGCCCCGCCGCCACGTCCCCCCTCGTCGGACCACGCCGTCATCCCCGTCGCCCTCCCCGCGCCCACTGCCTGTGCCCTACACCGTACGGTGAGGCCCGGCCCCGGCCTTCCCCCTCTCACGTCGCGTCGCCTCGCTCGCCGCTGCTGCCCGAACCGCCCCCGCCGTTGCCACCACTGTCCGGCGCCGCTCCACGCTCGCCCGCGCCGCGCCTCGCCACGCCCCCGCCCGCGCACACGCGCCGCACCGCACCCACGCGCACCCGCGCCGCGCCCATCGCCCGTCGCCGCGCCCCTGCCATCGCCGCGCGCACGCACGCGCGCGCCCGACGCCCGCCTGTGGCCCCTCGGCCGCTGCCAAGTGGGGCTCCGCGCCCCTAAGCCACTGGCCGGTGGGCCAAACCCCCTGGCCCAATGACAAATGGGCCCCACCCTAAAAATGTTATAGAAAATAAAAATAAAAATAATTAAGATTAATAATTAAAATTAATTAATTAATTAGTTAATTAATTAATTAGTTAATTAATTAGGTTAATTAACCCTGTTTAGATTAATCTAATTTAATTAATTAGTTTAATTAATAATTAATTCATTAGTTAATCCCTAATTAACTAAACAGCCGCTGACAGGTGGGACCCACTGGTCCTGACGTCATGCTGACGTCAGCAAACACTGTTCTGGATAATGTTTAATTTAAATAATTAAATAAATTCCAGAAATAAAAAAAAACTTTAGAAAATCATATAAAATAATCCGTAACTCAGATCGAAAAACTTTGTATATGAAAGTTGCTCAGAACGACGAGACGAATCCGAATACGCGGTCCGTTTGTCCATCACACGTCCCTAACTATCCGAACATGCAACCGTTCCCCTCTGGTCATCTGTCTGACAAATGTCCGGAACCGGGAAAACATTCCCGGATGAATCCCACCTTCGCCAGTATCACCCGGCACTGCCTTAGATCACCTCTGTCACCGCGTATTGCCATGTTATGCCTTGTGCTGCTTTTGTTCGCTGTGTATTTATACTGTTTCCTCCCCCTCTTCTCTCCGGTAGACCCCGAGACCGCTGCTGATGCCGCTGTGATCGACTACGTCACCGACTACCCCTCCTTCTTGCCGAGCAACCATGCAAGCCCCCCCTTTGATCATCCCGCTATCGCCCATTCTATTTCTCATGCTTGCATTAGAATTGCTGCTACTACTGCTTTACCTATTCTGATGCATAGCCTGTTTATTGTATCCTGCTGTTGATAATTACCTGCATATCCTAAACTGCTTAGTATAGGCTGGGTAGAGACCTATCAGTGATCCCACTTATCCCGACTGCCGCGCTGGATTGTCAGAAGACCCGATCAACGGGATTGAAGACCAGGCCCCGACACCGGACATCACCCCCCCTTAGTTGTAACGACACTGCAGCGTTACTATCGAGTGCCGAGGGTGAAACCTCGTGTAGCACTTCTGATGTTAACTCTGTAGAGTAGCTATTCGGTCGTGGTCATCGAGGGTGATTCCTCCTTCACCGCTTCCGATAACGACGCCGTCGTACAACACCTCAAGTGTGAACCCAGCGAGGGTGATTCCTCCGAGTTCACCTTGACGGATACATCGAGTGGGAATTCAACGAGGGTGATACCTCGGATTCCCCTGATGTTATGGACACACGGATACTTGGACTGTACTGTTGTTACTTGAAAAGGCGGGTCGACCCTGAGGGGTACCCGCGTGCGCCTGAGAGGCGAGTGTTGTGAAGACGGGTGCCTGTATGGTGCCCGAGTGCTGAATACGAGGCGCGGCCGGGCATTCTTAACCCTTGCAGCAAGTCCTCGAGACGGGGCGACGGGGTCACATCTTTCGTGAGTCTCTGCTCGTTACCGCAAGCCCTAGTCCTTTAACGATTTGGATATTTGATCCGAGCAGGCCTCTGGCCTGATAGCACTAACCATCACGTGGGCATAGTATGGGCGTTCTGCATCGTAGCATCAGCCGAAAGCTTTGTCAGACGTCCAGTTCAGCATTGTGGCCGAGTCAGATTGTGCCGTTGGCGCTGGTATCCACCCTGCTCACAACGACCCGGAGGGCGAGGGGCGATGGCCAAGACCCCATTGCGCTTAGGATGTAGACCGGCGGGGACCTCTCTGCTGAGCTGTAGGTAGGGTTGCGATGTGTCGTTTGGCCGAGGCCGGGCATGACCCAGGAAAGTGTGTCCGGCCGGAGTTAATCGAGCGTGTTGGGTAAGTTGGTGCACCCCTGCAGGGAAGAAAACTTCTATCGATAGCCTGTCCTACGGTAACGGACACTCAGAGTTGTATCCTGATTGATACAATTTAGAACTGGATACTTGGATTCTATGGCACTGGGATTGCTTCTCGCAGGGAGTCGAGAAGGAATCTAAGGACGAGGTTGATGACTGTATGGCTCTGGGATTGCTTTCTCGCAGGGAGTCGAGAAAGGATCTCTGGGTGAGGATGAGACTTAATGATACTGCTACATTATATTGTACTGTTCTACCCTCTTCTATTTCTGCAAGACCGCTGAAGATGCTAGTCTTCGATAGGACTAGGCCTTCTCTCTATTCTTGCATTTCTGCAGCCCAGTCCACATATACAGCCTCCCTTTGAAAATGTTAAATATGTAGTGTAGATCCTTGCTTGCTGAGTACTTCTGAGTACTCACGGTTGCTTTGTTTTCGTTTTCTCCCCATATCAGTTTGTCGTGACCAGATGACGGAGCCCCTGAGACAGATGCCCCGTCGATCGACTACTACAACTACCCAGAGGATGGATACTACTACGAGTTGACTGACGACCAGGAATAGGACCGGAGGGCCCCAGGCAGGAGGCCTACGCCTTTCGATCATAGTGTTTTATTTGGCCCCGCCTTTCTAAAGGCCTTTCTGTTTCTGTTTCATATCTGTACTCAGATATCTGATGCTTCCGCTGACGCTTGTACGCAAGCTTATGTATTCAAGCCCTCGAGGCCCCTGGCTTGTAATATAAAGCTTGTATGACTTTATTTATGTTTTAGAGTTGTGTTGTGATATCTTCCCGTGAGTCCTTAGGCTTGATCGTGTGCATTTGCGTGTATGATAGTGCACGATTAGGCCGGGGGCGTCACAAGTTGGTATCAGAGCCGACTGACTGTAGGAATCCCCCTTTCCAACTCCTTGGCCGAAGTTGAGTCTAGTAACCGAAAACTGTTTTACTAACTTGGCTGTGTGGCTTACGGGCCCACATCGCCAAATGGGTGGTATTAGGATCTTTTACTCCTCGACCTCTACTCTGGGACTCTGATCTCTCATCTACTCGGGTTAAAATTTTACTAACTCCAACATTAGGTTCTCGTGATCACATCCACCCGGTGTTCTGAAAATATCCCCCCCTTGCTCCAAGATTTTGGGCCAGGTTCTGCTTGCAGGATCCTCTTATCGAGGGCACCCTGTGTTTCACTTGCAGATTCCTCGCCCCAATAGTTTTCTCCGACGTTGATGTAGCCTTTGCTATGTCTCGTTGTGTACTTCCCTACCACATGCCTGCGCGCCGCCTAGATGTCTAGCCCTCCCTTTTCAACTATCGTAATGCCGGATACTAACCAAGGCTATGTGTGGCTTTGAATGTCTGGTGCGAATATGCTGAATTATCTATTGCACTTCCTTCTGTTGTGCGTGATACTTCATGAATCATTCCATACACATGCAGTTTTTCTTGCTAAACTGCCCCTGTTGATTTGGCAGGATGGCTGACGATCCTCCACCTCCACCCTATATTGCCGCCATGATGCAGCAGTTAGAACTCAACCGTCAGCAGTTTGAGCTTAACCGTCAGTTTATGACCGGAGTATTGGCTCAATTCCCAACTCAAAATGCTCAGCAACAGAATGCTCCAATAACTCTGGCAGAACTCGTGCGTCTCAACCCGTCTGTTTTTCGCAGCTCGACCAATCCTATGGATGCTGATGATTGGCTTCGTGACATCCTGTTTGAGATGGAGTCAGCTAATGTTGCCCCTGACAGTTACGTCACCTTTGCGACATTCCACCTAAAGGGCCCAGCTGCTCAATGGTGGGAAACCCACAAGGGTATGTTGCCTGCAGAGACTATGACCACTTGGCAGGAATTTCAGTCAGCTTTTCGTGCAAGGTACATTCCTCAAGGTCTGATGGACCAGAAGAAGCAGGAGTTCCGTAAACTCTCTCAGGGTAAAATGACTGTGGATGAATATCAGAGGAAATTCCTTGAATTATCCTGCTATGCTGCGGATGACGTCGACACTGACACTCGCAAGCAGGAGAAATTCCGTGAAGGACTGCGTACCAATATAAAACTTGCACTTGCTGTCCATGATTTCACAGACTTCGCAACGCTTGTCAGCAAATCTTTCCAAGTTGAAACAGCTCTAACTGAGTACCAGGAGTTGCTCAAGCGCACTCATGAAGCTGGCTCATCCTCGGGTCAGCCTGTTCAGAAGCGTCGAGTCTGGATTCCCCACAATGTTTACCACCGACCTGCTCCAACACCAAGGCCGTCATATGTTGCACCTCGTCTGCCTTCGCCGCCGAGACAGCTAACGATTCAGGGTGGACAGTCCAATGCCATGGCTACACCTCAGGCTGCACCACGTCCTCCTGATGGTCGTACGAAGGGCCATCGAACCCATCATTCAAGAAGTCGTAAGGCCAGGCCGCTTGCTATGGGTCGTGGCCAGGTCACTCATGTCAATATGGGAGAAGCTCGTGAGTCTCCAAAAATCATGATGGGAACTCTGTCAGTTAATTCAGTTGCAGCTTCTGTTCTCTTTGATTCCGGGGCATCACATTCCTTTGTGTCCCAGCAATTTGCACAATTGCATGGGTTAGCTATGAGCTCATTACCCACTCCTTTAGAAATCATCACTCCCCGTTCCAGGTGGCAAACCAAAATGGTAAGTCACAACAATCAGATCAGAATTGAAGGGTTGATGTTCTCTGCTTCCCTTATTGCTCTTGGACCTTCTGACATAGACATCATTCTCGGTATGGACTGGTTGACCGCCCATAATGCTTTGATTGACTGTGCCGCTAAGAAAGTCCAACTTACCCATTCTTTGGGCCAGACAGTCAGATACTCAGCACGAATAGCTCACGATGCTGAAAGCCAGATATATGTTCTGAATGCATTGAATGCTTCACCTCTTGAAGGCATCGAGAACGTTCCAGTTGTTCATGATTTTCAAGATGTATTTCTAGAAGAACTTCCAGGGATACCCCCTGCTAGAGCTGTTGAGTTCGTCATCGACTTGAAGCCTGGCACAACACCTATTGCGAAGCGTCCTTATAAGATGCCTCCGCATCATCTTCTCGAACTTAAGGAAGAAATCGACACGTCACTTAAGAAAGGTTTCAACCGCCCCAGTTCCTCTGCTTGGGGAGCACCTTCACTCTTCGTTAAGAAGAAGGATGGAACTAAGCGATTGGTTTAGGATTACCGACCTATCAACCAAGCAACAATTCAGAACAAGTATCCGCTTCCCAGAATCAATGATCTGTATGATCAACTTGCCGGTTCCTCAGTATTCTCTAAGCTTGATTTGAGATTGGGATACCATCAGATCCGTGTTCGCGAAGAGGATATTTCGAAGACTGCATTTGTTACTCGTTATGGCTCCTACGAGTACACCGTCATGTCATTTGGCCTAACAAATGCTCCAGCCACATTCTCCCGTCTGATGAATTATATTTTCATGGATTACCTCGACAAGTTCGTCGTGGTTTATCTAGATGATATTCTGGTTTATTCAAAGAATAAGGAAGAACATGCCGAACACCTCCGTCTTGTACTGGAAAGGCTCCGAGAACACCAGTTGTATGCCAAATACTCCAAATGTGAATTCTGGCTTTCTGAAGTAACCTACCTTGGTCATGTGATTTCCAAGGATGGAATTGCTGTTAACCCAGAACGAGTTCAGGCTATTCTTGACTGGACTCCTCCAAATAACGTCAAGCAAGTGAGAAGTTTTCTTGGCCTTGCAAGTTATTGCCGTCGATTTGTCGAGAACTTTTCTAAGATTGCTAAGCCTTTGACTGATCTGCTTCACAAGGGCGTTAAATTTGAATGGACAGAAAAATGTCAAGAAAGTTTCCAGACACTCAAAGACAAGCTGACATCTGCCCCAGTACTATCTCCTCCAGATACCCGCAAAGACTTTGTGATTTATTGTGACGCATCCCGTGAAGGATTAGGCTGTGTCCTAATGCAAGAGCGTAAAGTGATTGCTTATGGCTCTCGTCAGTTGCGCCCACATGAAGAGAATTATCCGATACATGATTTAGAGCTAGCTGCTTTCATCTATGCACTGCAGTTGTGGCGACATTACCTCCTCGGTTATCGTTGCGAGATCTACACGGATCATAAAAGTCTGAAGTACTTATTCACTAAACCATCTCTAAACCTCCGTCAGCAAAGATGGATGGAGGCCATTGCGGACTATGATTTGGGTATTTCCTATACCCCTGGCAAGGCTAACGTGATGGCTAATGCCTTAAGCCGCAAGTCCTATTGCGACAACCTCATGGTTAGGCGAGCTCAACCTCGTCTTTATGAAGAACTGTGCAAGCTGAATCTGCGTATTGTTCCACAGGGTTCTCTTAATAACCTTGTGATACAACCAGATCTCGAGAAAGCTGTTAAGAATGTGCAAGCTAAAGATGCTGAAGTTGATCTGATGAAGAAAAATCTTCACCTTGAAAAGTACAGGGATTTCTCGCTGTCTGAAGATGGAACCTTGTATTTCAGAAACCGCATTGTGGTACCTCGCTTCGAACTCATGACTGACAAGGTCATGAAGGAGGCACATGATACCCCGCTGTCTATTCATCCGGGTAGCACCAAGATGTATCGTGATCTCCGTCAAAGGTACTGGTGGTCTAAAATGAAGCAGGACCTTGCTCGATATGTTGCTGAATGTGATGTTTGCCGTTGCATTAAAGCAGAACATTAGAAACCAGCTGGAATTCTGCAACCACTTCCTATTCCTCTATGGAAATGGGATAAGGTTCAGATGGATTTCATTACAGGACTTCCGAGGTCACAGAAGGGTCACGATGCTATTCTTGTCGTCGTCGACCAACTCTCTAAAGTTGCACACTTTCTGCCTGTCAAAGAAACTATCACTGCTAGCCAGTTAGCAGAGTTGTATATCTCCAGAATTGTATCACTCCACGGTATTCCAAAGGAGATCAGTTCGGACCGTGGCGGTCTTTTCACTTCCAAATTCTGGAAAGTTTCCAAACAGCTATGGGAACTCATATTACCTGGAGTTCAGCTTATCATCCCCAATCCCATGGCCAAGTTGAACGACTCAATCAGGTTCTTGAAGACATGCTTCGGGCTTGTGTTATATCGTTCGGCAAGAAGTGGGAAGAATCTCTTCCGTATGCCGAGTTCTCTTATAACAACAGCTATCAAGCCAGCTTGAAAATGACCCCCTTCGAAGTTCTATATGGACGTAAGTGTCGAACCCCTCTGAATTGGTCAAAAACTGGGGAACGACCGCTCGTGGGTCCGGATATTATTCAACACGCCGAAGAACAAGTCCGTATCGTCCGTGAAAATCTCAAGGCGGGTCAGGACCGCCAGAAGAGCAACTATGATCGCAAACGATGGGGTTTTACTTATCAACCTGGTGATCAGGCTTATCTGCGAGTCACTCCTATGAAAGGCACTCACCGTTTTGGAATCAAGGGCAAGCTAGCTCCGCGCTACATTGGTCCATTCCGCATAATTGCTAGACGTGGTCAGGTGGCATATAAATTGGAATTGCCGCCGCAATTCTCTCATATCCACGACGTCTTCCATGTGTCGCAACTTCGTCAATGCTTCAAGGAATCTCCGCACCGAGCTGTGGATCACGAAATGCTCGAATTGCATGATGATCTTTCATATAAGGAGCATCCGATCCGCATTCTCGATGAAGCTGAACGCCGGACCCTTCAGAAGGTTACCAAGTTCCTCAAAGTGCAGTGGTCAAATCATACTGAAGATAAAGCCACTTGGGAACGCGAGGATAATCTTCATGCGGAATACCCCGAACTTTTTCCTTCTACCTCTTAATTCTCGGGACGACAATTCTTGTTAGTAGAGGAGATTTGTAACACCCCCAGTGGTTAACTACAGTAATCACCCTTTTGATTATGCCATGTCGTCATGTTTAACAGTGCATGATCATCATTAGCATTATATTGCATTTCAACTCCTAAGTCAAATTCAAATTTAAATGAAAGTGGAAAATAAAAGTTGTCCAGCATAAAAACTAAAATGTTCAATAAATAGCAAATATTCCAGAGACTATTCTAAAATTGAAACCAACAATAAATAAAATAATTAGGTGGCTCTAACATTGTCAAAACAGCTAGGATTAATGCATTTTAATTATTATAAAAATTGTGTGAACTCAAATTGACTCCAAACTAATTTTGGGTGGTAGTAGGTAATGCCTAGTATTTGTTGGAGCAATTCCTATATTTACAAAATTCAATACTAAACAGGAGATGTGATTAAATAAAAAGAAAAAAAAAGTTAAAGGAAACAAAACAGAAAAAGAAAAAGAGAAAAAGACCCCCCCCCGGCCCAACTGGGCCAAGGCCCAGCCGGCCGGCCCACTCCCTCCCTATATGGCCTCCCCCTGGAGGCCAGCGAACCCTAATCCCCCCCCACCCACCGACACCCCCCCTCGCTCCACCCCCACCCGATCCATTCTGGATCGGGCCGAGCCCCGTGCTCGCCACGCCCCGAGCCCGCGCGCTCGCTCGGCCCCGCGCCCTCGACGTCGCCCCGCGCCGCCGCCCTGTCGCCACGCCGCGTCGCCCCCGACGCCGTCGCCGCCCCGTCGTCGCGTCCCCCCTCGCCGGACCACGCCGTCGTCCCCGTCGCCCTCCCCGTGCCCTACACCGTACGGTGAGGCCCGGCCCCGGCCTCTCCCCTCTCACGCCGCGTCGCCTTGCTCGCCGCTGCTGCCCGAACCGCCCCTGCCGCTACCACCACCGTCTGGCGCCGCTCCGCGCTCGCCCGCGCCGCGCCGCACCGCGCCGCGCCTCGCCACGCCCCCGCCCGCGTTTGCGCGCCGTAACGCACCCACGCGCACCCGCGCCGCGCCCATCGCCCGTCGTCGCGCCCCTGCCATCGCCGCGCGCGCGCACGCGCGCACCCGCGCCGCGCCCGACGCCTGCCTGTGGCCCCTGGGCCGCTGCCAGGTGGGGCCCCGCGCCCCTGAGCCACTGGCCGGTGGGCCAAACCCCCTGGCCCAATGACAAACGGGCCCCGCCCTAAAAATGTTTTAGAAAATAAAAATAAAAATAATTAAGATTAATAATTAAAATTAATTAATTAATTAGGTTAATTAACCCTGTTTAGATTAATCTAATTTAATTAATTAGTTTAATTAATAATTAATTAATTAGTTAATCCCTAATTAACTAAACAGCCGCTGACAGGTGGGACCCACTGGTCCTGACGTCATGCTGACGTCAGCAAACACTGTTCTGGATAATGTTTAATTTAAATAATTAAATAAATTCCAGAAATTAATAAAAACTTTAGAAAATCATATAAAATAATCCGTAACTCAGATCGAAAAACTTTGTACATGAAAGTTGCTCAGAACGACGAGACGAATCCGAATTCGCGGTCCGTTCGTCCGTCACACGTCACTAACTATCCGAACATGAAACCCTTCCCCTCCGGTCATCTGTCTGACAAATGTCCGGAACCGGGAAAACATTCCCGGATGAATCCCACCTTCGCCAGTATCACCCGGCACTGCGTTAGATCACCTCTGTCACCGCGTATTGCCATGTTATGCCTTGTGCTGCTTTTGTTCGCTGTGTATTTATACTGTTTCCTCCCCCTCTTCTCTCTGGTAGACCCCGAGACCGCTGCTGATGCCGCTGTGATCGACTACGTCACCGACGACCCCTCCTTCTTGCCGAGCAACCAAGCAAGCCCCCCCTTTGATTATCCCGATATCGCCCATTCTATTTCTCATGCTTGCATTATAATTGCTGCTGCTACTGCATTACCTATTCTGATGCATAGCCTGTTTATTGTATCCTGCTGTTGATAATTACCTGCATATCCTAAACTGCTTAGTATAGGCTGGGTAGAGACCTATCAGTGATCCCACTTATCCCGACTGCCGCACTGGATTGTCAGAAGACCCGATCAACGGGATTGAAGACCAGGCCCCGACACCGCACATCACCCCCCTTAGTTGTAACGACACTGCAGCGTTACTATCGAGTGCCGAGGGTGAAACCTCGTGTAGCACTTCTGATGTTAACTCTGTAGAGTAGTTATTCGGTCGTGGTCATCGAGGGTGATTCCTCCTTCACCGCTTCCGATAACGACGCCGTCGTACAACACCTCAAGTGTGAACCTAGCGAGGGTGATTCCTCCGAGTTCACCTTGACGGATACATCGAGTGGGAATTCAACGAGGGTGATACCTCGGATTCCCCTGATGTTATGGACACACGGATACTTGGACTGTACTGTTGTTACTTGAAAAGGCGGGTCGACCCTGAGGGGTACCCGCGTGCGCCTGAGAGGCGAGTGTTGTGAAGACGGGTGCCTGTATGGTGCCCGAGTGCTGAATACGAGGCGCGGCCGGGCATTCTTAACCCTTGCAGCAAGTCCTCGAGACGGGGCGACGGGGTCACATCTTTCGTGAGTCTCTGCTCGTTACCGCAAGCCCTAGTCCTTTAACGATTTGGATATTTGATCCGAGCAGGCCTCTGGCCTGATAGCACTAACCATCACGTGGGCATAGTATGGGCGTTCTGCATCGTAGCATCAGCCGAAAGCTTTGTCAGACGTCCAGTTCAGCATTGTGGCCGGGTCGGATCGTGCCGTTGGCGCTGGTATCCACCCTGCTCACAATGACCCGGAGGGCGAGGGGCGATGTCCAAGACCCCCTTGCGCTTAGGATGTAGACCGGCGGGGACCTCTCTGCTGAGCTGTAGGTAGGGTTGTGATGTGTCGTTTGGCCGAGGCCGGGCATGACCCAGGAAAGTGTGTCCGGCCGGAGTTAATCGAGCGTGTTGGGTAAGTTGGTGCACCCCTGCAGGGAAGAAAACTTCTATCGATAGCCTGTCCTACGGTAACGGACACTCGGAGTTGTATCCTGATTGATACAATTTAGAACTGGATACTTGGATTCTATGGCTCTGGGATTGCTTCTCGCAGGGAGTCGAGAAGGAATCTCAGGACGAGGTTGATGACTGTATGGCTCTGGGATTGCTTTCTCGCAGGGAGTCGAGAAAGGATCTCTGAGTGAGGATGAGACTTAATGATACTGCTACATTATATTGTACTGTTCTACCCTCTTCTATTTCTGCAAGACCGCTGAAGATGCTAGTCTTCGATAGGACTAGGCCTTCTCTCTATTCTTGCATTTCTGCAGCCCAGTCCACATATACAGCCTCCCTTTGAAAATGTTGCATATGTAGTGTAGATCCTTGCTTGCTGAGTACTTCTGAGTACTCACGGTTGCTTTGTTTTCCTTTTCTCCCCATATCAGTTTGTCGTGACCAGATGACGGAGCCCCTAAGATAGATGCCCCGTCGATCGACTAGTACAACTACCCAGAGGATGGATACTACTATGAGTTGACTGACGACCAGAAGTAGGATCGGATGGTCCCAGGCAGGAGGCCTACGCCTTTCGATCGTAGTGTTTTATTTGGCCCCGCCTTTCTAAAGGCCTTTCTGTTTCTGTTTCATATCTGTACTCAGATATCTGATGCTTCCGCTGACGCTTGTACGCAAGCTTATGTATTCAAGCCCTCGAGGCCCCTGGCTTGTAATATAAAGCTTGTATGACTTTATTTATATTTTAGAGTTGTGTTGTGATATCTTCCCGTGAGTCCTTAGGCTTGATCGTGTGTGATAGTGCACGATTAGGCCGGGGGCGTCACAAGTTGGTATCAGAGCCGACTGCCTGTAGGAATCCCCCTTTCCAACTCCTTGGCCGAAGTTGAGTCTAGTAACCGAAAACTGTTTTACTAACTTGGCTGTGTGGCTTACGGGCCCACGTCACCAAATGGGTGGTATTAGGATCTTTTACTCCTCGACCTCTACTCTGGGACTCTGATCTCTCTTCTACTCGGGTTAAAATTTTACTAACTCCAACATTAGGTTCTCATGATCACATCCACCCGGTGTTCTGAAAATACCCCCCTTGCTCCAAGATTTTGGGCCAGGTTCTGCTTGCAGGATCCTCTTATCGAGGGCACCATGTGTTTCACTTGCAGATTCCTCGCCCCAATAGTTTTCTCCGACGTTGATGTAGCCTTTGCTATGTCTCGTTGTGTACTTCCCTACCGCGTGCCTGCGCGTCGCCTAGATGTCTAGCCCTCCCTTTTCAACTGTCGTAATGCCGGATACTAACCAAGGCTATGTGTGGCTTTGAATGTCTGGTGCGAATATGCTAATTTATCTATTGCACTTCCTTCTGTTGTGCGTGATACTTCATGAATCATTCCATACACATGCAGTTTTTCTTGCTAAACTGCCCCAGTTGATTTGGCAGGATGGCTGACGATCCTCCACCTCCACCCTATATTGCCGCCATGATGCAGCAGTTTGAACTCAACCGTCAGCAGTTTGAGCTTAACCGTCAGTTTATGACCGGAGTATTGGCTCAATTCCCAACTCAGAATGCTCAGCAACAGAATGCTCCAATAACTCTGGCAAAATTCGTGCACCTCAACCCGTCTGTTTTTCGCAGCTCGACCAATCCTATGGATGCTGATGATTGGCTTCGTGACATCCTATTTGAGATGGAGTCAGCTAATGTTGCCCCTGACAGTTACGTCACCTTTGCGACATTCCACCTGAAGGGCCCAGCTGCTCAATGGTGGGAAAGCCACAAGGGTATGTTTCCTGCAGAGACTGTGACCACTTGGCAGGAATTTCAGTCAGCTTTTCGTGCAAGGTACATTCCTCAAGGTCTGATGGACCAGAAGAAGCAGGAGTTCCGTAAACTCTCTCAGGGTAAAATGACTGTGGATGAATATCAGAGGAAATTCCTTGAATTATCCCGCTATGCTGCGGATGACGTCGACACTGACACTCGCATGCAGGAGAAATTCCGTGAAGGACTGCGTACCGATATAAAACTTGCACTTGCTGTCCATGATTTCACAGACTTCGCAACACTTGTCAGCAAATCTTTCCAAGTTGAAACAGCTCTGACTGAGTACCAGGAGTCGCTCAAGCGCACTCATGAAACTGGCTCATCCTCGGGTCAGCCTGTTCAGAAGCGTCGAGTCTGGATTCCCCACAATGTTTACCACCGACCTGCTCCAACACCAAGGCCGTCATATGTTGCACCTCGTCTGCCTTCGCCGCCGAGACAGCTAACGATTCAGGGTGGACAGTCCAATGCCATGGCTACACCTCAGGCTGCACCACGTCCTCCTGATGGTCGTACGAAGGGCCATCGAACCCATCATTCCAAAAGTCGTAAGGACAGGCCGCTTGCTATGTGTCGTGGCCAGGTGACTCATGTCAATATGGGAGAAGTGGCGGCGGAGGCTGGTGACAAGGGCGACAGCACCGTCCCGAATGGATCAGACAACAGGAACGCCCTGTGAGCCTCGTTCGGGAAAAGGAGCGATGTGCAAGGGTATCGGATTTCTCTCCCTGCCACTCTCACTTATGGACAATCGAGCTACTCTGGGTTTTAGCATCATTAACGTCGATGAGCCTGCACGATACTCTGTCCAGCTTGGGAAAATCCTGAGTAGTACGCCGGTGCAAATCCGTTGGTTGACGCCCCGGCAAGTATGCTCCAGTAAGGCCATCCGCGCTGGCGTGACTTTCGTGCCAACTGTTGTTGGATTGATCAAAAAGTGTGAAGAGGAGGGGAGAGTAACCGGCCATGCCTAACGTCGCGTCCTGCCGCTCGTGAGATAGTTATACTTCTAGCCGACCCTTGCCGGGAGCTAGAAGTCGATATACGTGTGGCACCACCCTTCCCGGAACATGCGAGCTCAGCAAGCGGCCGCAACCGGGAAGAGTAGATGGAAGCACGAATAAGAGCTAAGTTTACTCAATCATTGCTTTACTTATAAATCAAGAATTTGCATTTGTTTATCCCTTGAATGCCAAAGTGTTCGTGGGAAGAAATCTTTCACGAGATAATACCTTTGCTAGATTCTTGTCTGCACCCTCATTCCGTTCAGAGCCTGCTCGCGGAATGGGTGGCTGCGTCGGAAACTGCTAAGGAAAAACCTGTCGGGACGCATCCACACCAAGATAAATGTTAAGGGCCATACCCTTACGACTTTCACGGCAATATGATACCAGCAGGCAACCAGAGCGTGCATAGAGATTAATCATACGAACACCGATGGGGTAACATTCAAAAGGGATAAGACACACAATTCAGATTTAACAAAGACATCAAGTTTCACGCAAGCATAAATAGTGTGATGTCTAAACACAGAGCATGCATCATGTCTTACAGAGCAACGCAGCAACGGGCATGATTCAAGACCGGTCCCTGCGACCTCGGGGAGCAACAGGAACGCCAAGAACCCTGTCGGCGAAAGGGGTAGCCTTCTCCTCGGCAGCAGAAACATCCGCACTGCGCGGCGGCTTCCTGAAGCCGTCGGCAAGGTCAAGGTCCGGGTGGCGACAGGCGATGTTGCTCAAAACCATGAAGAGGGAATTACGAGGAAGCTTCCGGGATTCAGCCTCGAAGCGACCAGCTCTTCCCTCCTCATGCACCTTCAGCTTGTCGATCAGCTCGTTAAAGAAGGCCCCTAGCTTAACACTGGGGGGCCTCCTTCTTGCCGGCCAAGTAGACTAGCCCCTCCATGCCCATCGCTGCGGTCTGGGCAGTGAGGCGCTCAGCAACATCAATCAAGCTCTTGATCCAGAGGTCAACCTGCTCAGACTGGTTCGCCAGTTTGTCCTCTACATCCTTCCGGAGGCGCTTCGCGGTGTCCAGGTCTTTCATCAGCTGCTGCTCACGGGCCCCGCTGGATTCTGCCGAGCTCTCCAAGGTGCCGATCCTGGCTTTCAGATCTTCGATGGTGCCGTTGGCGCTCTCGAGGTCTTGGCTCTTAGAGGAGAGTTGCAATTGCACATCCTTTAAGAGGATCTCCACTTTCCGCGTCTCCTCCCTGAGAGTCTCGACCTCCTTGGCGCTCCTGGCAAGCTTTTCCATCAGCTCGGCCACCTGCTGGTCGAGGTCCACCATGGCGGAAGAGGCAGCGGCAAGGTCATCGGCAAGCTCCTTCAACCGAGTAGCAGAGTCAACAGTAAGGGCATCCAGGGTGGCCTTGTGCTTGTCTTCCAGCTCCTTGGTGCGCTGCTGCACAAGGACCTCTAGATCATCGTCCTTGGCACGGAGGGCAGCTTCGAGCCTCTCCTCCCGGAGAGAAATGTCCTGCTCCCTGGCGTCCAGAAGCACTTTGCGGTCCGCCAGGCACGCCTCCCGAGCGATGACATCCTCCCTCGCCATCGAGACTGTCTCCTGCTGCCTCAAGACGACCTGGAACTGCTTGCCGTGCCAATCGCACAGTTCAGCGCCTTTGTCCTTCAGCTTCTGACCTACCTCATTGGCGGACTTGCGCTGCTCCTTGAGCTCCTGCCATTTCTGACTGTGCCAATCCCGCATCTCCTTGATGCCCGTCGCCATGGATTCCATAAAAGACAAATCCAGAGCAACGGCGACAGAGTCGTCCACCTCTTCGACCCCTTGGTATAGCGACGCCAGAATATGCTGAAGCTCTTCATCAAGCTCCGTGCTCGTCGTCATTGACGAGCCGGGGGCTCCAAGCCTAGGCTGTGCAAGCACCAACACCAGATGGCTCGAAGATGATGGCGGGGCCCCCGCCGGGATGTCGAACAGAGGAAGGGGACCCATGGTTTGGAGAGGTATCTTCTCTTCAATCACCACCCCCGATCCAGACGTGCTACCAGGGGATTTCTCAGACTCCTTTAGGGGCCCCAGGGCACCCCCGGCAGCATGTTCCTGCCCTTCCATGGCAGCAATCTTAGCAGCCTCCTCCGCGGCGTCCTTCCCTATGCTGGCCACCTCATCCAGCAAATCTAGCTCCTCGCGTAAAGGGGCTGCAAGCAGATCCAATAATCAATAACAGAAATACCAGATTGTTAACAAGTCAGGAGTACGAAGCAAGATAATGGAAAGGAACAGGGAAAGAAGAGCGAATAAGTTACCCGGAGAGGTATGCCGGGTGGAAGCTTCAGTCCCTCCGGCAACATTAGTTGTTGGGCCAAGGCTGGACTCTTCCGTGGAGACCCTTGGCGGGGATCCCTCGACCCGATCGAGGGGTAGAGTGGGCCCCTCCTGGAAAGGCTCGTCCAGGGTGGTTCCTTCTCCTCCTTTGGCTTCAGTGGTGGGGAGTTCTCCTCCGTCAACCCTGACGGGCGAAACCACCCCTACACGTTCAAGCTGGGGGCTGGACTGGGGGCTTGATGCCGGGGGACTCGCACCGTCCCCTACCGAGCCCGTCCCTTCCACCGTCCTCGGTGGCTCCATGCGTCTGAGCCGCTTGGTCTGGTGGATGAGGGGCTCTTCTTCTTCTTCTTCCTCCCTGACAGAGGTGGCAAGCAAGAAACATGCAGAAATAACAGCAAGGAAGTGAGGAAGTTCTTTCTTACTCCTCGTCGATGAGCATGGAGCACAGCACAAAATCAACAGGCGGAGTAGATGCCCTGTTTCTCTTCTGGGGCGGGGGAGCTGAGCTCTCCGGCAACATTGAGCCCTGCTGAGATGCAGAGGGCTCCGACGAAGACGAGCTCCGCGAAGAGCTCGAGTCCAACTGGGAGAAGGAGTCGTCTTATGTGGCCGCTGGCTGCTTGGCAGGAGGGGCCCTGGCCCCGGAAAGCCGAGGTGAGTGGCGGCGCGCAGCTTCGGGGATGCTGCTCCTGGAGGCAATCTCCTTCACCTTCTTGGTCGCGGGCGCAGGATC
This sequence comes from Thinopyrum elongatum, assembly GCA_011799875.1. Lineage (NCBI taxonomy): Eukaryota > Viridiplantae > Streptophyta > Magnoliopsida > Poales > Poaceae > Thinopyrum > Thinopyrum elongatum. The sequence continues at coordinate 348,045,445 of CM022302.1, read as the reverse complement.
GGAGGCTGCCGCTCCCCAGGTGGCTGCCCGCCTACGAGGGCGTTGATCCAAGACAGGCTCGGGGGCTTGAGGGCCTTCCGCGAGCCACTCCTCTCCAGGTTGCTTCGCCTCCTCAACCTCTTCTTCCTCTAGAGCCTTTGCCACCATGGTATATAGGGCCTCGATCCCTGTAGGCTCGCCCCCGGCAGGCTCGTCCCCGGCAACCTCTTCCGGGACTTGCGCCTCGTCCCTGCCGCGGGAAGAACTTTCATCTCTGGCCTTTTCCTTTCCCCTTGCTGCCTTCCCGGCCTTCACCGCTGCTGCAGCTCGGGATGCCCTGTCCTCCTCAAGCCGCTTCCTGATGTACGCCTCCTCCACCTTGGAGGTGCGCTTGTACATATTGGCCTCCACCCTGGTAGCTCTTTCCACTATGGTGGAGGACCACGCCAGCTCTTCGTCGAGCGAGGGTAACTGCCAGTCACTTACAACTCCTTGAGCATCGCATTGCGGTATCCATTTCAAGATCTGGTCCCTGGCGGAGTTGATGTTCAGAGGGATGATGTTGGCGGGCAATTTGAAAAGTTCGAAGCTGCCAAACAGTTGGTCACACAACCAGGCATGGCCGTAGACTGACAAGTTGTTGGCCAGGCCAGGAAGTAACCCCATCATGTCTGCGGCATCCCCACAGAGCCAGGCGAACCTGTCCCTCTTCTGCAACGGCGCGATATGACAGAGAAGGAAGTCGGCCCCCACATGCTCAATGGTTAGCCCGATAGCCTTCAGACGGGTGATCCTGTTTATTGCTGGGCGGAGCCTATCATCGGTGAGGCCAAGCTCCCTCCAATCATTGCTGCGCTCAATGCATCTCGTCCGCGCCTGGCAGAACTCTGGGGCCTCCTCCTGGTGGATCCAACACCAATCTCCTCTCCACTCCTCCCATCTGCTATGCTGTTGGCCAGAGATGTAATCCCAGCTCTCCCTTGGCACTACCCGTGGCATCCAGCTTATGTTCCCGGAGCGATGGTTTTTGTTCTCCACTCGCGGAACGAAATAGTGCCTGAACAGATCAACGTTGGGGGCAACTCCAACAAAATTCTCGCACAAATGAGCAAAGATCGCCATACACGCCATTGCATTTGGCATGAAATCCAAGAGATGGAAGACATAAATCACCATCATTGCTTCCAAGAAATCCGAGAAAAGGGAACAGAGGCCGCAGATGAAGTACGCGCAAAAGAACCGGTACGAATCTGGCGGGTCCTGTTTCCCCTCCGCCAGAACTTTGGGCGCGCCGTGCCCTTTCGGGACTTCCCTCCCCCATAGATAACCATACCTTGCCTCAAGCACTTCACCGTCCAGGTTCGACGGAAAGAAGATGACATCTGCCCTCCGCTTCCTGTCCAGCTCCAACGCCCTCTTGCTCCCCTCAGCGGCCGCCTCGTTCCCCGCGATCGCCCGCTTCCCCCTGGCGGCGATTTTCTTCCCCATGATTCCAAGATGCTGCGGGGATGCGGGAAGGGAATGGAGAGGGCATTAGCGGCGGGTGTGGGCGAGGAAGAAGGGCAGTTGCTTGGCTTGCGGGGGAAGATGGTGAGGAGGCGAGGCAGACGATGAATGAGCAGTACCCTTCCGCGTTTTCCTCTCTTAAGGAACAAGACATGAGGAAGGACGCGACTCTTCAGGAAGTTACCGTTTTACATTAACTGCAGCAAGTCCCACGCCCCCACGACCCGCGGTAATTGCGCGAAGTGGATGTTGGATTTACTGGTCATCATGACAAACCGCCATGCGCGCGGCCTTCTTTCGCCACGTGCCCGTGCACTGTTTGGGGCCTAACCCAACGTGCCCAGCGACACATAAGGCTCAGGCCCGGGGGCTTCTGTAGGGGTACACAAACAGGGGTGTATGTTTTCCCCTGACTTGTGCACGGACAGTGAGCCATGAACCCGGCAAAATTGCAACATCCAAGACAAGGCCAAGATGAAGAGATAGGCTCTTTGAGGAATCAAAGGGCAAGCTGAGAAGACCAAGTCAAGCCAAGAAGCAAGACACCGCTAAGGGAAAACCTCCCTTGCCGGGCAGGAGAGACTGGCGAGGTCAAGGTTGCCCCGGAAGCAAGCCTCAGGATCGCCCCGGCAGGCCTGCCGGGACATACGAAGGCAAAACACCCCGCCAAGGCTTCACCACCCCACCTCACAGCGACGCAAGTCACCGATCGATGCGGTGTCAAGCCCCAAGATGACTAAGTGGTTGCCTTTTGCCACATGGCGGCCATTTCCTACAAGAATCACCTCCAGATGACACCCGTCCTACGACGTGTCATGCAGACAAGAGAGAAGGTGGCCAAACAGCCCAGCAAAGTGTGCCGGGCAGGCCATGATGTGACACTAAGCGGCGCATTTAATGCGTACTGCTCTGTTTGCAGAGTATATATGATAGCACTGTTCACAATCTAATCAGTCCACAATGACTGGTTTGCCACTGTGGTGACCCCTTAATCTATAAAAGGAGGCCCATGGCAACCATAGAAAGGATTCGGACCCCTGTACACCGATACGCGCGTAGCTGTTCTCGCCCCGGGGCAACCCTGCCGGGCGAGAGCGCTGCGATTCCACCACCATCCACCATCAATCCACCAAAGCAGGAGTAGGGTTTTACGCCTCGCGGCGGCCCGAACCTGGGTAAAAATTGCCCGTGTGATCTTTGTTGTGCTACGCTGCGCTCCTACGCTCTTTGTGCAATGTGCTCAGTCCCCTTGCCGAACCAAAAGGGGCCCTTGGCCCTATAGGTGGTTGTGGTTTCCCACGACACTACGGCTCCTCCTTCAACAGAATAAACCACCTTTAAGTGTGGCTCCATCATTCACCAATTTCAGATCTTACCCGAATGTTATCGATGTTCTTGTTCATTTTTTGTTTACTGTTACCGAACTTGGTGCACTATTTTTTGCCAGTTTTGATCAATCTACAAAATAAAGCAAAATACATAGTGTCCGCCACAAGGTACTATGTGTAGTCTGATTTATCAAGGTATGATCGTTCAACAGCTCCCTTATGCAAAAAGAAATCTGTACTTAGAAATAGAAGAGTACTAAAACATTTATATTCTAAGGTGAACCAACTCATTTGCTAACTGAACCATGTAGGATCGAAAGTATGTCTAGAGGGGGGTGATTAGACTACTTGACCAAATAAAAATCTATCCTTTTCTCAATTTTAGTTGTGGGCAGATTTTAGCAATTAGCACAAGTCAAGCATTCGACCTACACATGCAATTCTAAGAGTATAGCAACGGAATGTAAAACATTGCATGTGAAGGTAAAGGGAAGGGTTTGGAGAAGGCAAATGCAACGGAGACACGGAGATTTTTGGCGTGGTTCCGATAGGTTGTGCTATCGTACGTCCACGTTGATGGAGACTTCAACCCACGAAGGGTAACGGCTGCGCGAGTCCACGGGGGGCTCCACCCACGAAGGGTCCACGAAGAAGCAACCTTGTCTATCCCACCATGGCCATCGCCCACGAAGGACTTTCCTCACTCGGGTAGATCTTCACGAAGTAGGCGATCTCCTTGCCCTTACAAACTTCTTGGTTCAACTCCACATCGTGCCGGAGGCTCCCAAGCGACACCTAACCAATCTAGGAGACACCACTCTCCAAAAGGTAATAGACGGTGTGTTGATGATGAACTCCTTGCTCTTGTGCTTCAAATGATAGTCTTCCCAACACTCAACTCTCTCTCACAGATTTGGCTATGGTGGAAGAGGGATTTTAGTGGAAAGCAACTTGGGGAAGGCTAGAAATCAAGGTTCAAAAGGTTGGAATGGAATCTCTTGATCTCAACACATGAGTAGTTGGTTCTCTCTCAGAAAATGTATGGTGGAAGTGTATGCACGTTCTGATGGCTCTCTCACAAATAGAGATGAGGGTGGAGGGGTATATATAGCCTCCACACAAAATCCAAACGTTACACACATTTGACTCATCTCGGTGGCACCGATTAGTTAAACTCGGTGGAACCGATCTATTCAAAGATATGATGTAACACCCTCGGTGATTAGCAACAGTAATCACTTTTGATAATGACATGTTAGCATGATTAACAGTGCATAATCATCATTTGCATCATGTTGCATTTCAACTCCTAAGTCAAATTCAAATTTAAATGAAAGTGAAATATAAAAGTTGTCCAACATAAAAACTAAAATGTTCAGTAAATAACAAATATTGCAGAGACCATTCTAAAATTGAAACTAACAAATAATAAAATAATTAGGTGGCACTAACATAATTAAAACAGCTAGGATTAATGCATATTAATTATTATAAAATTTGTGGGAGCTCCTATTGACTCCAAACTAATTTTTGGTAGTGCTAGGTAATACCTAGTATTTGTTGGTGAGGTCAGTTGTTATGTTTTACAAAACCATTAGGAGGCCTGACTATTACTAAACTGAGAAAAGAGAATAAAGAAAAAGATAAAAGCAAAAAGAAAAAGAGAGCAACCCACCCCCCCCCGGCCCAACTGGGCCATGTCCCAGCCAGGCCGGCCCACCCCGACGCCCTATTAGGTCACCCCGAACCCCCTGGTCAAACCCCCCCCATCCCACCGACACCCACTCTCTCCCCCCGCCCTCCCACCATTCCCGATCGATCGGGGCGACCACGCCATCGCCCCGGATCGCCGTCGCCCTCGCCGTTGGACGACGCCGCGCGGAGCCCACGCTCCCTCGCCGGCCTGCTCCCTCGACGTCGCCGCCTCCCCCTCGCCGGACCGCCTCCCCGACCCCGTCTCGTCGACCGCATCCCCGTCCTCCGCCTCGACCCCCATTGCCACCCCCTACAGGCTCGATGTGAGCCGCCGCCTCCTCTCCTCACCTCTCTGTCGCCACCGTCGTCTGCGCGCGCGTGCACGCTCAACCGCGCCCGCGCCGTCGTGCCCAAGCCGCGCCTCGCGCGCTGCGGCTGCTGTTGCCTGCGCTGGCCGCTGCCTGCTGCCCCGCTCGAGCGCGCCCGCTGCCGCGCCCCACCTCCGCCTGACCCGCTCGCGCGCCGCACCGCGCTCGCCTCGCCCCTCGCACCCTCCTGCCGCCGCAGCTGCTGCGGCTCCTCCATCGCACGTGCCGCCCGCGCGCGTCGACCGCGCCCTCCCTTTCTCTCTGCTTGCGCGCGCACGCGCACACCACCGCACGCCGCGCCGGCCCCTCCTGCTGTGCCGCTCGCATGGTCGCCTGCCTACCGCGCGCCACCACCGTCTGCCGCCGCCCGGGCCCAGCGCTGCTCCGGCCGATGAGCCCCACCGTGGCCGTGGCCTCGCTGTTGCGTCGGGCGACGCCGCGCCCGCACACCCGCAGCGCCCACGCGCCCGCGCCCGATAGCCCAACGCCCGATAGGCCCGCCCCTGGGCCTATGACAAAGGGGGCCCGCCCGAAAAATGTTTAGTAAAAATAAAAGTAAAAATAAAATAATTAAAATAATTAGTTAATTAATTAGTTAATTAATTAGTTAATTAATCCTGATTAGGTTAATCTAATTAACTAATAAGTGTTAATTAAACAGTAATTAGTAATTAACTTAATTAACCGCTGACATCAGCATGATGTCATGCTGATGTCATCATCAGCACTGTTTCGGATAATGTTGAATTAAATAATTAATTAAATTCCAGAAATTAATAAAAACTTTAGAAAATCATATTAAATAAACCGTAGCTCCGATGAAAATATTTTATACATGAAACTTGCTCAGAACGACGATACGAACCCGAATACGTCCTCCGTATTCCCGTCAGACGCCCGCAGCTATAAGAACATTGAACTTTTAGACCGATTTCAGTAAATGAATAGTGCCCAACTTTAATTAAATAAGTCCAAATAAATTCCTAAATTAACTAAATCATTTAGTTAGGCAGTAGAACACCTCGGCATATCATTTAGGCATGTCATACATATTGTTTGCATTATTGCCGTGAATTTATTGTTTCTCTCCCCCTCCTTCTCTCTCTCGATAGACGCCGAGACCGACGGCGCTGCACCAGGATACGACTACTCTACCGACGAGCAGCCCGTTGACGACCTTCCCCTCTTGCCAGAGCAACCAGGCAAGCCCCCCCCCTTGAGCATCCAGATATCGCCCATTCTATTCTCCTGCTTGCATTAGATTTTGCTACTGTTAATGTATGTTCCTATTCTGATGCATAGCCTGCTGTTGTAACCTGTTCATTGCTACCTTACCTGCCTATGATAAACTGTTTAGTATAGGTTGGTGATGAACCATCAGTGACCCAACCACCTTATCCTTGTTGCCCCTGCTTGATCATCGACGACTCGGTCAACGTGATCGTCGACCAGAGACCGACACCTCACTTCACACCCCCTTAGTTGTACGACTCTGCGTAGTAACTATCGAGTGCCGAGGGTGATACCTCGTAACGCACTCCCGATGAATACTCTGCAGTGTAGCTGTTCGGTCGTGGTCATCGAGGGTGATTCCTCCTTCTCCACTTCCGATACGATTCTGTCGTGCAACCCTTAGTGTGAACCTCGAGGGTGATACCTCATACGTTCGCGCTGATGATTTCATCGAGTGGAATCCGCCGAGGGTGATTCCTCGGGTTTCCCCCTTGATGTTATGACCACACGATTACTTGACCTCTGTTACAGGCGGGTCCACCCTGGTGGGTACCCGCTGGGATCTATGATTTCGGGTGTGCCGGAAGGGCACTCGAGTGTGACATTGTGGCGGAGCATCAGAGACTCTGATTGTCTCCGCGTGATACTAATTGAGCCTATTGGATTTGGGTGTGTGATCTGAGTGGGTCGACGTGCCCTATACGCACTACCACCACGCGGGATAATGGTTATGGGACCCTCTGCGAAGTACGTTTCTCCGAAAGCTCGTCTGACGTCACGATTCACCGTGCGGGCTGATTGTCGGGATTGGGCTGGATACTTCACTGACGAGTTCAGTGTCGCGCCTGCACCCCGGCCAGTCTCGCAACGCGCAGGGTGCCCAGGGCGATGGCCCTTGACCTCTGGGTGCATAGGTTAGTCCGGCGTGCTGACCTCTCTGCCGAGCCTAGGTAGAGCGCTGCTTTGTGTTGATCTTCTGAGGACGGGCATTACCCAGCAAGTGTGTCCGGCCAGAGTTGATCGAGCGTGTTGGGTAACAGTAGTGCACCCCTGCAGGGATGAATCTTCTATCGATAGCCGGTCCTACGGTAAAGGACGCTCAGTTTGTGTATCCCGATCTACTACTTAAGCTGGATACTTGTTACTTAATTGAAGCTTCGGGATCGCTTTCTCGCTTGGGAGTCGAGGAAGGATCTTTAAGCTGTACTACAACATGCTTGTTAAATAAAATGCTATTCTACTCTCTTCTACTGCTGCAAGATGATGGCCTTGTGAAGATGTTTGAAGATGCTAGTCTTCGATAGGACTAGGCCTTCTCTCTATTCTTGCATTTCTGCAGCCCAGTCCACATATACAGCCTTTCTCCATTGATAATGTTGCATATGTAGTATAGATCCTTGCTTGCTGAGTACTTCGGATGAGTACTCACGGTTGCTTTATTTTCTCTTTTCCCCATATATCCCACATTGATGATACAAACAGACGATGGAGTCCAGGAGTCAGATGCCACCACCGGAGCCTACTACCAGGAGGGTCCAGAGGGTACTTACTACTGGATCGAGCCAGATGACCAGGAGTAGGATCGGAGGCTCCCAGGCAGGAGGCCAACGCCTTTCGATCTAGCGTCGCTGTTTGTGCTAGCCTTCTTAAGGCATAACTTGTTTAACTACGTCTGTACTCAGATAATTTTTGTATGACTGACTTATGTATTCGGATCTTCGGATCCCTGGTCTGTAATATTGTGGACCTTCGTTTAAATTGTGTTAGAGTTGTGTTGTGATATCTTCCCGTGAGTCCCTGTGCTTGATCGTACATGTTTGCGTGTATGATTAGTGTATGATTGAGTCGGGGGCGCCACATATGAACATTGGGAATCTCGGTGGGACCGACTGGAACAACTCGGTGGGACCGATGTGCTAGGGCTTAGGGCAAACCTCGTCTTGGTGTCTCCGATTACATCAACTCGGTTAGACCGAAGTGAAGCAATAAGGCAACAGAGAGTTGGCAGGCCATCTCGGTGAGACCGATTGCAATTCTCGATGAGACCGGAATAATTGCAACAAGTAACAGAGAGTTGGCAAGGCCATCTCGGTGGGACCGAGATCCGTATCGGTGAGACCGAATCGTTAGGGTTTCTGGCAGTGGCTATGTCACATGAACTCGGTGGCTCTGGGTAGAAAGAATCGGTGGGGCCGAGTTTGGAATTAGGGTTTGGACATATTTGGATGGAGAAAGTGGCTGAGGGTTTTGGAGCAATATCACTAAGCACTTTGCGCAAGTAGACCATTAAGCAACACCTCATCCCCTTTTAATAGTATTGGCTTTCCTATGGACTCAATGTGATCTTGGGTCACTAAAATAGAAATGGAGAGTCTTGAAATTTTGCTAATCTTTGTCCTTAGCATTTTGAGGGGTCCTGTAGGATCGAAAGTATGTCTAGAGGGGGGGTGATATTAAACTACTTGACCAAATAAAAATCTAACCTTTTCCCAATTTTAGTTGTGTGCATATTTTAGCAATTAGGACAAGTCAAGCAATCAACCTACACATGCAATTCTAAGAGTGTAGCAGTGGAAAGTAAAACATTGCATATGAAGGTAAAGGGAAGGGTTTGGAGAAGGCAAACGCAATGGAGACATGAAGATTTTTGGCATGGTTTCGATAGTGTCGGTCTTCTGGGCCCATAGCGTGGCTCCCTCGACGGCCTGGTACGGCCCGGCGGCAAGGCCTTCAAGACAAGACCCTCGCGAGGGCCCCGGCCACGCGAGGCGGACGACACTAAGACCTCCAAGGTAGAGGCCTCCCCAGGTTGCCTCCCGAGGAGCGGAGATTTCTATGCAGGTACCCAGCCTCCTGAGGCTGCGATGACGTGAGCCATGATGACCAAGGCCAGGCGGGTGCCAGCGGGCACAGAGGGGGCAATTTCCCTTTCGGTGCTAGGGGAGCAAGGGCAGACACAGGTTCCCGAGGAATCCCCCAAAGCTTTCCATTCTGGTGCAACAAGACCAAGCCCACGGGCTCGGTAAGACGGCTGTCATAGCCGAGCCAACCGCTGCGTCACTACCAGAAGCTTTGCTGAAGAAGACCACCTTTCATCAGGATTAGATGTACTTCTTGTCCCCTTTCAAATTGGCCGTTGTTTGATCCCTTCCCGCCTAAGTTTTGGGGGAAGAGGACCGATGCCACTAAATATAGGTTAGCCACCACCATAGAGGGGATCAGATCCTTTCCATCCTCTCCACCAAAGCCCTCGCGAGGCTGTTCATCCACTGTACTTGTTCTTGCTCAGCCCCTCGTGAGGCCAATCCACCACAAAGCATGAGTAGGGTTTTACACCAAAAGGTGGCCCGAACCTGGGTAAACTGCCGTGTTCATCTTTTCCCCCGCTCACGCGAATCCGATGAGGCTAGGCTATAGGTGTTGGGGAACGTTGCATGAGAAACAAAAAAAAATCTATGCTCACCAAGATCCAATCTAGGAGATGACCATCTACGAGAGGAGAGATTGGATCTACATACCCTTGTAGATCGCTAAGTGGAAGCATTAAGAAATGCGGTTGATGTAGTCGAACGTCTTCGCAATCCAATCATGATCCGTCCCGCGAACTCCGATCTAGCGCCGAACGGACGGCACCTCCGCGTTCAACACACGTACGGCTTGATGAAGCCTTCACCTCCTCGATCCAGCGAGCGATGGTGAAGTAGTAGCTCAAGTCCTCCGGCAGCACGACGGCGTGGTGGCGGTGGTGGTGGAGAAATCTCGGCAAAGCTTCGCTAAGCACTACGGAGAAGAAGATGGCTACGAGGGAGAGGGAGGGCAGCGCCGTGGCATAGATGGGTGCGGATGCCCTCCCTCTACCCCTCTATATATAGGGGGAAGGGAGGAGGAGCGGCCACCAGGGGGAAACCCTAGATGGGTTTTGGTGTGCCTCCCCCCTAGGAGCCTTGGCCCCCAAGGCAAAGGGGGTGGCTACCCTAGGGGAGCGCCCCCACCCCTTCTGGTTACGTGGGAAAGGGTGAGGGGGGAGCATAGCCCCTTAGTGTGCTGGTTTTCCCCCTCCCCTTGGCCCATGGGGCCCCCCAACACTTGCTGGGGCCCCCCGAAACCCCTTTCGGGGATGCTGGTCATCACCCGGTACCCCCGGAACAATTCCGGACTCCAATACCCTTCATCCAATATATCAATCTTCACCTCCGGACCATTCCGGAGTTCCTGGTCATGTCCGGGATCTCATCCAGGACTCCGAACAACCTTCGGTAACCACCATAATGACTGAACTATACTTATATCGTCACCAAACGTTAAGTGTGTAGACCCTGCGGGTTCGAGAACTATGCACACATGGCCGAGACACCTCTACGATCAATAACCAATAGCAGGACCTAGATGCCCATATTGGTTCCTACATATTCTATGAAGATCTTATCGGTCGAACCTCAATGTCAAGGATTCTGCTAATCCCGTATGTAGTTCCCTTTGTCTATCGGTATGTAACTTGCCCGAGATTCGATCGTCGGTATCCCCATACCTAGTTCAATCTCATTACCAGCAAGTCTCTTTACTCGTTCCGTAATACAAGATCCCGTGACTAACTAATTGGTCACATTGCTTGCAAGCTTATTGTGATGTTGTATTACCGAGTGGCCCTGAGATACCTCTCCATCATACGGAGTGACAAATCCCAGTCTTGATCCATGCCAATTCAACAGACACCCTCAGAGATACCTGTAGAGCACCTTTATAGTCACCCAGTTACGTTGTGACATTTGGTACACACAAGGTACTCCTCCGGTGTCAGTGAGTTGCATGATCTCATGGTCATAGGAACGTATACTTGACATGCAGAAAAACGATAGCAATAAACTTGTCACGATCATATGCTATGTTCATAGTTTGGGTCTTGTCCATCACATCATTCTCCTAATGATGTGATCCCGTTATCAAATGACAACTCATGTCCATGGCTAGGAAACCATAGCCATCTTTGATCAACGAGCTAGTCCCGTAGAGGCTTACTAGGGACACGATGTTGTTTATGTATCCACACATGTATGTGAGATTCCGATCAATACAATTCTAGCATGGATAATAAACGATTATCATGAACATGGAAATATGATAATAACTAATTTATTATAGCCTCTAGGGCATATTTCCAACAGTCTCGCACTTGCACTAGAGTCAATAATCTAGTTCACATCACGATGTGATTAACACTCAATTAGTTCTGGGGTTTGATCACGTTTTGCTTTTGAGAGAGGTTTTAGTCAACGGGTCTGTAACATTCAGATCCACATGTACTTCGCGAATTTTTATGTCATACTGTAGATGCTGCTACCATGCTCCACTTGGAGCTATTCCAAATGGCTGCTCCACTATACGTATCCGGTTTGCTACTCAGAGTCATCCGGATTGGTGTTAAAGCTTGCATCGACGCAACCCTTTACGCCGAACTCTTTATCACCTCCATAACCAAGAAACTCTACTCAGAGTCATCCGGATTGCTGTTTAAAGCTTGCATCGACGTAACCCTTTACGCCGAACTCTTTATCACCTCCATAACCGTGAAACATTTCCTTATTCTTCTAAGGATAATTTTGACCGCTGTCCAGTGATCCACTCCTGGATCACTCTTGTACCCCCTTGCCAGACACATGGCAAGGCACACATCAGGTGCGGTACACAGCATGGCATATTGTATAGAGCCTATGGCTGAGGCATAGGGGATGACCTTCGTCCTTTTTCTTTCTTCTGCCGTGGTCGAGCTTTGAGTCTTACTCAACTTCACACCTTACAACTCAGGCAAGAACTCCTTCTTTGACTGATCCATTTTGAACTCCTTCAAAATCATGTGAAGGTATGTGCTCTGTGAAAGTCTTATCAGGCGTCTTGATCTATCTCTATAGATCTTGTTGCCCAATATGTAAGCAGCTTTACCCAGGTCTTCCTTTGAAAACTCCTTTCAAACAACCCTTTATGATTTCCAGAAATTCTACAACATTTCCGATCAACAATATGTCATCCACATATACTTACCAGAAATGTTGTAGTGCTCCCACTCACTTTCTTGTAAATACAAGTTTCTTGCAAACTTTGTATAAACCCAAAAGCTTTGATCACCTCATCAAAGCGTATGTTTCGACTCCGAGATGCTTGCTCCAGTCCATAGAAGGATCGCTGGAGCTTGCATACCTTTTAGCATCCTTAGGATCGACAAAACCTTCTGGTTGTATCACATACAACCTTTTCCTCATGGAAACCATCGAGGAAACTTTGTTTTGACATCCATATGCCAAATTTCATAATAAAAAATGCAGTAACTGCTAACATAATTCCAACAGACTTTAGCATCGCTATGAGTGAGAAAGTCTCATCATAGTCAACTCTTCGAACTTGTCGGAAACTTCTTCGCAACAAGTCGAGCTTCATAAATGGTGACATTACCATCAGCGTTGTCTTGTTCTTAAAGATCCATTTATTCTCAATGGCTTGCCGATCATCGGGCAAGTCCACCAAAGTCCATACTTTGTTCTCATACATGGATCCTATCTCGGATTTCATGGCTCCTAGCCATTTGTTGGAATCCAGGCCCACCATCGCTTCTCCATAGCTCGTAGGTTCACCATTGTCCAACAACATGACCTCTAAGATAGGGTTACCATACCACTCAGAAGTTGTATGTACCCTTGTTGACCTACGAGGTTCGACAGTAACTTGATCCGAAGCTTCATGATCATCATCATTAGCTTCCTCTTCAAATGACGTAGGTGCCACAGAAACATCTTTCTGTGCTGCGCTACTCTCTTGTTGAAGTAAAGGTTCAACAACCTCATCAAGTTCTATCTTCCTCCCACTCAATTCTTTCGAGAGAAACTCTTTCTCGAGAAAGGACCCGTTCTTAGCGACAAACACTTTGCCTTCGGATCTGAGATAGAAGGTATACCCAACCGTCTCCTTTGGGTATCCTATGAAGACACATTTGTCCGCTTTTGGTTCGAGCTTATCAGGCTGAAGCCTTTTTCACATAAGTGTCGCAGCCCCAAACCTGAAGAAACGACAACTTAGGTTTCTTGCCAAACCATAGTTCATACGGTGTCGTATCTACGGACTTAGATGGTGCCCTATTTAAAGTGAATGTAGTTATCTCTAATGCATAACCCCAAAATGATAGTGGTAGATTGGCAAGAGACATCATAGAACGCACCATATCCAATAAGGTACGATTACGATGTTCGGACACACCATTACGCTGTGGTGTTCCAGGTGGCGTCAACTGTGAAACAATTCCACATTGTCTTAAGTGATTGCCAAACTCATAACTAAAATATTCTCCCATTCGATCGGATCGTAGGAATTTAATCTTCTTGTTATGATGATTCTCAACTTCACTCTGAAATTGCTTGAACTTTTCAAACATTTCAGACTTATGCTTCATTGAGTAAACATACCCATATCTACTCAAATCATCTGTGAAGGTGAGGAATTAACGATATCCACCGCGCGCGTCAACACTCATCGGACCGCATACATCGGCATGTATGATTTCCAACAAGTCACTTGCCCGTTCCATTGTTCCGGAAAACGAGGTTTTAGTCATCTTGCCCATGAGGCATGGTTCGCATGTGTGAAGTGATTCAAAATCAAGTGACTCCAAAAGTCCATCAGCATGGAGTTTCTTCATGCGCTTTACACCAATATGACCTAAGCGACAGTGCCACAAGAAAGTGGTACTATCATTATCAACTCTACATCTGTTGGCATCAATGTTATGAACATATGTATCACTACGATCGAGATTCAATAAACCACTCACATTGGGTGCATGACCATAGAAGGTATTATTCATGTAAACAGAATAACCATTATTCTTCGACTTAAATGAACAACCGTATTGCAATAAACACGATCTAATCATGTTCATGCTCAACACAGACACCAAATAACATTTATCTAGGTTCAACACTAATCTCGAAGGTAGAGGGAGCGTGCGATGGTGATCACATCAACCTTGGAAACACTTCCAACACACATCGTCACCTCGCGCTTAGCTAGTCTCCGTTTATTCCGCAGCTTTTGTTTCAAGTTACCAATATTAGCAACTGAACCGGTATCTAATACCCAGGTGCTACTAGGAGTACTAGTAAGGTACACATCAATAACATGTATATCAAATATACTTTTGTTGAAGTTGCCAGCCTTCTTATCTATTGGGGTAGTTCCGCTACCAGTGATCGTTCCCCTTACAATAGAAGCACCCAGTCTCGGGCTTGGGTTCAACCTTGGGTTTCTTCATTGGAGCGACAACTGGCTTTCCATTCATGAAGTTTCCCTTCTTGCCCTTGCCCTTGCCCTTCTTGAAACCAGTGGTCTTGTTAACCATCAACACTTGATGCTCCTTCTTGATTTCTACCTTCGCGGCCTTAAGCACCGCGAACAGCTCCGGGATCATTTCCATCCCTTGTATGTTATAGTTCATCATGAAGCTCTAGTAGCTTGGTGATAGTGACAGGAGAACTCTGTCAATCACTATCTTATCTGGAAGATTAACTCCACTTGATTCAAGCGATTGTAGCATCCAGACATTCTAAGCACATGCTCACTGGCTGAGCTATTCTCCTCCATCTTGTAGGCAAATAAGTTGTCAGAGGTCTCATACCTCTCAACACGAGCATGAGCCTAAAATACCAATTTCAACTCTTGGAACATCTCATATGTTCCATGGCGTTCAAAATGCCTTTGGAGCCCCGATTCTAAGCCGTAAAGCATGGCACACTAAACTATCAAGTAGTCATCAGAACGTGTCTACCAGATGTTCACAACATCCATAGACGATGCTAGAGGGGTTGGCACACTGAGCGGTGCATCAAGGACATAAGGCTTCTGTGCAGCAGTGAGGACAATCCTCAGACTACGGCCCTAGTCCGCATAATTGCTTACAATATCTTTCAACTTAGTCTTTCTCTAGGAACATATTAAAACAGGGAGCTATAACGCGAGCTATTGATCTACAACATAATTTGCAAAGACAACTTAGACTATTGTTCATGATAAATGAGTTCAATTAATCATATTACCTAAGAACTCCCACTCAATTCAACATCCCTCCGGTTGTCCGAGTGTAACATGATCCAAATTCACCAACCCAAGTCCGATCATCACGTGAGATGAGGTGGTTTCAATGGTGAACATCTCTAAGTTGATCATATCTACTATATGACTCATGTTCGACCTTTTGGTCTCTTGTGTTCCAAGGCCATGTCTGTACATGCTAGGCTCGTCAAGTTTAACCCCAAGTGTTCTGCATGTGCAACACTGGCTTGCACCCGTTGTATGTGAATGTAGAGTCTATCACACCCGATCATCACGTGGTGCTTCGAAACGATGAACTTTTGCAACGGTGCACACTTGGGGAGAACACAATTTTATCTTGAAATTTTAGTGAGGGATCACCTTATAATGCTACTGTCTTCCTAAGCAAAATAAGATGCATAAAAGGATTAACATCACATGCAAATCATAAGTGACATGATATGGCCATCAACTTGTGCTTTTGATCTCCATCTCCAAAGCACCGGCATGATCTCCATCGTCACCGGCATGACACCATGATCTCCATCATCATGATCTCCATCATTGTGCTGCCATCGGGGTTGTCACACCAAGCATGCTTCTACTACTATTGCTACCGCTTAGCGATAAAGTAAAGCATTACATAGTGCTTAATGGTTGACACGCAGGTCATACAATAATTAAAGACAACCCTATGGCTCCTGCCGGTTGCCATATGCATCGACATGCAAGTCGATATAAACTATTGCAAACATGATCATCTCATACATCAAATATATTTCATCATGTCTTTGGCCATATCATATCACAACATACCCTGCAAAAACAAGTTAGACGTCCTCTAATTGTTGTTGCTTGTTTTATGAGGCTGCTATGGGTATCTAGCAAGAACGATTCTTACCTATGCAAAGCCACAACGGTGATATGCAAGTTGCTATTTAACCTTCTACAAGGACCGCCTTTGTCGAATCAGATTCAACTAAGGTGGGAGAGACAGACACCCGCTAGCCATCTTTATGCAACAAAGTCACATGTCTGTCGATGGAACCAGTCTCATGTACGTGGACATGTAAAGTTGGTCCGGGCTGCTTCATCCCACAATACCACTGAATCAAGAAAATACCAAGGAAGGAAGCAATCTGAATATCAACGCCCACAAACTCCTTTGTGTTCTACTCGTGATGTCATCTACGCATAGACCTAGCTCATGATGCCACTGTTGGGGAACGTTGCATGGGAAACAAAAAATTCCTACGCTCACCAAGATCCAATCTAGGAGATGACCATCTACGAGAGGAGAGATTGGATCTACATACCCTTGTAGATTGCTAAGCGGAAGCGTTAAGAAACACGGTTGATGTAGTCGAATGTCTTCGCGATCCAATCACGATCCGTCCCGCGAACTCCGATCTAGCGCCGAACGGACGGCACCTCCACGTTCAACACACGTACGGCTTGATGACGCCTTCACCTCCTCGATCCAGCGAGCGATGGTGAAGTGGTAGCTTGAGTCCTCCGGCGGCACGACGGCGTGGTGGCGGTGGTGGTGGAGAAATCTCGGCAGAGCTTCGCTAAGCACTACAGAGAAGAAGATGGCTACGAGGGAGAGGGAGGGCAGCACCGTGCCATAGATGGGTGTGGCTGCCCTCCCTCTACCCCTCTATATATAGGGGGAAGGGAGGAGGAGGGGCGCCCTAGGGTTCCGTAGGGGGGCCGGCGGCCACTAGGGGGAAACCCTAGATGGGTTTTGGTGCGCCTCCCCCCCGGGAGCCTTGGCCCCCAAGGCAAAGGGGGTGGCTGTCGTAGGGGAGCGCCCCCACCCCTTCTAGTTACGTGGGAAAGGGTGAAGGGGCGCACAGCCCCTTAGTGGGCTGGTTTGCCCCTCCCCTTGGCCCATGGGGCCCCCTAACACTTGCCGGGGCCCCCCGAAACCCATTTCGGTGATGCTGGTCATCACCCGGTACCCCCGGAACAATTCTGGGCTCCAATACCCTTTGTCCAATATATCAATCTTCACCTCCGGACCATTCCGAAGTTCCTTGTCATGTCTAGAATCTCATCCGGGACTCCGAACAACCTTCGGTAACCACCATAATGACTGAACTATAATTATATCATCACCAAACGTTATGTGTGTAGACCCTGCAGGTTCGAGAACTATGCAGACATGACCGAGACACCTCTACGGTCAATAACCAATAGCGGGACCTGGATGCCCATATTGGTTCCTACATATTCTACAAAGATCTTATCTGTCGAACCTCAATGTCAAGGATTCTGCTAATCTCGTATGTAGTTCCCTTTGTCTATCGGTATGTTACTTGCCTGAGATTCGATCGTCGGTATCCCCATACCTAGTTCAATCTCGTTACCGGCAAGTCCCTTTAGTCGTTCCGTAAAACAAGATCCCGTGACTAACACATTGGTCACTTTGCTTGCAAGCTTATTGTGATGTTGTATTACCGAGTGTGCCCTGAGATACCTTTCCATCATACAGAGTGACAAATCCCAGTCTTGATCCATGCCAACTCAACAGACACCCTCGGAGATACCTGTAGAGCACCTTTATAGTCACCCAGTTACGTTGCGACGTTTGGTACACACAAGGTACTCCTCCGGTGTCAATGAGTTGCATGATCTCATGGTCATAGGAACATATACTTGACATGCAGAAAAATGATAGCAATAAACTTGTCATGATCATATGCTATGTTCATAGTTTGGGTCTTGTCCATCACATCATTCTCCTAGTGATGTGATCCCGTTATCAAATGACAACTCATGTCCATGGCTAGGAAACCATAGCCATCTTTGATCAACGAGCTAGTCCGGTAGAGGCTTACTAGGGAGACGATGTTGTCTATGCATCCACACATGTATTTGAGTTTCTGATCAATACAATTCTAGCATGGATAATAAACGATTATCATGAACAGGGAAATATGCTAATAACTAATTTATTATTGCCTCTATCGCATATTTCCAATAGTAGGGTGGTAAGCTTGAGACTTGAGAGGTTGAGATCTTCGCACACACCCTAGAGTTCGAACCTTCTTGGGTCTGCAGAGCCCTGAATCAGACATTTGGCGCGCCAGGTAGGGGCGTGTCGAAGTCCTTCTTCCACCTCCACTTCGTCTCCACTTCGCTGCTCCCATGGCCGACGCACGCCGGATCCGCGCTGAGTGCCAGGCTAGTCGCGTCGCCCAGATGGCGCCAGTGGGCAACAGCGCTCCTCGCCGCTCAGCCTCCCCCGCGGCTAACGCCGCCACTGACCTTGTTGCTCACGAGCGGCAGGACTCCTCCCTGCCACCCTCCATGCGTTGCAATGGCCGCACCGCCACTCTGTCGCCCACTCCAGGCACAGTGTCGTCCTCCCACACCCGCCGCGGGCCGGTGAACACGCAGGCTACACTGTTCATGGCGCGCGAACTGCTGCGCTACCATCCTGCCAACGACTGGCTTGGGCGCATCACCGAGCTCGTCAATGCCGCCAGCGAAGTTCCTGCACCGTCCCACTCGTTCCGTCCCCCACCGTCCCAAGCGGGCAACGTGGCGCATGGCGCGCCTCCTCCTCCTCCTCTGCGCGGTGCCGACCATGAGCCCAGGCGAGATGCGCAACCGCGCGACCCGCCGCGTGGAGCGCCGGCGCGCGATGAAGCAAGCTGCCAGGTGGTGCAACGACCGCAAGGTGGCGCACGCGCGCTCCCAGCGCCACCGCGCTAGCATCAAGACCACGCGCCGCCTGAGGTTGCGGCGCGTGGGCGTCAAGACCGAGCTCCACCCGCGCGGGCTGCTCCCGTGAGTGCGGCGGGCTGCCGCGCCTTCACCCCGGAGCTGCGCCGCGTCATCTGGCCCAGCAAGTTCAAGCCAGATCTGCCTCCATGCTACAACGGTACCCCCGATCCCACGGAGTTCCTCCAGCTCTACTCGCTGAGCATCAAGGCGGCCAACAGTGATGAGAAGGTCATGACGAACTGGTTTCCCATGGCTCTCAAAGACGGCGAGCGCTCCTGGCTCCTGCACCTGTCGGAGGGGTCAATCTTCTCTTAGGATGAATTTCGCGAGCGTTTCATCGCCAACTTCTAGGGCACCCATGATCGCGCCCCTACGGTGGGCGACCTGCGGCGCATGAAGCAGCAGCCGGGCGAGACCTTGCACAAGTACATACAGCGCTTCACGAACGTTTGCCTCAAGATCCCGAAGGCATCGGACGAGGCCATCGTCTCAGCGTTCATCGATGGCGTCCGGGACGTCAAGATGAAAGAGGAGCTCGCCATCCATGAGGACTTATGCTCAGCCCTGGAGATGTTCAACTTGGCGAACAAATGCGCAAGGGCCGAAGAAGGCCGCCTCTCCCTCATTGAGCTCTCGGAGGCCAACCCTGAAGACAAGAAGGCCAAGGCTAAGGAAGAAAATTGCAAGGGCCCCGATGTGCTCGCAGCCGAGCCGGAGATGAAGCACAACCGTGACCACGATGAGCCTCCCAGGAGCAACCACCCGTTCTGCATCTTCCACAATGTGCACAGCCACAACACCAACGACTGCCAGGAGCTCAGGGCACTTTGCGATGGATGCCTCGGTCGCCGCCCCGAGCGTGGTGACTGTGGCTACGACCATGGCGGAGGCCGCATTGGAGGCCGCTGGGATAACCGCGACCCTCGCCACGACTGGCGTGACCAGCCTCGCGAGGACCGTTGGCATGATGAGCCTCGCGACGGACCCTGGTGCGACCAGCCTCGTGAGTCCCATCCTCAGGGCAATGTCGGCCTCCCTCCGCTGCCGCCGTCGCCCAGGAGAAATGACGACAACTGGTAGGATGATGGGGCTGGGGGCTTCCAGGAGCCTCGTGCGGTCGCCTGCATCCTGGGTGGTGCCCAGGCCCCGGCCTCACATCGCATCTTCAAGCAGTTTTCGTGTGAGGTGAACGCGGCCCTCCCGAAGCTCGAGGCCGCGTGTCCCCTCAGGTGGTTGCGGTGTGCTATCACCTTCGACTCCAAGGACCACCTCAAGTGCTCGGTCGTTGGAGGCGCGCTTCCCATGCTCTGCACACCCACCATCAGCAACGTCCTCATCACCAAGACCCTCATTCACGAAGGCGCGGGCCATGCATGGCGAGCGTCGCCCAGCACCACCCGATGCAGCCGCACCCCCTGGTGCGGGCGACGAGCTGCGCGTCTGCGTCAACATCCCGGGTCTCAACAGGGTCGTGTCACAAGACCTCTTCTGGCCGTCGCGCATCGACCGGAGTGGGGGCTACCCCTGCAGCTACGTCTGCATGTCGTTTGGCCTGCTGAACATGGGCGCCATGTACCGGTGCCTCGCGCAGCATGCTGTGGCGTCTCACGAGGCTAGGCACTTGGCGGTCATGTCAGAGGAGGTCACGGACCCTCGTGAGCCCCCAGGGCCTCGTGAGCTCCCCTGACCTTCGGAGCCACCCAGCTCGTGAGGAGCGACCTCCGCGGCACGCGTCCTCAGCTACCCCAACGCTTCTACAACACTGTTACCAGGTGACCTTTTGGTTTGTTCAGTTGAGGGCGCCCCCCGGCCTGCATTATCCTCAGGCTGTCAGGGTCCGCCCCAGCAGTTGCACCGTTTCGATTCGCGTAATTTGGACCGATTATGCTTGCTCAAGCCGATGTGCCTGTTAACCTTGCGTCTGACTGTGTATTACCTCTGGAGTTGCCTCCGCGGGCTTCGCACATTGCTAGCTCTCCCCTTGAACGTCCCATAAGAGGGGGCTACCGGCATGGCACCTATGCTCGGGTCCGTCCCTGCAACGCCGATAAATCTAAGAGACTGAGCTCTGGCTCACGGGCCGGTCCCGTGTACGTCACCTCACCAAGTCCTTAGTGCCTCCGTCTTCTCGCAGAACGATTACGGGTAGATCAGCAAGCGCGGCCGCCCCTTTGCATTTCGCAACTAACTAATACGCAGGAACCTCCGGAGACAGGACCTCGAGCAGCCCTGCCAACACCTCACCGCCCCAGAAGGACACGCTGCAGTGTTTTAGCTCGCAAAAGGCTAAGTGAAATTGATTCATACACCGCGTGCCGCTGGGTACAGCCCCTCCTAAGCACCCCTGCGGGGCAAGCCACTTCTCTCTCACGCAAATCGCTTGCACGTTAAAAGGGGGCCCTTGAGCATCGTGCCTCTGGGGCTCCTACTGGCTCTCGAGCCCTCACCCCCTAGCCTTGACCACGGCATCACGACCTGGCATACCAGCGGCGACTGAGCCTTGCTCGAGGGCCGGGTCCTGAGAACATAGAGCACCATGATGAGTGGAGAAAGGGGGGTCGCAAGCCTCTTGGAGGAGTACAGGGGGAAGGGTGTGGCCCAACGGTGGTGGCGTTTTTTTGAAATACGATGGGCATCAGTCTCCTCACGCACCTCTTGCTGGGTTTACCTTAATTCATTACAGAATAGGGAGCACGCCCAAGGTCAGAAGCCCGAGGAAGCTCGCCCTCACGACGAGAGAACCACCGCAGGCTGCGAGCTCGCCAAGCTAAGTTACCTCACACACGCCAGCATGAGCCTTGCCACTGACGCTTTGCTTTCTCGCGACCTCGCTCGGGCAAGGAATCCCCCCTCTTAATCTTTCGGGAGCCGCTTGCACGCCAAAGGGGACCTCCTGAGCATCGCACCTCAGGGGCTCTTACCAGATCCCGGGCCGCTCACCTCCTGGCCTTGACCACGGCATCATGACTTGGCATACCAGGGATGGCCGAAGCTTGCCTGGGGACTAGGTCCTGTCGGCGTAGAGCACTAAGCTACCGCAAGAGCGGAAAGGGGGCCCGTGCCCAAGCGAGAAACACAAATATGACATAAGCCGGAAATATTAACATGAAGGCGCAAGCGCCACAGTTCTTACACGCCCCCGCGGGGCCCCTCATGATTTTTACGTAGGAAATGCAAAAAAATAAAAGGTCTCCCGGGGACCATAGCTCAGGAGGCGCTAGCTCTGGCATCATAGCGCCTAGTCGGTGTCATCCCCCTCCTAGACCCGTGCGCGGCGGCGCGGGGCTCATCGTAGTCGTCGTTGTTTGAGCTTGATTTGGAGGAGGCACCGCTGCTGCTGGAGGTATGGCAGCCAAGGGCAAGTTCACTGCGGGAGAACTCGCCGCCGCTATTGCCGCCCCTTGGGAAACACTCCAGGCGTTCGTTGTCTTCCCGAAAGACCTTGAAGAAGAGCATCGACGCCCCGTCGTACCTAAAATAAAGGGTGCGCCTCCCCTCTGAGCCATAGGTGCGGGTGACCGTTCCCCATCCGTGGGTCATGAAGACATCGCCGGAGATGGTGGCCTCAACCTCCGCCCGCGAGGCTTGGCCGCAGCAGCCGTCGTGTTGTAGCCACAACTCGACGGGTCCCCGTGCTGGCAACTCCTCAACCAACGCGCGCGGGAGTCGGATCCAGGTGTGCGGCGGCATCGTCACCCACACCACAAACTCGCGGGTTGTGCCGTCGGCATGGGCCCATGGGTGAGGTGGTCGGACGGCCGTCGCTTGCTCCCCTCCAAGGCCTCGTCCTCCACAGTGCCCACGGCCACCCCCATGGGAAGAACCCTGTGCGCGAACGATTGGGCCGGCATGGACTCCAGGCGGCGCGCGCTCGTATCCAGGAGGGGCAGCCGTGGGCGTTGCGGTGGCCCGGCGAGGGCGGCCGCGGCCCCTCTTCGCCGGGAGCGGCTCCGGTTCCTCCCGTGGAGCCTTCCCTTTCTCGGCGGCGGAGAACCTCCTCACTAACGCCATGGATGCTGCTACAAGAGAGCGGGATGAGAAGCAAGAAGATGAAGATGGGCTAGGGGGCTCTGCCCCCTCACCCTTTTATAGGCAAAAGAAGGCTAACCGGCGCCCTTCCACGTTCTGAGAGATGATGGCACCGCTACATGCACCAGGCTGCTGTCAATTTGGAGCAGTTGCCGAGGCGACGTGGGGAAGCAGAGGCGTCCGCGCCCCATCGGGCACCACGCATCAAGCCTGGCCCACAGGCAGTTGGGGCCCGCGGCGCTTCGCCCTTGCCCCTTGGCTTTGCCTCGAAGCCAGCCCGAGCGCGCCTTGGGCTCGGGGGCTACTGTTGGCATTCTGGGATCGGGGGTACCCAGATCTGCCTGCCTGCGGCCCACAGCGTGGCTCCCTCGACGGCCTGGTATGGCCCGGTGACAAGGCCTTCAAGACAAGACCCTCGCGAGGGCTCCGGCCTCGTGAGGTGGACGACACCAAGACCTCCAAGGGAGCGGCCTCCCCAGGTTGCCTCCTGAGGAGCGAAGATTTCTATGCAGGTACCCAGCCTCCCAAGGCTGCGATGACGTGAGCCATAACGACCAAGGCCAGGCGGGCGCCAGCGGGCGCAGAGGGGGCAGTTTCCCTTTTAGTGCTAGGGGAGCAAGGGCAGACGCATGTTCCCGAGGAATCCCCCAAAGCTTTCCATTCCGGTGCAACAACACCAAGACCACGGGCTCGGCAGGATGGATGTCATCGCCGAGCCCACCGCTGCGTCACGACCAAAAGCTTTGCTGGAGAAGACCACCTTTCATCAGGATTAGATGTACTTCTTGTCCTCTTTCAAATTGGCCGTTGTGGGATCCCTTCCCGCCTAAGTTTTGGGGGAAGAGGACCGATGCCACTATAAATATAGGTTAGCCACCACCATAGAGGGGATCGGATCTTTTCCATCCTCTCCACCATAGCCCTCGCGAGGCTGTTCATCCACTGTACTTGTTCTTCCTCAGCCCCTCGTGAGGCCAATCCACCACAAAGCAGGAGTAGGGTTTTACACCGCAAGGTGGCCCGAACCTGGGTAAACTGCCGTGCTCATCTTCTTCCCCGCTCATGCAAATCCCACGAGGCTAGGCTGTAGGGTGGCGAGCTTGAGACTTGAGAGGTTGAGATCTTCGCACACGCCCCAGAGTTTGAATCTTCTTGGGTCTGCGGAGCCCTGAATCCGACAGATAGGTGGTGCTATCATACATCCATGTTGATGGAGACTTCAACCCACGAAGGGTAACGATTGCGCGAGTCCACGGAGGGCTCCACCCACGAAGGGTCCACGAAGAAGCAACCTTTTCTATCCCACCATGGCCATCGCCCACAAAGGACTTGCGTCACTAGGGTAGATCTTCACGAAGTAGGCAATCTCCTTGCCCTTACAAACTTCTTGGTTCAACTCCACATCTTGACGGAGGCTCCCAAGCGACAACTAACCAATCTAGGAGACACCACTCTCCAAAAGGTAATAGATGGTGTGTTGATGTTGAACTACTTGCTCTTGTGCTTCAAATGATAGTCTCCCCAACACTCAACTCTCTCTCACAGATTTGGATATGGTGGACGTCGGCGTTCTGGGAACCAGGGTACCCAGACTTGCCTGCCTGCGGCCCATGGCGTGGCTTCCTCGACGGCCTGGTACGGCCCATCTCCAAGACCGCCAACACAAGACCCTCGCGAAGGCCCCCTGGCCTCGCGAGGAGGACGACGCCAAGACCTCCCAAGGGAGCGGCCTCCCCAGGCGGCCTCCCAAGGAGCTGAGATTTCTACGCAGGTACCCAGCCTCACGAGGCTGCGATGACGTAAGCCATGACGACCAAGGCCCGGTGGGTGCCAGCGAGCGCAGAGGAGGCAGTTTCCTCATTGGTGCTAAGGAAGCAAGGAAAGGCGCGGGTTCCCGAGGAATCTCCCAAAGGTTTCCATTCCGGTGCTACAAGACCAAGACCACATGCTCAGCAAGACGGAGGTCATCACCGAGCCCACCACTGCGTCACGACCAGAAGCTTTGCAGGCAAAGACCACCTTTTGTCAGGATAAGATGTACTACTTGTCTCCTTTCAAATTGGCCACTGTGGGATCCCTTCCCGCCTACGTTTCGGGGGAAGAGGACCGAGGCCACTATAAAAATAGATGAGCCACCACCATAGAAGGGGTCGACTCATTCTCACCCACGAGCCCTCGCGAGGTTGTTCATCCTCTGTACTTGTTCATCCTTAGCCCCTCGTGAGGCCAATCCACCACAAAGCAGCAGTAGGGTTTTACACCGCAAGGTGGCCCGAACCTGGGTAAACTGCTGTGTTCGTCTTCTTCCTTGCTCGCGCGAGTTCGGCTAGGCTAGGCCGTGGGGCAATGAGTTGGTAGGCTTGAGAGGTTGGGTTCTTCGCACATGCCCCAGAGTTCAAACCTTCTTGGGTCTGCGGAGCCCTGAATCCGACATTTGGCATGCCAGGTAGGGGCATGTCGAAGCCCTGCCTACTCATCAACCATGCTCCATCCTCACTTGGCCATGACGAGATCTTGCCGGGCTCGCGCCGAGCGATGGGCCGTGCACTCCGATCGGGCGGCGCCCTCCCGCCGTGGTGCTCCTCGTCGCGACCCGCCTTCCTCGGCGCACCATCACCAATGACAAGGTTCACCATCGCCACCCCTTGCGCGATGCAACGGGCGAGCTGCTGCGCACTCGATTGGCACCATCGTGGCTCCGCCCCTCCGCACCCGCCAGGGGTTGACGGGCGCGCAAGCCGCGCTCCTTACGACACATGAATTACTGCGCTACCGCCCTACGGAGGGCGATCACGCCTCTTGGCTTGACCGGGTTGCCGAACTGCTCGACATCGTCTGTGGGGGTACGGACCCCCTCTGTCCCCCACCTGTGTCTCAACCCTTGCTGCAGGCTCAGACATGCCCTTGCTGTGTCTGCGCAGGGAGAGGACCCGGAAGGCAGGGCGGCGAAGAGAAGGAGAACGAGATCTCCCCCCAGGCTTAGGAGACGCCCCCCGAGCTTCAGACAGGGTAGGCGGCCCCCAGTGGGAGGCGCTACGGCGGGCCGCCTCCTAGCCATCATGACACGACGGCAGGGTGGTAATCGGCAAGTCTCAAGAACCCGCGGGTTGGCCGAAGGTAGGCCTTCGCTGGTATAGCCCTCGAGATCATCAAGGCCTCTCGAAGCCCGGGGGCTGTAAGCAGGGCCATGACTGCTGAGACAAATACTTTCAGAACATATTTTTTGCTAACTTTGGAGCGCAGGAGATCGACATCACGTGGCGTGCCCGCGAGACGGCGGCCAGAGTGTGCGCACCGGGGCGTACCCGGTGAGGTGGCACCCCGGACCAAGATAGGGTCATGGGGGCTTGAGGGGCCCGCGAGGCCAGGGAGCCTCACAAGGGCCCGCGCCCTCAGGCTGCGACCGCTCGGGCCCCGTGGCCAAAAGGGCTCAGGAGGAGCCCGAAGGCGGGCCTCACGAGCCAATCGAGCGACCCACAGCCAATACAGTGATGCATCGCACCGCTCGCTGGTGGTCGCCAGTTCGGGGGACCGGCCCAGGGCTGCCAGCGCTCGGGCTCGCGAGTGCACGGCCAAGGACAGGGAGTGGGGCCCCCGACCAGGAAGCAGGCAATCGCCTTATGCCTCCCCAAGTCTCCACCCGTGACACTCTCACGTAATAATGAGTGGGGATGTACACGCCCCGGAGTCTCCTGAGTGTTGCCCTTGAGCCTCACGAGGGCTCCCACCCACGTCTTAGTGGAAGCCCCATGCTCCGCGCTGGCGGACGACACGGTCTCCCAATGACTATGCCCACACCCAGTGGAAGCCCCATGCTCCGCGCTGGCGGGAAGACTAGAAGATTAGCATAGGTGCCGAACGCGGCTGTTCTTTGCTTTCTCTTGTAACCGAGTTTGCTACTTCTTGGAATGAACTTGCAGTTCTTGTGCTTTTGTTCGAAAAAGGGGGGTTTCTTGGCTTTTCTCCTTCTAAGCGGTTTTCCTTCGCTTGATTTCCACCTTCGAGAAAGATAATGGGCCCCCGTGGCTCCTTCCATCGCACCCCGCGAGCGGGGGCTGGGCACGGTGTGCACGCTTGGGTCAGCCCAGCGGCGCTGATGATGCCCTAAGGGCCCAGGCCACAGCAGCCACAGCCTCGCTCGCACGCACACCTCTCTGGGACCTCGGCGTCTGGATCCTCGCGCGGCGCTCTCGAAGCGAGCTGATGGGTACGTATGGCCCAGGGCCTTCGGCAGGCGCCCGCCTCCGGACCTTGGTCGGGCACCGCGACCCGGCCTGACAATGAGGGCCGCCCCTGCTCAGGGGCCGAAGGTGCGCGAAAAGTAAAGGAAAGGCGACACCAGGGAGTGCAATATTACTTAAATACATCATAAAGAAAGTTCTTCCAAAAAATGCCTTCGCATCCCCGCGGGGTCACATCCAAAGTCTTGATAGGAAAACAGGAGAAAACAGGCCTAGGGAGATGCCCTGTCACCATCGCTGTTGCCGTTGTCATCATCGTCAGCCCCGTGTTCCTCAACCACGGGCGTGCCCACACCCTCGGCAGGGGCAAGCTCTGCGACCAGGTCATCCAAATGACCCTCCACCCAGTCCGCCAGGGCGCCTTGGATTGCTCTAGGCACGGGGGCTACCGCGGCCTCGAAGTCGAAGTCAGGATCGGAGCGGAGAAGATGACTGAAGACGCGCGAGAACGCACGCGTGAGAAGGTCGCGGCTCCTCTCCTCGACGAGTCAGCGCGCCCTCACGGCCCCACGTTCGAGGCATGCCACGACCTGGGTGAAGAAGTTGAGGTAGCCGGCGTCGTCAGCAACAAGCGGGCTGGAGACGTTCTCGTCGTAAATGCTGCTCAGAGCCTGATTGGCCCTGCGCCCGAGGGCCTTGAACATCTGGGAGCGCTCACGCTGCAGCACCCGGGCTCGGCTCGCCTAGTCTGAAGCTTTCTCCACAAGGGAGGAAACGCCTTCCACCTGTTTGAAAAGGAAGGACAACTCGGCCTCAGCGGTGGCCCGAGTGTCCACCGCGGTTTTCTCGCTTTGCTCCGCCGCAGCTAACTTCTCCTTAAGGCCGTCGGCCTCGCCTGTCAACTCGTCGCACTGCGTGCGGAAGCAAGCCTTCTGAAGCTCCAGCTTCCGGCAACATTCTTCGGCGAGGGCCCTACAGACCCCCGCTACCCTCTCGTCGGCCTCCTCTCGGATCATTGCCTCTCGAGAGGCGAGAGCGTCCTCAGCGGTGGCCACCTGGCGCTCCATCACCTCCAGCCGCTCGCGCTCCAGGCTCTGTTCCAGCACCTCCAGCGTCAGCTTGTCCTCGAGCGTGCGGGGCCTCGCTTCCCCCGTAGGTGGCCCGCCTTCCAAGGCGGCGAGCGCCACTTTGCGTGCCAGGACCTGTCGCTCGAGGGCGGCGTTCGAAGCTTGGAGCTCCTTCCCACGCTTCTCGGCTGCCTCGCGCCGGCAGTCTGCGGCTCGGGCCTCCTCCAAGGCACAATCGTGAGCCTCCTTCACCGCAGCAAGGGACTCCTCCATGTCCGCGCTAGCATGCACATGCTACAGGCAACCAAAGTTGACGGCAACCCCGAGCTGGCGCCACTCACGCACCAGGCGCAAGCGTTCCACCTCAAGGTGCTGGTCGATGTCGCCGAGCTCCACCCCGAGGCGCCCGAGCGCGCTCGCCGCCTCCTGGAGAAGGCCATGCGGGACTGCGTTGCGCACGCGCGCAAGCTCCAACGCCCGGCCAGGATTTTCCCTCGTGCCCCAGTTGGCGGCGTAGGCACGCGAAGACTCGCCCGTCTCTGGTAGGGGCTTGGGGGCTGGAGCTCCTTCGCCCGCTCCTTCGGACCGGGGCGGGGCGGGACCTGACGCGGGCTAACCCCGCTGCTTGGGGATGGCGCTGTCCCGCAAGCGGCCCGGCTACCGACGAGCATCAGTGGCGGAGCCCTTGGCATGGCCCCCATGACCGGGAGGCCTCCCTGAAGGAAGGACGCCAGGAATGCAGGTTCGAGGCTGCCCAGGGTCGGTCTCGATTCGGGTACGCCCGCCACCTTGCGCACGACCGCGCGGCTCCTGAGGCATGAGGTCGCGACGGGACCAATGCCTTCCAGAGGTGGTGCTCGGGGCACGTTCCCCCCCTCGTCAGAAGGGATCCTAAGGGACAAGAGTTAGGAGGTGATGCGGGATGCAAGGATCAAGAAGGAGGCAAGGCGCTTACTCGTCCACGGTAATCCACTTCCTCCTCTTCAGGGCCCTCGGGGCAGGGCTACGGCAGCTGCCGGACTCCTTCCTCCTCCGGGACAGGCAGGGTCCAGGATGTAGCACGCCGGAGCCTGGCGCGTGGCCTCCCGCTACGGTGTCGGCGGCAGTGGCCCCGGGGTGAGCATTCCCTCCGCCGCTCGAAGGAATGGAGACGGATGCTTGGGGGCGCATGGCTCGGGAGGCCCCTACGCGGCCGCCACGGGGGCGCACACCTCAGGACCCAAGGGCACTGGAACCACCACCAGGGGGTTGTCACGGGGCCCTGTGTGGCCCTCAGGAAGCAGCCCCCACTCGTCAAAGTGTGGCATCTTCTCAGCGAAGGTCCTCCCATTTGGGTAGTTGTACAAGGGACGCCCTTCAGGAGGAAGCGCGGCAGGCGCCTCGCCGGTCAGGAGGTGGAGCACCCCGCGCAGCGTGTTGCAGGGGAGCTAAGGCACCTGAAGCCTCATGGAATCATCAGGGCTGGTGATGGCCCACATTGGGCGAGAGTGGCGCTGGAGTGGAGCGATGCGCCGCCAGATGAATTCTCTCACCACCATCACCATCGTCACCCACGCCTCCTTCAGCTTGGCCAAGCCTGGCCAAGACTCGCGTGAGCCGTGGGTCAGCAAGCTTCGCGTGCTCCCAGCCGGAGCTCGGTTTCGCTGGCGTCGACGGGATCAGGAGTAGGGGGCTATACGCGGCAGCGTTGACGTACACCCATTGCTTCCGGAACCCCTCCGCGTCCGGGCGGAGTGTGGTCTCGATGCAGGAGCCCTCAGTCGCCCCCGCCACACAGAGCAACATGCACCCCGAGCGTTGCCCGTTGGCGACCTTCTGAAGGGAGAAGAAGTGGCAAAGCAGAGCCACGGATGGGGCGATGCCCACGAAGGCTTCACACAAGAACGCAAAGCCAGAAAGAAGAACAATGGACCCAGGGTCAAGGTGCAGTGCATGGATCTGGTTGTGCGCAAGCACAGCGTTGAAGAAATCTAAGAATGGTGGCAGTAGGATGGAGAAGATGGCGTGAAGATGGAGGGGGATGTTGGTGGCCTCCATGTCAGCTAAAGTCTGGGAGGCGGGCCAGATCTTCGTCGCCTTCCACTCGTTAGAATCGGCGGCGATTGCGTGCCGGACCTTATCCAGCCCCTCGCGGTTGATCACCGTGGACCGGCCCTACGCTGGTTCCGGCCCCGGCGAGGGTTTCGTTGCCGCAGGGGTCTTGCCCTTCTTCTTCCTGGGAGCCATGGCGGCAAGGTGGATTGGAGCTGTCGCGGAATCTGGCAAAGAGGACGCAAATTTGTGAGGAGGAGAAGAAGTAGAGGGCAACTGCGCAGCAGGGCAATGATGGCTCGGATGTGAGCACCAGGAAGTTGTCAAGTCGGGTAGTTGCCGAGGCAGCATGAGGAAGCGAAGACACCCACGTCCCGTCAAGCACCACGCGTCGGCCTGGCCCGCAGGAGATTGGGGCCTATGGCGCTTCGCCCTTGCCCTCTGGCTTCGCCTCGAAGCCAAGCCCGAGCGTGCCTTGGGCCCGGGGGCTACTATCGGCGTTCTGGGAACCAGGGTACCCAGACTTGCCTGCCTGCGGCCCACGGCGTGGCTTCCTCCATGGCTTGGTACGACCATATCCAAGACCGCCAAGACAAGACCCTCGAGAAGGCCCCCTGGCCTCACGAGGAGGACGACGCCAAGACCTCCCGAGGGAGCGGCCTCCCCAGGAAGCGTCCCGAGGAGCGGAGATTTCTATGCAGGTACCCAGCCTCACGAGGCTGCGATGATGCAATCCATGATGACCAAGGCCAGGCGGGCGCCAGCGAGCGCAGAGGAGGCAGTTTCCACTTTGGTGCTAAGGAAGCAAGGACAGGCGTGGGTTCCCGAGGAATCTCCCAAAGGTTTCCATTCCAGTGCTACATGACCAAGACCACAGGCTTGGCAAGACGGAGGTCGTCGCCGAGACCACCGCTGCATCACGACCAAAAGCTTTGTAGGCAAAGACCACCTTTAGTCAGGATAAGATGTACTAATTGTCTCCTTTCAAATTGGCCACTGTGTGATCCCTTCCCGCCTACGTTTTGGGGGAAGAGGACCGAGGCCACTATAAAAATATATGAGCCACCACCATAGAAGGGGTCGACTCATTCTCACCCCCGAGCCCTCGCGAGGTTGTTCATCCTCTGTACTTGTTCATCCTCAGCCCCTCGTGAGGCCAATCCACCACAAAGCAGGAGTAGGGTTTTACACCGCAAGGTGGCCCGAACCTGGGTAAACTGCCGTGTTCGTCTTCTTCCTTGCTCGCGCGAATTCGGCTAGGGTAGGTCATGGGGCAATGAGTTGGTAGGCTTGAGAGGTTGGGTTCTTCACACACGCCCCAGAGTTTGGACCTTCTTGGGTCTGCGGAGCCCTGAATCCGATAGTGGAAAGATGATCTGAGTGGAAAGCAACTTGGGGAAGGCTAGAAGTCAAGATTCTTGGGGTAGGATTGGAATATCTTGACCTCAACACATGAGTAGGTGGTTCTCTCTCAGAAAATGTATGGTGGAAGTGTAGGCACGTTCTGATGGCTCTCTCACTTATGGTGAGGTGGGTGGAGGGGTATATATAGCCTCCACACAAAATCCAACCGTTACACATATTTGACCCAGCTCGGTGAGACCGAATAGCTAAACTCGGTGGCACCGATTAGTTCAAAAATGTGAACGTTAGGAATCCCGGTGGGACTGACTGGAACAACTCGGTGGGACCGATGTGCTAGGGCTTAGGGCAAACCTCATCTTGGTGGCGCCGATTACATCAACTCGGTGAGACCAAAGTGAAGCAATAGGGCAACAGAGAATTGGTCAAGCCATCTCGGTGAGACTGATTGCAATTTCGGTGAGACCGCAATAATTGCAACTGATAACAGTGAGTTGGCTAGGCCATCTCGGTGAGACCAAGATCCGTATTGGTGTGACCAAACTATTAGGGTTTCTGGCTGTGTCTATGTCATATGAACTTGGTGGCGTCAGATAGAAAGAAATGGTGGGGCCGAGTTGGAGTTTAGGGTTTTGACATATTTAGATCGAGAAAGTGGTTGAGGGTTTTGGAGCAATATCACTAAGCATTTGAGAAAGCAAGCCATTAAGCAACACCTCATCCCCGTTTAATAGTATTGGCTTTCCTATGGACTCAATGTGATCTTGGATCACTAAAACAAAGATGAAGAGTCTTGAGCTTTTGCCAATATATGTCCTTAGCATTTTGAGGGGTCCACATCTCTAGTCCATGCCATTCATTGAACTTCCTGGAATATTTATCTTGAATGGATATTAGTTCAATGAGCTATATGTTGTTATGAATTACCAAAACCACCCGGGGATTAGTTGCACTTTCAGGTCCACATCTCTAGTCCATGCCATGCCAATCATTGAACATCCTAAAATATTTATCTTGAATGAATATTAGTTCAATGAGGTATATGTTGTTGACAGCGGCGGAGACCTGCGGCGGAGGCGCACAGGCAGAGAAGGCGATGATCCGGAGACCAAGGGGCGGCAACAATGGGGCGCGGGCTCGAGAGGTTTGAAGAAATTTTCAACCGAACGGGATGCGGAGTATATATACCCATACGTTGTCGGTGGCACCGAGATGCAAAACTGCGTGCAGTTACTGCAACTCGGTGATACCGAGTTGTTCTAATCGGTAGCACCGAGATGAAAACCTAGATCAATCTAGTGGTTTTGGTGGGACCGAATATGAGTGTGTTGGTCTGATCGAAATTCACAAGAAGGTTTTGGAAGGCAGCCCTTGACGGATCGGTGGCTCCGAGTGCTCCTCACCCGGAGGGTCCGAAAAAGACTTGTTCAATTTTTGCGATGTAGCATGAATGGAGTTTGAGAAGAGAAAAGGCATAGATAGCTAGAGAAGGTTCTTAGGCATTCTTGTCCATCAATTTGGCCAATAAAAACCAAACAACCAAAACAACAAATGGATGTCCTTTAATGAAGAAATTATGCAAACAACATGCTCACACAATAAGATAGCAAATGAAATATGTGTCAAAGCATGCACAAACAATTCTAGCATCTATCGAGCAATTGGCGATGACTAGGTCATCTATATATGAGTATATTGACTTAGGAGTCAAATGAGAATATTTGATCATAGGTCATACTCATCGTTTAAGCACAAGTGGGGTTACTACTTTTACATAAAGCATTGATGTGTTCACACTATTAGAGTTGCTTTAGCTCAATTCTTAGAGCAAAGCTCCCCCTAGATGTGATATCCCCCCTAAGAGAGATGAACTAACCTTGGGTTTTGTCGATGATAACTTCATGTAGATGTTGAAGATGTGGATGCTCAATGTTGATGTACATCTTTTGGAGCAATCCATTGGAGTGTTGCACTTTCAATACCTATATGGGCTAGTCTTAGAAGGAACATACAAGGATATCCATAGACATAGAGTGAATTACACATATGATGATGTCCATGAAAGCATTGGGTTACCTTGTCCCTTGTCTTACCAACAAGAGGGTTTGTGACTCCATGAACTAGTGCAACATATGAAAGTTGATTGCACAAGTCCTCGCCAAAATGAATATGAGTGAAGTATGTTGGTGGAGTCACCCTCAAGAACACTCTAGTTCTTTTTCTTTGGGATCCACATCAACTTGATGGGAATCCTTGGAGTTGTAGTCGTACTTGATGATGTAGAGCTTGACGTAGTCTTGGGAACCCACTTGACCATGGCCTTAGGAGCTTCTTCAAATGAGTCAATCTCTTCTTGAAGCTTGTCCTTTCCTTTTAGCTTGTGGTCTTGTGGTGGAAGATCGTCTTGAGCTTCTGTTCCCTTGAAATAAATAGGGTCATACTTCTCTTGTTGAGGAACAAACTTCGTTTTGGGGTATTGATCTTCTTCCCACTCAACTCCATTGGCATTGAACTTTCGCTCAAAACCAACACCTTGATTCTTCCGGCGCCTTCCTTGCTTGTGTACAATTTCCTCAAATTGCTTACTTCCGGCAAGGCTCTTGTAAACACCTTTCTCTATAATTCCCTTCAATAAGCTATTTTCTTGCTCAAGTGTAACTTGGCTAAGAGAATCATTAGTGGAATCAAGAGAACTACTAGAAGCAACAATATTGGATTTAACATGGTTATTGTTACTACTAGAGGAAGAATCTTTCTTGCTCTTATTGCTAGGTTTTACTTGTGGCATATAAGTAGACAAGAGGAGACGTTTGGCAAGATAAGAAGAACTCTTCTTTCGAAGATCGTCATTGATAGCTTTTAGGAACTCATGCTCTTGCTCTAAATTTAGCGTCTTGAAGTGTAGCTTCTCATGAGTCCTTAGGAGCTCTCTATGATCCTCTAGTTGTTTCATGAGCTAGCTTAAGAGTGTTTAGTTCTTTAGTTAGATGCTCAATCTCCTTCTTATCATTGTCATTCGTTTCATCTTGATTAGCATGATCCAATTCATCATAGTTTTCATCACTAGTGTTGTCAACAAGTAAATCATCATCACCTAGCAAATCATCTTCATCACTACTGAAATCAACATACTCGGGGTGTGATACCTTAGGGCCTTTAGCCATGAAGCATCTTCCAACTCCTTCATTTGGCGAGTCAAAAATGTCGTAGGAGTTGGATGACACAAGTGCAAGACCGGCAACACCTTCATCTTGAGTATAGTCGAAGTCGGAGTGATAGCTTCTCTCGGAGTAGTTGTCAGAGTCAGAACTGGATACGCATTCACCAACGTGAGCTTGATGTCTTCATCTTGTGTAGCTCTTTGATGACTTGTCCTTCTTTTCCGAATCCTTGCTTCTATGAGAGGGTCTTCGTTCATAACGATCATCTCTACTCCTTCTCTCTCTTGGAGGTGATTCATCTCTTCTACTCCTCCTTCTTGGTGAATCTTCTCTTTTCTTGTAGGGAGCCGTACACTCATTGGAGTAGTGTCCGGGTCTTCCACAATTGTAGCAATTACGATCACGACTAGAAGATCTTTTGTCATTGTAGTACCTTGACTTGGAGCTTCTCTCTTTGCTTCTATTCTTGTAGAACTTGTTGAGGTTCTTCACCATTAAGCTCAATTCTTCATTGGAGACTTGCTTCTCGCTAGATGTTGTAGGAGCATCACTTGAAGCTTTGTAAGCACCACTTGACTTGTTGTGGAGCTCTTCTTTATCCTTGAGTGACATCTCATGAGCAACAATTCTACCAATGACTTCCGTGGGCTTGAGATCTTTGTAATTGGGCATTATTTGGATCAAGGTGCACACGGTATCATATTTTCCATCCAAGGCTCTTAGGATCTTCTTGATGATGAATTTGTCGATCATCTCTTCACTTCCTAAGCCAGCAATCTCATTTGTGATGAGAGCAAGCCTAGAGTACATTTTGGCGACTCCTTCACCATCCTTCATCTTGAACTTGTCAAGTTGACTTTAAAGCACGTCCAACTTGGATTCCTTGATGGACTCGATATCTTCATCCATATCAACCAAAGTATCCCAAATTTCCTTTGCATTCTCAAGATGGCTGATTTTGTTGAATTCTTCGGGGCACAATCCATTGAAGAGAATATCGCAAGCTTGAGCATTGTATTGCAACATCTTCATTTCTTTCGCTATCGCTTCACGATCCAGTTCTTTTCCATCCTCGAAGTAATCACCTTGCAAGCCAATACGCAGAACAGCCCAAACAGTGGGGTTATGACCAAGAATATGCATTTTCATCTTATGCTTCCAACTAGCAAAATTAGTACCATCAAAGTAAGGACCTCTACGGTGGTAATTTCCCTCGCTAGATGCCATACTCTCCTAGGTTGTGAAACCAAGACTATGATCACCAAAGCTATGGAAATCAAGGCAAAAGGAGACCAAAGCTCTGATACCACTTGTAGGATCGAAAGTATGTCTAGAGGGGGTGATTAGACTACTTGACCAAATAAAAATCTAACATTTTCTCAATTTTAGTTGTGGGCAGATTTTAGCAATTAGCACAAGTCAAGCAATCAACCTACACATGCAATTCTAAGAGTGTAGCAGTGGAAAGTAAAACATTGCATATGAAGGTAAAGGGAAGGGTTTGGAGAAGGCAAACGCAATGGAGACATGAAGATTTTTGGCGTGGTTCCAATAGGTGGTGCTATCGTACATCCACATTGATGGATACTTCAACCCACGAAGGGTAACGGTTGCGCGAGTCCATGGAGGGCTCCACCCACGAAGAGTCCACGAAGAAGCAACCTTGTCTATCCCACCATGGCCATCGCCCACGAAGGACTTGCATCACTAGGGCAGATCTTCACGAAGTAGGCGATCTCCTTGCCCTTACAAACTTCTTGGTTCAACTCCACATCTTGACGGAGGCTCCCAAGCGACACCTAACCAATCTAGGAGACACCACTCTCCAAAAGGTAATAGATGGTGTGTTGATGATGAACTCCATGCTCTTTTGCCAATATATGTCCTTAGCATTTTGAGGGGTCCTCATCTCTAGTCCATGCCATTCATTGAACTTTCTGAAATATTTATCTTGAATGGATATTAGTTCAATGAGCTATATGTTGTTATGAATTAGGAAAACCACCCGGGGATTAGTTGCACTTTCAGGTCCACATCTCTAGTCCATGCCATGCCAATCATTGAACAGCCTGAAATATTTATCTTGAATGGATATTAGTTCAATGGGATATATGTTATTATGAATTACCAAAACCACCCGGGGATTAGTTGCACTTTCAAACCAGAGATGCTGAGCACCTGTTTGATGGCAGCTCATTTACCCTGATTCAAAATATATGTTTGAAACATTGTGTAGGGCTGGTGTAAGAACAATTTTATTGTCCAACTTTTAAACCCATCTTCGGACACTTTTAGAGGCCCTGAAATGTGATCACTGGTTTAATGTAGTTGTTGTATCTGCTGAGGTGGGTACCCATTCATAGAGTAGTTGCCTTAGTTAAGCCTGTTAGCTCAACCTTCACCATGTATCTATTGTCCTTTGTATGCAAGGTCTACCTTCGGTTTTCCTATTAATATACGACATTAAACTTTGTTCTTTGCTTTCTTTGCTAACAGGGTGCAGTAGAAAACTCAAATCCAACAATATTCTTGGAAGGGTAAGGGTGAGGCAGTGGAGAGATAGAGAGAGGCGGGGATGTGGTGCAAGCGTGCATCAGTGCGTGTGGACGGTGACATGCATGGTGGATTGTTGACTGTGATGGCTGATAATGTATGGGCATCTGTTGTTCAATTTGTGAGGAAGAAGTGATATTGGTTGCCTATTTAGGTGAGAAATAAGAGGAAGATTGCTGTAAAATAATGTCATTTTATAAAATATTGAAAATTTGGATATATGGGTTGAAATAAAAAAATAGAGGGTAATGTTGAGTTAAATAAAATTTAGGGGAGAGTCTTTATGAGGGAGTCCCCTATTCCTCTTGTATCCCTACCCATGCGACACGCTCGACATTCAGGTCCATCCCCTCAGAGATATATAGAGAGAGGAAGAGTGCAGAGAAAGGAAAGGTTTACATGATGATTGTTGTCGAGTCACTCAAATATATATGCATTGTAGCCCACGGCAACGCATGGGCGTTCTACTAGTTTAACATTATAAGGCAGTTCTAATGCCTTTCCTCTCTTAAAAGGGAAGATATATCAGAAGAGGGAGATTACCGGCAGCTGGAATTCTGACCTGGAAAACCTACAAGAGAGATAGCAATTCTCTCGAGCTCAAAATAAAGTGAAATTTTATGTAGATTTATTTTGGAATATATATATATATATATATAATACTGGAAGAAAGAAGTACCGAAGAAGAGCTTCAGTGGGCCCACAAGCCCCATGTGACGCCCCTAATTCAATCATACACTAATCATACACGCAAATGTGTATGATCATGATCAGGGACTCACGGGAAGATATCACAACACAACTCTAGACACAAATTAAAATAAAACAAGCTTCATATTACAAGCCAGCACCTAGAGGGCTCGAATACAAACGAGTCAGTGGAAGCAACAATATCTGAGTACAGATATAAGTTAGACAAGTTTTCCTTAAGAAGGCTAGCACAAAAGCAACATCGATCGAAAAGGCAAGGCCTCCTGCCTGGGTTCCTCCTAACTACTTCTGGTCGTCGACGATCTCCACGTAGTAGTAGGCTCCATCGGGGTAGTAGTAGTAGTAGTCGTTGGTGGTGGTATCTAGCTCCTGGGATCCGCCATCTGGTCGTAACAATCGGGTATGGGGAAAAAAGGTCGCAAAGCAACCATGAGTACTCATCCAGAGTACTCGCAAGACTGACATCAAAACTATGCTAAGTATGCAACGGTATCAAAGGAATGAGCTATATCTGTGGACTAAACTGCAGAATGCCAAAAGAGAAGGGAAAGTCTAGCATATCGAAGACTAGCATCTTCAAGCATCTTGCAGCATTTAGAAGAGTACATAATAGCATATTATATTTAAAAAGTATGTTGTAACATTAGCGCCCAGAGATCCTTTCTCGACTCCATGCGAGAAAGCAATCCCGGAGCCATCATAACCATTACATGCCTCAACATCTAGTTCTAGTTGTATCAATCGGGATACAACTCCGAGCGTCTGTTACTATGGACATGGCTATTCGAATAGATATACTTCCTTGCAGGGGTGCACCAACTTACCCAACACGCTCGACCAACTCCGGCCGGACACACCATCAGGTCATGACCGGCCTCGACCGATCAACACGCTGTAGTCCTACCTAGGCTCCACAGAGAGGTCCCCACCGGTCTACATCCTAAGCGCTCAGGGGTCTCGGGCCCATCGCCCTTTGCACTCCAGGTTGTTGCGTGTATGGCGGACCCAGGCACCACCTCTGTCGTGGATGGCACCAGCATAGACATGCTACAATGCTAAACTGGACGTCTGACAGAGCTTTTGGAAGAAACGTACGATGCCGAGTGCCCATACTTATTCCCGCGTGGTGGTCGGTGTGAAAAAGGCTAGAGGCCTACTCGGATCACATATCCAAACCGTTAGTGACTTGGGAGCACGCGGTAATGAGCAGAGACTCACGATCGATGTGACCCGTCGCCCTGTCTCGTGGACTTACGGCAAGGGCCCGAAATGCCTGGCCGCGCCACATAGAAAACTCGCGGGTAACCTCCAGGTCAACCCGACTTGCATGAGACTGTCAGGAACTCAGGTCCACCTCTATCGGGGTGGTACCGCCTGTCCCTCCAGTCCTACAGTAACAGTAACTCTCGCGGGTACCCCTCGGGGCTGACCCGTCTTTAACATGGTCCTGGGGTTAAAGTCAAAGTAACTGTGTGTCCATAACATCAAGGGGGAATCCGAGGAATCACCCTTGATGGATCCCACTAGATGTAACCGTCAAGGTGAACTTAGAGAAATCATCCTCGAGGGTTCACTCTTGATATGTTGCACGACAGAGTCGTTATCGGGAGTGGTGAAGGAGGAATCACCCTCCATAGGCCATGTCTGATTAGCTACACTACAGAGTTGTCATCAGGAATGCGTTATGAGGTATCACCCTCGGCACTCGATAGCAGCTCTACAGAGTCATACAACTAAGGGGGTGAAGTGAGGTGTCGGGCTCTGGTCGTCGATCACGTTGATCGAGTCACCTGGTCATAAAGCGGGGGCAACGGGGACAAGGTGAGGGGTCACTGGTGGATCACTAACCAACCTATACTAAGCATATAGGATAAGCAGGTAAGGTACGAAAGCAGGTTACAAAAGCAGGCTATGCATCAGAATAGGAGCAATCACATTACAGTAGCAAAATCTAATGCAAGCATGAGAGAGAATAGAATGGGCGATATCGGAATGATCAAGGGGGGTTTGCTTGCCTAGAAGCTCTGCTGAAAAGAAAGAAGGGTCATCGGTGACGTAGTCGATCACAGGGGCAGCATCAGTCTCGGGGTCTACCAGAGAGAAGAGGGGGAAGAAATAGTCAATACAATGCAAACATATGCATCACTAAGCATGACATGACGATATGCAGTGAGTGATCTAACGCGGTACTACAAGTTGCAGAAGGAGAAGGAAAACATCTAGGAATGTTTTCCCAGTGTTTGGTATTTTTTGGACAGATGAAAAGAGGGGGCGGTTCCATGTTCAGCATGCTAGAGGCATGTGACAGATGAATGGATTGCATATTCAGATTCGTTGGATTTTTCTAAGCAACTTTCATATATAAATTATTTTCATCCGGGTTACGGATTATTTTATACTAATTTTCAAAATTTTATTCATATTTTGGAATTTCTAGAATTAATATTAATTTGAATTAAAATAGCAAAATGCTAAGTGCACCTGGTGTAGTGCACCCAGGGGCTGACCAGTGGGTCCTGTTGA
Source organism: Thinopyrum elongatum (assembly GCA_011799875.1). Taxonomy (NCBI): domain Eukaryota; kingdom Viridiplantae; phylum Streptophyta; class Magnoliopsida; order Poales; family Poaceae; genus Thinopyrum; species Thinopyrum elongatum. Next base: position 348,004,914 of record CM022302.1, on the reverse strand, counting down.
CTGGGTCAACAGCCCAGTCAGCGAAGGCTGACTGGTGGACCGGGGGAGCTGAGTTAGCGGGTCAGTGTTGACCGCTGACCGGTCAACAGGGTCCACTGGGACCTAGTTGCCAGTAACACAGAGGTTTAACTTTATCTATTTTAGTTAATTAACATTGAGGGTGTCGATGTCAAAATCGGCGGATCTCGGGTAGGGGTCCCAAACTGTGGATCTTCGATCGAAGGGGAACAAGGGACGCGGGACACGATATATACCCAGGTTTGGGCCCTCTCTAGGAGGTAACACCCTATGTCCTGCTTGATTATATTGCTTATGTATATGGGGATTACAGAGTTGATCTACCACGAGATCAGAAGAACTAAACCCTAAAGTAGTAGGATGGTGATTGTTCTCTAGCCTGTACGGACTAAGTCCCCTGGTTTATACAGACACCAGGGGTATTAGGGTTATACATAGTCAGTTACAACAAGGGAATAAACATGTCGAATCTTCCATCGTGCCTTGGAGTACACACCAAGGCACAAAAAGCCTCCCGTCCGGATATAATATCGCTTTGCAGTCTGGTCCGCCAGCGGCTATAGTGCGGCCCAACTGTCCGGCCCATGAGAGATAGGTCGACATATCCCGAGGACCCCCTAGTCCAGGACTCCCTCAGTAGCCCCCGAACTAGCCTTCAATGCCGGAGCTCATAACTGTCGATCGCCCCGTGCTTCCCAAAGTCTTTGGCTTGCGAGGCGAGTTTTCCATCCTCTCCCTGTTCGGCTGATTCTAACAATTCAACTTCCGATGACTTCTTAACCTGTCACACTGTAGGCGGCCCCCACCATTAACTTGGTCAACGACGACCCTTGATTTCCATGCATCTGCCAGAAGGTGAGTAGTCTTGCATTTTTTATAAAAACACCCTCCCAGGACCAGGGAATATGCCTATTAAATAGGCCAAGGACGCATCGGGTGGCCCATTCATCCCCAAGCAAGAAATCCAATCCCGTTCAGAGAAACTCCAAGGCACATGGCCGGCGCCCCTCGCTCATCCTCGCGCCCTCATGGCCAACTCCCGGGCGACTGGCCCAGCTGCTCCGTTTCACGCCTCCAGCTATGTGACCTCCAGAGGCAAGGGTACCTGCCAGCCGCATATCTTTTACCCATCCATGCTGGATTGACCTCGGCAAACGGCGAAGCCTTTGCAGAGAACTTTCCCACTCCAAGCAAGGATGAGAGGGTATGTTTCATATCCTTCCGTCTAAGAGGTATGGGATTCCCCATTCACCCTTTCTTAAGGGGCCTGCTAGAGTTTTACTGGATCCAACTCCACCACCTCACCCCTGGATCAATTCTGCATATCTCTGGCTTCGTCGCCCTTTGCGAGATGTTTCTGGGTTGTGAGGCTCACTTTGAGTTATGGAGGAAGTATTTCTGCCTCATCCCTCGCACCCACGAGGGGTTGATTTTTGAAGTAGGCATACCTGAAGTGTGTCATATAGCCGGCATGGGATACCCCATTGGGACCCCAAAGAAAGATTCCGAAGAATGGACTTCGGAGTGGTTTTATATCGGAGGCGTCCCCCTGTCTGAACCAGTTTGGAGAGGTCTGCCCGAGTATTCGGACGCTCCACTAAAGAAGCGATTCAACTGGCGGCGTAAAAGCCCCTCCCAAGGGGTGTCCACCGAGGTGCAGTGCCTAGCTACCAAGCTAAGGGTGCGGACCCATAGTAAATTGACCATGGTTGACGTAATGGCCGCAACAATCGACCGATGCGTGCAACCTCTTCAGCAAAGGGTGCTCCACTTGTGGTGCTACAACGAGACAAGTGACGTGTCCCACTACAAGCAGCAAGGGCCGGACAACCAAACAGCAATGGCCGCCATATTGGCGGATCTATTCAAAGGCGAGGAAGAAGAATTCGCCCGCCCGAGAAACTGGAAAGGTTACTCCGGCTACAACCTCATCGAATGGGTAAGTTCGAAATTGTGCACATAGTTCAAATATTACATCCACATACTGACCGGCTCAACCATTTTCCCGAACAGAATTGGAGACACCAGGTTGAAGGCATCAGCTGCCCTTCCCCTCAACCAGAGGATCATTCCCGTGACGATGATTCGGGATTTCACAGGACCCAGAGGTGTCTATCATTTTGAGGATAGGGTTTTCTTCCAGGAAAGCCTTGACGGTTCCAAGGTGGCTATTCTAGCTGATCACCCTGGCCTCCTCCCCTCCTCCGTCGTAAGTAGCAAGAAGGCCTCCTCTCAAACTGGGCATTTGCCTCGTGCTACTCTGGGGATGCTAACTTCTACTCCCAAGGGTCGCCGTACCTCGCGTCAAACATCGACGGGGCAACGCCGATTCCGGCCAACAAAGGAGCCTCCAAACAAAAAGCGGCCATGGGAGCTACGCCGGTCATGTCTTCGGAAAAAAAGGTAGTGTAATTTAAAATAGCCATCAGTTCATTATTAGCCTCGTCGCTGCGAGGCTCCATTGACATTCAATCCGGGTCTGCAGGAAAAAGGTACAACCCCGACTGTCCGAGGACATCGAGGGGGTGTCAGGGCGTGGTCGAAGACCCTCAACGTGGGCAAAGGTCAATGTGGGGGACTCCACTATAGACCAGCCTTTAGAAGGCCCTGAGGATGTCTCGGTCACCAATTCTGAAGTTGAAAGTGTGATGAATAATCGGCGATGGAAGGAATCCCTACGCCATGCTACCTTTTCAGATCAAGAATTTAATGCTTTTAATTTGGTCGACGCATACCATAGAGCGGCCCGAACATGCCTTGAGGGGATTGCCAACCTTCTGTCGGCCAATATGCAGGTAAGAGATGGGTTCTGACAACCGAATATAAATGCTAACCCAGTAGCCCCTGAGCCTTGATTCGGGCGGGACGGCCAAGTTAAGGGTCTATGAAATATTGGTTGTTTGTTGCAGGCTTCAAAGGACCAGAACAAAAAATTGTCCGAGGACCTTGGGTTGAGTCGAACACAGTTGGCTGATGCGAAATCCGAACTAGAGGTCGTGAAGAAGTTTACCAGCGAAGCCCATGGTGAGGAATTTTTTTGTCTCTTCTTTGTTTTTATTAATGTGCATGAATTGTGCCCGGGTACCCAGTTTGACACCACTATCTTTATAGCAGCCGAATCCATAGGCCAATTACGAAAGGATCTGGATGCCGCCAAGGAAGCTCAACGGTATGCGGAGTCGCAGCACGAAGCCGGTCTTCGGGTTCTAAAACAAAGCCATGAGGAGACCAACAAACTGAAGTCAGAGAACCAGCAGCAGGCGAAAGAACTGGAGAGTTTGAAAACTCAATTGGCGCAGGCTCTCGGGGAGAATCATAGATTGAAAAGCGGCATGTTCAGTAAGTGTTTATTTAAGCATTGGATGTACATAGATGTGCGCAATGCTCGAATGTAAAAGATATGCCATGTTGTATGCTAGGTCTCCTGACTGGTCAGCCCGAAGAAGAGGTCCATTCCTTTGGCAGGAATCTGTTAAAGGAATTGTATGTGGTTCATGAGAAAGCTCGAAAAGCTATGAAAAACATGGTCAAGCCGTTGTGGCCGACCGAAGTGACGCCAGACGATATGGCTGAACTGGTGAATCGCTTTAATGGAGCTCGGCAACACTTTGAGTTATGGAAGATATCAGCCTGTCAGGAGGGGGCGCGAGAAGCCTGGGCCATTGTAAAGACCAAGTTCACGAAACTCGAGCCAGAGCAGATGGCTTGGGTTGGACCAGTAGGACCGGATGGGCATGAAATACCTCTTCATTTGGTCTATGCCCAAGTGATGCCTGCAGCTCGATTCTTGCAACAGGATTGTGCTCGAGATAGCTTAATAGACAATGTGGACAAAGAGTGATGTGTTTGATTCTATGTATCTATGTACTTTACATCAAACGATCTCGATCCGTACTGTAAAACATTATCTTAACCGGCCATCGGCTTCTGCCTCCCCGACCAATGATCGGGGAGTGTTCCGTACTATGTGACCTGATGTAACCAGGAAATCACTTCCGGTAACCAGGCAATCCGGCCTTTTGGTATGAACAGACAAAAACGCGCGTGGAGAGTTATGTTATATTACTTTTTAACATAAGAAACATCTTGTGAAGAAAATAGTTCCTCCATGGGTTCCTTTCTTCAGGTTCGTCATGCTAATGAGGACGTTGTATTCGCATACCTGAAGTATGCGAGTAAGAACCGGTGCGGCGGCCGAATCCCCAAGTATTGGTGACCAACACCAAGATTATTGTAGTCTCCCTCATCGCCGACCCATTGTGTTCTTAAGAATGCTAGCTTTCGGCTTCACCCGTCTGAGGTACGTACACGGATGACCCGGTCGTAACAATTGCAGAGGTGCTCCCCTTACCCCCTAGCCGAACAATCGGGAACGTAGGGGGTAAGCACAGGAACCGGGCAACCCAGCGTGGCAAAAACTTAAGTCAAATTGGTGCATATGATGGCTGAAATTATTCGGGAGAGTACAAACACGACAGAGACTATTACGTGCACGAGAAATATATTAATTGGCTACTTTAAAGGAGCCCCTAGGTAAATCTGGGTAGTACATTTGAAAATGTGCAATAAAAAGGGGCCTCAACACAGTTCGGTTTATCCGGACTGGGCCCGGGAGGTACCAACTCCCCAGGAGGAAAGAAAAATTTACAATAAAGAAAAGGATAGTGGAACTGACGTGGCCGCGCTAGCCATAGAAGCGTCGAAGCCGTGCTGCATTCTAGGAGTTTGGTTCGAGGCGGTCGTCGGCTGAGTTGCGAATACGATAGGCCCCTCCTGCTAGCACTTCATCGATTATGAAAGGGCCCTCCCATTTAGGTGAGAGCTTGTTCTTTTGCTTCTCAGGGAAACGGAGGACGAGTTCTCCAACATTGTATGTTTTCGCCCGAACTTCCCTACTCTGGTAGCGTCGAGCCTGCTGCTGGTAAAATGTAGAACGAGCCCGAGCTACATCCCGCTCTTCTTCCAAGGCGTCCAGGTCATCTTGCCGATCCAACTCGGCTTCCTTTTCCTCATACATGTGTACTCTAGGTGCGTCGTGAATGATATCACAAGGGAGGACTGCTTCTGCGCCGTACACCATGAAAAAGGGTGTGTGTCATGTTGATCGGTTGGGGGTAGTACGTAGTCCCCATAGCACGGAGTCATGCTCCTCCACCCAGTGACAATCAAATTGATTCAAGGAGCAGACCAGGCGAGGTTTTATGCCGCTCATGATTAGCCCGTTGGCCCGCTCAACTTGTCCGTTGGTCTGTGGGTGATACACCGAAGCGTAGTCGAGCTTGATGCCCATAGTAGCGCACCAATCCTTGACTTCCTGGGCCGTGAAATTGGATCTATTATCCGTTATAGTACTATGAGGGATACCGTAAGGGTGTACCACGCTGGATATAAAGTCGATAACTGGTCTGGACTTTGCTGAGGTGACTGGCTTTGCTTCAATCCATTTAGTGAATTTATCGACCATGACCAGTAAGTATTTCTTTTTCTTGGTTCCCCCTTTAAGTGGTTCGACCATATCCAGCCCCCAGACTGTGAAAGGCCAGTTAATTGGTATAGTCCGAAGAGCCGTGGGGGGCATATGGCTTTGATTTGCAAAGAGCTGACATCCAACACAATGTTGGACTAAAGTAAGGGCGTCCACATGAGCGGTGAGCCAGTAAAACCCTGATCGGAAGGCCATGCTGACCAAGGCCCGAGCTGCCGCGTGGTGGCCGCCCATGCCAGCGTGTATCTCGGCCAAAAGCTGCGGCCCCTCAACTTCCGATATGCACCGCTGGACGATTCTGGTAGTGCTTTTCTTGTACAGCTCACCCTCATGGACCATATAGGCTTTAGAGTGCCGAACTATGCGTCGTGCCTCGGTTTGATCATCGGGGAGCTCCTTTCATAGAAGGTAGGCCAGGAAGGGCTCAGTCCATGGTGCAATTACGGCCATGACTTCATGAGCCGAAGGTGTTTCCTCCAGCGTTGATCCACCAATGATGTCGTCGTCTGGCTCAATGGCTGGAGGGGTGATTGGCCTAGGCCATTAGCAGCCGGATCCTTGTCCCCGTCCTGCCACACCACGGATGGTTTGGACAGGCGTTCTAAGAAGGTGCTCTGTGGCACTGGGTCGCGTTTAGCAACCATTCGGGCGAGGATGTCTGCGGCTTGATTGTTGTCTCTAGAGACGTGGCGAAATTCTAGCCCCTCAAACTGGGCTGATATTTTTAAGACGCCGTTCCGGTACGCCGCCATCTTTGGCATCGCATTCGCTGTTGACTTGAGAGATAGCAAGGTTGGAATCTCCCCGCACCTCGAGCCGCTATATGCCCATTGACGATGCGATCCGAAGACCGTGTAACAGGGCTTCGTATTCGGTTACGTTGTTGGAGTCTGTGTACATGATCTGTAGTACGTACCAAATAGTGTCACCTGTGGGGGACGTAAGGATTACCCCAACCCCCAGTCCAGCTAACATCTTGGATCCATCAAAATACATTGTCCAATGTGAGTACGTACTGTATTCCCAGGGAAGCTCGGCTTCCGTCCATTCGGCCAGAAAATAGGCTAGTACCTGAGACTTAATAGCTCGACGTGGCTTGTACACAATTTCAAAGGGCAGGAGCTCTATGGCCCATTTGGCAATGCGATCTGTGGCATCCCTGTTGTTGATAATGTCATTTAAGGGCACTTCGGATGCCACTGTGACCGAACACTCTTGAAAGTAGTGTCGGAGCTTGTGGGATGCCATAAAAACTATGTAGGTGATCTTTTGATAGTGTGGATATCGGGATTTACATGGGGTGAGCACTTCTGATACGTAATAGATAGGTCTCTGCACCCGGAACTTATGTTTGTTTGCTTCTCGTTCTACCACGAGTATAGCGCTCACGACCTGGCTCGTGGCTGAGATGTATAGCAACATAGGTTCACGTATGCTAGGTGCTGTCAAAATAGGATTTCCTGCTAGTAGAGTTTTTATCTCCTCTAGTGCGGCGGTTGCCTCATCTGTCCATTCGAAATTTTTGGTCTTTTTCAGTAATTTATAAAGCGGAAGGGCCATTTCACCGAGGTGAGAGATGAAACGACTCAAGGCTGCAACGCAACCGGCCAGCTTCTGAACATGTTTGAGCTCTATGGGTATTGCTAGCTGGGACAGAGCTCGAATTTTAGCCGGATTGGCTTCTATTCCTCTATGGGAGACAATGAATCCGAGCAGCTTTCCTGCGGGAACTCCGAAAACACATTTATCCGGGTTAAGCCGTATATCGTATGTTCTCAAGTTTTCAAAGGTCTGCCGAAGGTCGTCTACCAATTGGCTGACGTGTTTGGTCTTAATGACCACATCATCTACATATGCTTCGACTATTTTACCGATTTGTGTTTCCAGGCATGTTTCAATCATGCGCTGATATGTTGCACCTGCGTTTTTTTAACCCGAAGGGCATTGTGTTGAAGCAGAAAGGTCCATAGGGTGTAATGAACGCTGTTGCTGGTTGAAAGTGCAACTAATCCCTGGGTGGTTTTGGTAATTCTTAACAACATATAGCTCATTGAACTAATACTCTTTCAAGATGATCATTTCAGAAAGTTCAATGATTGGCATGGCATGGACTAGAGATGTGGACCCCTCAAAATATTATGGACATATATTGGCTCAAGCTCAAGACTCTACTCTTTTCATTTTAGTGATCCAAGATCACATTGAGTCCATAGGAAAGCCAATACTATTAAAAGGGGATGAGGTGTTGCTTAATGGCTTGCTTGCTCAAAATGCTTAGTGATATGCTCCAAAACCCTCAACCACTTTCTCATATCCACATATGTCCCAAACCAAAAGTCAAACTCAGACCCACCGATTTGATCTATCCGGCGCCACTGAGTTCATTTGACATAGCCACTGCCAGAAACCCTAATCAGTTCGGTCTCACCGATAGGGATCTCGGTCTCACCGAGATGGGATTGCTAACTCTCTGTTTCCCTTCATAACGTTTTGGTCTAACCGAGATGAGCGATCGGTCCCACCGAGTTCGCAATGCAAACTCTTTGTTTCCTCTTCGTAACATTTCGGTCTCACCGAAATGAGCGATCGGTCCCACCGAGTTTGCCTGACCAACTCTCTGTTTGCCTATTACAGAAATCGGTCTCACCGAGTTCATGTGATTGGTCTCACCGATATTACGTTATGCCCTAACCCTAACGAAATCGGTCTCACCGAGTTGACATGTCGGTCCCACCGAAAATCCTAACGTTCACTTTTTGAACTAAATCGGTCTGACCGAGTTTCACTATTCGGTCCCACCGAGTTTGGTAAATTGTGTGTAACGGTTAGATTTTGTGTGGAGGCTATATATACCCCTCCATCCTTCCTCCATTCAAGAGGAGAGCCATCAGAACGTGCCTACACTTCCAGCATTCATTTTCTGAGAGAGAACCACCTACTCATGTGTTGAGACCAAGATATTCCAATCCAACCACAAGAATCTTGATCTCTAGCCTTCCCCAAGTTGCTTTCCACTCAAATCATCTTTCCACCATATCCAAATCTGTGAGAGAGAGTTGAGTGTTGGGGAGACTATCATTTGAAGCACAAGAGCAAGGAGTTCATCATTAATACACCATCTATTACCTTTTGGATAGTGGTGTCTCCTAGATTGGTTAGGTGTCACTTGGGAGCCTCCGTCAAGATTGTAGAGTTGAACCAAGGAGTTTGTAAGGGCAAGGAGATTGCCTACTTCGTGAAGATCTACCCTAGTGAGGCAAGTCCTTCGTGGGCGATGGCCATGGTGGGATAGACAAGGTTGCTTCTTCGTGGACCCTTCGTGGGTGGAGCCCTCCATGGACTCGCGCAACCGTTACCCTTCGTGGGTTGAAGTCTCCATCAACGTGGACGTACGATAGCACCACCTATTAGAACCACGCCAAAAATCTCCTTGTCTACATTGCGTTTGCTCCCTCCAAACTCCTCCCCTTTACCTTCATATGCAATGATTTACATTCCGCTGCTATACTCTTAGAATTGCATGTGTAGGTTGATTGCTTGACTTGTGCTAAGTTGCTAAAATCTACCAAGACTTAAAATTGGGAAAAGGCTAGATTTTTATTCAGACTCCTTCATCTTGATTTGGTGATACCCCAAGTAGGCGTCAAGGAAGCATAACGAGTCGTGTCCGGCAGTTGCGTCGATGATCTGGCCTATTCGGGGTAAAGGAAATGGATCCTTGGGGCAAGCCTTGTTGAGGTCCTTGAAGTCGACACATAGCCGCAAGGATTTAACCTTTTTGGGTACCATGACCAGATTCGCCAGCCACTCGGGGTGTTTGATTTATCTGATGAATCCGTCTTCGAGCAGTTTAGCTAATTCTTCCCCCATGGCTTGACATTGGGTTTGAAAAATCAGCGCGTGTCTATTTAACTGGCTTGAAGCCCTTAATTATGTTCAGACTATGTTCTACCAACCTGCGCGGGATACGTGGCATGTTCGAAGGGTGCCAGGCAAATATGTCCCAATTCTCGCGCAGGAATGTGCACAGCGTCTCGTCGACCTCCTGATCCAGTTGGGCTCCGATGGCGCTGTTTTGTTGGGGTCCATCGGATGCACTTGGAATTTGACGGTTTCGTCAGCTGGTTTGAAAGATGTAGACTTGGGTCTCTTACTGAGGGTGATGTCATCCCTGTCCACTATTGTACGGAGTGTGGTTAACTCCTCAGCTACAACAGCCTCGGATAGTGCTTCGAGGGCGAGAGATGTTGTTTTGTTTTTGGCTCGGAGGGCTTTGTCTGGGTCACTGGCTATTGCGATCACACCATTGGGCCCTGGCATTTTGAGTTTCATGTACCCGTAGTGAGGTATAGCTTGGAACCTTGAGAATGCATCACGCCCCAATAGGGCATGGTATCCACTATGGAAAGGTACAATGTGGAAGAGCAGCTCCTTGGTCCTATAGTTCTCTGGAGTGTCGAACACTACGTCCAGGGTGACTCGTCCAGAACAGCGCGCCTCTTTGCCGGGGATAATTCCCCAAGATGTAGTGTAGCTTTGCTCGACTCAAGATCTGTCAAATTGCATTTTGTCGAGGGTATCCTCATAAATGAGGTTTAGGCCACTGCCTTCGTCCATAAGCACCTTGGTCAATCTGAAGCTGTCCATGATGGGGTCGAGGACTAATGCGGCGGGTGTTCGGATGGGGCGGGCCCTTGGTTCATCCTCCTCATCAAAGGTGATTGGGGTGTCCGTCCAGGAGCTCGTTGATGTAACCTGGTGGACTTGGTTGAGCTCTCGAAGGGCTCTTTTCCTCTGATTGTTCGAAGAAAAACTTTCATAGATAGTTAGGACGTTGTTGTCACTAAATGAAGGTGTTTCTGATCCTCTACTGGTGGGTTGAAGGCGGAGTATGGCTTTGCCGCTCTTGGCAACCTGTCGGACAACCCAGCAAGCTCGAAGCCTGTGAGTTTGATTTGTATTTAGCAAGGCCGAGTGGATGGGGCATGGTTTATCCAGTAGCTCATCAAGGACCGTTCTGGGTCCAGCGAGGGATCTATTCCTCTTCTCGGCGGGTTCATGTTCAGGCAACCGCCGTGCGTATGCACGCTTGTCCCGAGTTTTACTTGGATGTTTGGTATGGTTTGACTCCACGCGTATTTGTTGTTCCTGCCAGGCGCTCTCCATGGCGCAGTATTTGTGTACCAGGTCCGACAATTTGGCGAAGCTTTGCACATGGCAACGGGTGAGGGCGTTTAAAATCCCTTCGTCTCGGCAGTTAGACCGAATGGTCGTAATTATGTCTTGGTCACAATGACTTGTAATCCTGTCCTTTACCAAAAGGAATCTAGCCCAGTAATGGTGGACTGTCTCTCCGGGCTGTTGTTTTACGTACATCAGATCCCATATATTCGGAGGTCCCGAGTTGTCGGGGGAGTACTCAACATGGGGGTGGGTGGGCAAAAAATTCGCATTGCCCTAGGTTGGGTGTCCAGAACTCCATCGGCGGTGTCCAAGATCCTCGAAGCACTTGGTGTGTTGAATCCGGTATCCGCACTGTCAGCAGGCGGTGATGGAGACTCGAAGTCGCGTATTAGGCCGGGGTTCGGCTCCGGACTCTCTCCGAGGAGATCACCAGGCTCCGAGCTCAAAGCCTGGTCACTCATCCGGACACAACTTGTTTTCAGCTTGGGCGATTGCGAACCCTTGGCCGATTCTTCGATGGTGGCAATGAGGTGCGTGATGGGCGGGACGTAAATTTCCCTGTTGGCCGTTGGAGACTCCCATGGCTCGGATTCGATCTAGCAGATTGTTTATCGACGAAAGGCCCGCTGGGTCCGCACTACTCGGATGTTCGGGGCTGTCCCGCAGCGTGGCCGCTCCGGGGCTGTTTGAGGTTGGATCTGAGCTTTATTTGGTCGGCGCCATCCCGACTATTCTGACGGGGTCTGGACTTAGGGCCAGTGTCCGTGTATCATCAATTTCTGCCTCCGAGGTCAAAACATCCGGATCGGCGAGTTTCCAGAGGGGAATCGATGACTTTACTGGAGTAAGATCTCCCTGGGAATCTGCGGTGAACTCTAGGCTCTTGAACCTGATCTTCTGACCGGGTGTAAAGCTTCCGTCCTGGCTAGGACGGCTGGACAGATCGGTATGCAGTTTGACACTGCTGGGCGCTAGAGCCCGACCAGGGGTTGAGACATCCCCGACGTAGGTGGCCATCGATCCTTCTGGTGATCCGACGGCGAAACTCTAAATGAAAGCACCAATGTCGGTGTCAAAACCGACGGATCTCGGGTAGGGGGTCCTGAACTATGGATCTAGGATCGATCGGGAACAAGGGACGCGGGAATAACACGATATTTACCCAGGTTCGGGCCCTCTCTAGGAGGTAATACCCTACGTCCTGCTTGATTATATTGCTTGTGTATATGGGGATTACAGAGTCGATCTACCACGAGATCAGAATAACTAAACCCTAAACTAGTAGGATGGTGATTGTTCTCTAGCCTCTACGGACTAAGTCCCCTAGTTTATATAGACACCAGGGGTATTAGGGTTATACATAGTCGGTTACAACAAGGGAATAAACATGTCGACTCTTCCATCGTGCCTTAGAGTAGACACCAAGGCACAAAAAGCCTCCCGTTTGGATATAATGTCGCTCCGGAGTCTGGTCCGCCAGCAGCTATAGTGCGGCCCAGCTGTCTAGCCCATGAGAGATAGGCCGACATCCCGAGGACCCCCTAGTCCAAGACTCCCTCAGAGGGGCCCAGTGGTTAGTGACTGAGTTAATTAAAAAGCAACAGTAAAATGGGCCCACATGCTAGTGAAAAGTTAGGCTAAGCTATACCCTAATTAAATTAGGCAGCCTAATTAGCCCGGCCGGAACCACTAGTCAGTGAGCCAGCCGGTGGTCAAATGACCGGCGCACGCGTCGCCGGAGACAAGACATGGCGGAGTTGCCCGTCCGGCCAACTCCGACATCGGTTGGGCGTGCGGGTGGGGGCGATGGATAGCTGCTACTCCGACATGTCGAGCAGAGGCCTCAGGGCGGCCGGGGGTGGCCTGCAGCGACGACAAGGTCAAGCGGAGCGGAGGCCAGAGCTAGGGGCACGATGGCGAGCATGTGAGCGCGGGCGCAGGGGCACGCACGGGCGCGCGTGGGCGTAGCAAGGGCCCGTGGCGAGCGTAGGCAGCAGCGAGCGGGCGTGGCTAGGGGAATGCGCAGAGCGCGGGCAGGGGAGGTACAGGAGCGGATAGAGCTTAGGCGCGGCCATGGTCACCAATGACGCACGCGGCCACCTACGATGACGGAGACGAGGGGGGAGGAGGGGGAATCGGCGAGGGGCTCACAGCGAAGCGCAGGGGCAAGCTCGGAGGTACGCGGAGTGGACCAGAGCGGAGCTAATCACCGGCAATGGCGATGGCTGCCGTGGGTGAAGAGGAGGCCGAAGGCGACGAACCAGCCATGATCCCATCCGATTCGTGGACGTAGTCGACGTAGGGGTCGACGGCGCTGTTCCTCGGCATGGAGGGGCAGCGAGGTGCGGCCCGTGGCCATGGTGGTTAGGCGGCGCGGCGACGGCAGTGCTCGACATATGCGGGGGAGAGAGATAGCTATGTGGGAAAGAGGGGGGAGAGCAGCTAGGGTTCGTCGAGGGGGTCGGGGTGGCCTTATCCACCGCGGGGAGAGGTTGGATGCCCGACGTATGGCCATCGGGGCATGGACGCCGCGGACGCGTCCAACGAGTCTCGGTGAACAGGAGGAGAAATAAGGTGGGGAGGTGGGCTGGGCCTCACTGTTGGTTTAAGGCCCAGAGGCACAGTGACGTCTTAGCTCTTTCCTTTTTCCATTTTCTTTTGCTATTTCTTTTATTCTTGTCTGTTTTGTTTTTCTCTACTGTTTTCTATTTATTTTAGCTAACAAATGAACTTTGTTAAATGTGCCACTTAGCACATAAATACTAGACAGTATTTTAAGGCAGCACACAAAGTTATAATTTATTTTAAAAAGGTTAGATATTTATTTAAATTGAAATGGTCAATTTAATTGTTGCTAACCCTGTTTTAAATAGGTTAGGGGCACTTTATTAATTCAAAATATGTTGGATAATTCATGACAAATAGTTAGGGGATATTTTCAACCCAGTCTACATTTTTATTTTACTATTTGAGAATTTAATAATTTGACTTGCATTTGAATTTGAAATTGACTTTGATTTTCGGACAAGTGGTAAGTAGCACAGTAATCATGATGACATGGCCATCATTAGGGGGAGATTACTGTAGCATGATTCTCGGGGTGTTACAAATCTCCTCCACTACAAGAAATCTCGTCTCGAGATTTAAGAGGTGGAGTAAGCGGGAAAGTTTTGGTTACGAAATTCTAACGGATCTTCTCGTCCTTGGTTGCTCTTCTCGAAGAAGTTGATCCCTTTCGTTGATGTCTTCAATTCTCTTCTTCAGGTCATCATGATGAAGTCGTCATTCTTTCTTCGAATCTCCATCGTACTTACGAAGGGACAAGGGGTAACTTCGGAAGAACAGACCTTACAAGGTTGATTATATGGTAAATAGTTTAGGGAATGTGGCGGAAAGTAACTCTTGAATTGAAACTTAAGAAAATATCGAGAGCAAACTAAGAAGGTACCATGAGAAGTTCGAGCGGGCAGGCAATCGTTCGATGCCTAATCAGAAGGTGAAAGGGGTTCAGAGCAACGAAATTAGATCTTGCGTTTGATACTAGAGTAGATCACCTCTAGGAAGGTGGCTCATGATCTACATACGAAGCCAAGCATGAGGACTAACTTTGGAAACAGGGATGTACATCGAGGTGTTTACATAAGAAAGGAACTATTCCTGTTATATGTTGGAGGGAAGGCAATAATGTTGTCGACGATAACACAAATGCTCGAGGGGCAAGGGTGGTATTTCTTATCAATGAATTCAATTGATATCCTAGAAGAAGTCAAAATATTGATGAGGATCACGACAAAATTTGTTGAGAGGATCCATGAAGATGCAATCGAACAGTGACGGCATCAAGCAAAAGGAATGATGAAGCGAAAGGTTATTGGAACCATGGATACGACACAAACTCGGAATCAAGCTTGCTATTCGAGATGAAACGATATGACGAGGAAGATCGACGTAAGCTTAGCTCTCGTCGAAAGTTGTGCTCTGGGAATAAGGACTAGGTAGCACAGTTAAAATTAGCATGATAATGAGATAGCCGAATAGGCTAGGAATGATGTGATGGAGTATAAAACTCCCCAGCAACAAAGTACTAGAAGTACTGAATCACAGTGTGGATTCGAGTCACTTGTCAAGTTCTCGAGTGTCGAATCAACTCAAACCTACGGAGTGACTAAGACAGTGAGAGTATTATTCCAACAAGAACTCATAAGAGATAGTGCAATGTCACCATATCCTTGAGATATCAGGGGGCAATACTCGAAGGTAGATCAGAATAGAGGTTGGACTGGTGAATTAATCTGCGGAAGGCAAGTGCTTTAACTTGTCCGAGAAAAGGGATCAAAGAAGAACAATCGTGGTTGGAACCACGATTGCAAAAGACCAGATCTCAGATATAAGATGAACTTATACCAAGGGGATAATTATTATTACAAGAAGATTCTATGATAAGATATACATCGTGTCCATGGGCATGAACACAAAGTTCAAGGTCGACTCCCACTTCTTCAATGCATAACCTTCCATTCACTTCTCGCGTGCCATGAAGTTGTAGTGTTGAAATTTTATCTGGAAAAACACCAGAAGAGTATGACTCGTGAAAACTCTCGGTTCACACGGATTAGGGAAGGCATAGGTTCAGCCCATCGGGGCATCTTAGGAACATATACAAGAAACTTCAGGGGTAATTAACTCAAGCTCGGAAGCAGAGCGTGGTTGACAAAAGGAGAGGATACAATTTACCAAGGGAATATGTATCAGGAGGAAGAACTCACAAGAATTTTGAATGTGAAGGACACTGCCGGATAATAATCCAACAAAGGATCTGGCGGTCCACAACGAAGCTGATGTGAGTATCGATACTCAATCAAAGGAAGAAAGAATGCAAAGGCACATGATTATAGAAACATCTGAATAATTCAATGCTTTAATTCAAAGAAATTATTATTTCCAGATTAGTGTATCAGATTCAGACGCTCTGATCAAGAATGAGTAAGTTGAATAGAGTTAGATGGACAATCAACCAAGGTTCGATTTGCCGAGAACCAGCTCATGTTCAGAAAGACGTCTGAGACAGAAGGATGACTTCTAGGATCTGACTGAGGCCTGCAAGCATTCGCAATATATTGAATCAAGGGACTCAAAATGATAGTGACAAAGGATGTCAACGGACATTACTATAAATATGGAATTAACCATAATGCAGGAAGGCAAGAAATTCAGGAGCAATAGGCTGCTGAGGATTTTTAGAAGAACAAATAGTATTTCGAAGAATTTTGTGAAACATATGAACAACTGGGGATGAACGAATCCTCGGTAAGTTTGAGGAATTACGCGTATTAGTATTCATGCGGAAATGGAGCTGCAAGGCTATGGCACAACGGATTTTTGGAATATTCAGAATATCGGAGAGTATTTCAGGGTATCTTGTAATATCAAGAGCCACTGGGGGTGAACGTATGAACGACAAGTGTAAGTAATTATCCATAAGGATATATCGGTGATAGGGAATTGCAACACCGATGGGCAGAAGGGTCTCGGGAAAACTTTGAATGGTATCTTCGGAATCTTCTGATGAAGCAGACGATCATCTGGAATGAAGGGCTCTCCAGGAGGTAGTAGTTGCGAGAACCTAAAGTTAGAGTTAGAAAAATCTTTAACCCGAATAGAAGAGAGATCAGAATCCCAGAGTAAAGATGAGGAATAAAAGATCCTAATACCACCCAATTGTGATGTGGGCCCGTAATCCACACAACAATGTTAGTAAAAGTTTTTCAAAGACTAGACTCAACTTCGGCCAAGGAGTTGGAAAGGGGGCTACCTGCAGGCAGTCGTCTCTGATACCAACTTGTGACGTACCTGATTCAATCGCACACTAATCATACACGCAAATGTGTACGATCAAGATTGGGGACTCACGGGAAGATATCACAACACAACTCTAGACACAAATTAAAATAAAACAAGCTTCATATTACAAACCAGGGGCCTCAAGGGCTCAAATACATAAACTCAAATACAAATGAGTCAGCGGAAGCAACAATATCTAAGTATAGACATAAGTTAGACAAGTTTGCCTTAAGAAGGCTAGCACAAAAGCAACATCGATCGAAAAGGCAAGGCCTCCTGCCTGGGAGCCTCCTAACTACTCCTAATCATCGACGGTCTCCACGTAGTAGTAGGCTCAGTCGGGGTAGTAGTAGTAGTTGTCGGCGATGGCATCTGGCTCCTGGGATCCGCCATCTGGTCGCAACAATCGGGTATGGGGGAAAGAAGTAGCAAAGCAACCGTGAGTACTCATCCAAAGTACTCGCAAGACTGACATCAGAACTATGCTAAGTATGCATCGGTATGAAAGAATGAGTTGTATCTGCGGACTGAACTGCAGAATGGCAGAAGAGAAGGGAAAGTCTAGCCTATCGAAGACTAGCATCTTCAAGCATCTTGCAGCATTTAGAAGAATACAGAATAGCATATTATATTTAACAAGTATGTTGTACATTAGCACCCAGAGATCCTTTCTCGACTCCCTGTGAGAAAGTAATCCCGGAGCCATCATAACCATTACATGCCTCAGCATCCAGTTCTAGTTGTATTGATCAGGATACAACTCCGAGCGTCCATTATCGTGGACACGGCTATTCGAATAAATGTACTTCCCTGCAGAGGTGCACCAACTTACCCAACATGCTCGATCAACTCCAGCCGGACACACCATCAGGTCATGACTGGCCTCGACCGATCAACACGTCGTAGTCCTACCTAGGCTCCACAGAGAGGTCCCCGCCGGTCTACATCCTAAGCGCTCCGGGGTCTCGGGCCCATCGCCCTTTGCACTCTGGGTCGTTGCATGCAGGGCGGATCCAGGCACCACCTCTGTCATGGATGGTGATAACCCACAAGTATAGGGGATCGCAACAGTTTTCAAGGGTAGAGTATTCAACCAAAATTTATTGATTTGACACAAGGGGAGCCAAAGAATATTTGCAAGTATTAGCAGCTGAGTTGTCAATTCAACCACACCTGGAGATTAACTATCTGTAGCAAAGTGATCAGTAGCACAGTAGTATGATAGTTTTGATAGTAGTAGCAACAGCAATAGTAACGGTAACAGTGATAACAGTAATTTTGTAGCAAGTCCAATAGTGACAGTAGCAGTAGTAACTTGGCAAGAACAATATGTAAGAAAATGGTAGGCATTGGATCGGTAATTTGTTGGATGATATTCATCATGAGACAGTTATAACCTAGGGCGATACGGCACTAGCTCCAGTTCATAAATATAATGTAGGCATGTATTTCGTAAATAGTCATACGTGCTTATGGAAAGAACTTGCATGACATCTTTTGTCCTACCCTCCCGTGGCAGCGGGGTCCATATTGGAAACTAAGCGATATTAAGGCCTCCTTTTAATAGAGAACCGGAACAAAGCATTAACACACGGTGAATACATGAACTCCTCAAACTACGGTCATCACCGGGAGTGGTCCCGACTATTATCACTCCGGGGTTGCCGGATCATAACACGTAGTAGGTGACTATAACTTGCAAGATCGGATCTAGAACATGGATATAATGATGATAACATAAATGGTTCAGATCTGAAATCATGGCACCCGGGCCCAAAGTGACAAGCATTAAGCATGGCAAAGTCATAGCAACATCAATCTCAGAACATAATGGATACTAGGGATCAAGCCCTACCAAAACTAACTCGATTACATGATGAATCTCATCCAACTCCTCACCGACCAGCGAGCCTACGAAGGAATTACTCACTCCCGGTGGGGAGCATCATGGAATTGGCGATGGAGAAGGGTTGGTGATGACGAAGATCGAAGATCCCCCTCTCTGGAGCCCCAAATGGACTCTAGATCTGGCCTCCCGATGAAGAACAGGAGGTGGTGGCGGCTCCGTCTCGCAAAACACGATAATTCTTTCTCCCTCATTTTTTCTGGAAAAATAGGATTTTATAGCATCGATTTCAGGGTCTGCGGGGCCACCAGGTGGGGACAACCCACCTGGGCGTGCCTGGAGGGGGTGGCGTGCCCTGGTGGGTTGTGCCCACCCAGGTGCCCCCCTCCGGTGGTTCTTGGCTCCAGAAATTATCTTTTATTGTATAAAAAATCCTCGCAAAGTTTCGTTCCATTCCGAGAACTTTTATTTCTGCACAAAAACAACACCATGGTAGTTCTGCTGAAAACAGCGTCAGTCCGGGTTAGTTTCATTCAAATCATGCAAATTAGAGTCCAAAACAAGAGGAAAAGCATTAGGAAAAGTAGATACGACGGAGACGTATCAACTCCCCCAAGCTTAAACCTTTGCTTGTCCTCAAGCAATTCAGTTGATAAACTGAAAGTGAAAAAGAAAAACTTTTACGAACTCTTTTGCTCTTGTTTGCATAAATAAGCTTAAGTAGCACCCAGGTTTTCAGCAAAGATTATAACTAACCATGTTGACAATAACTCTTAAAAATTATATTAAATCATAACAATGACATAATCAGCTAGCGAGCAATAATAAGATATCTCGAACAACTACATGTTATTAAAACAACCATGATATAATATGACAATAGTGGTATCTCGCTAGCCCTTTCTGAGACCGCAAAACATAAATGCAGAGCACCTCCAAAGTCCGAGCAGAGACTAAACATTGTAATTCATTGTAGAAAAGATCCAGTCATGATGCTCCCAACATTAGTTACACACAATGCATAAGCATGACAGCAGTGCTCTCAGGTTCTGGCGCTTATTTGAGAAGATGATGACACAACATAAAAGTAAATAGATAGTCCCTTCGCAGAGGGAAGCAGTGATTTGCAGAGGTGCCAGAGCTCAAGTTTTAAAAACAGAGGTAAATGAAATTTTGAGAGATGCACCCTTCTTGTTTACTTCACGACCATCAGTTATCAATATCTTCCATGCTAAACACATTAGTGGCGGTTCCCAAGCGATAAAAGTAAAGGTTTACTCCCCCTCCACCAACATTCACACTCCACGGCTTGTCCGAAACAATGGGTGCCGTCCATACCAACAAAATTCCTGGGGGAGTCTTGTTTAATTATTTGTAATTTGAATTCGGGACTGGGAATCCCTATTACTGCCCCTCTCGTGCAAGGACGAGTGAATAAACACTCATCATGAGAATAACCCGCTTAGCATGGAAGATACCGACTACCTCCTATCGCTCTATGAACAATCCAGGCACACAAAAAGGATATTTATTCGAAGTTTTTAGAGGTGGCACATGCAAATTTACTTAGGATGGCAGGGTAATACCGCATATAGGTAGGTATGGTGGACTCATCTGGAATAACTTGGGTTTCAGGTTTTTGATGCACAAGCAGAATTCCCACTTAGTACACGTGAAGGCTAGCAAATAGGTTGAGAAGCGGCCAGCTAGAGAGCAACAACGGTCATGAACATGCATTATGCATAAGTAACATTGGATACTAGCATGAGTAGGATATGAACACCATGAACATAAATATCATAGAGGCTATGTTGGTTTTGATTCAACTACATGCATGAACATGTGCCAAGTCAAGCCACTCGAACATTCAGAGAAGGATACCATATCATCATACTTCATCACAATCATTTTAATGCAATGTTGACATCCAAGATAAATCATTATTCACTCTTAGCTACTTATGCATGGCATGAGAAACTATAATCTCTAATTGTCATTGCAAACATGTTTAATCATAATGGGCTGAATCATGGATACTAGGTTAAACATATTTACAAAAACAGAACAAGTCAAGTTCATACCCGTTTCTCTCTGCCACGGCCAGTTCATTGAATATCGTCATTATTGCCTTTCACTTGCACGACCGAACGGTTTGAAAATAATAATAGTGCAAGAGTGCCGTGGAATAAGCTGGAATCTGCAAACATTTTATTCAAAAGGAGAAGACAAGGTAAATTGGGCTCTATGTTGGATTAACAATAATGCATATGAGAGCCACTCAACATTTTCATCATGGTCTTCTCCTTGGTATGACTCAATAAAAGAAAAGAAGTTCAGAGAAACACACTGAAATATTTTTGGAGTTTTTGGTTTTCTGAAGGAAAGCAAATAAAAGGGAAAAGCAAAAATGAGAAAAAACTATTTACACGGGAAAGCTCCCAACAAGGAAAAGGGAATCTTTTTGGGTTTTTTTCTTTTTAGTGCTACAAGAATTTAAACTAGGAAGAAAAATCAAAAAGAAGCGAGAAATATTTTTGGATTTTCTCAAGGTTTTTCAAACACACAAGAAGAAAGCAAGAAAATAAATCTAACATGGATAATACAATGAAAAAGTGTGGACACCGACAAATGGAATGAAATGTGTGAACATAAATGTAATGTCGGTGGGAATACATACTCCCCCAAGCTTAGGCTTTTGGCCTAACTTGGTAATCAATCAGTAGCCTGCGTAGTGGTCAGAGTGATAGCTCACGGAGGCTCTTGGTGGGGACGCCTCAGCCTGCCGTGTGGCCACAACCGCTGCGTTATGGGCTTGGGCCTCGCTCTCAAGAACAAAATATCTTCCCCTATTGTGAACATTAAAGAGAGCAGGTGCAGGCAAATATGTGTCCACCACGGAGTCCTTATTAAACAGCAATTTATAAGTGAAATTATGGGGTTCACCTCTAAGGATCTTATGACGTTTCATAGCATCAAAGTCTAGGTACTGCGTGGGTAAAATAGGATCATAGGGCAAAGGTGAAACACCCAGCTCTCTTCCTAAGCGTGTGGCATAAATTCCACCATAAAAATATCCACTACCAGCATTGTGTTGCAACCTACGTGCAACAATCGCTCCAAGGCTATAACTTCTGTCTCCGGTGAGAGCGGTGCGTATGAGGCTCAAGTCTGGATCACAAAGTGTACTACAATCTTGTTTGCCTACAATGCATTTTCCATTAAATAATGCGAAGTATTGGATTGCGGGAAAATGAATGCTCTTTATTCTACCTTGCATCACTCCCCTAGTCTCACCATAGCAAAGAATAGTCAAGAATACCTCAAACTCAGACCTCGGTAGTTCGTCGAGCGAACCCCAGAATGGAATTTTGCAGTGGTGAGCGAATCTCTCCAAAGATATGGTAAATGGATTTTCATACAATTTAAATGACACCCTAGACTCACAGGGATGGAATTTAAATCCTTTGACAAATGATTCAGTGAGAGTGAGGTGTTGGTTGCACTTATCTGAAATGTAGGGACCGAGCTCGGCATTGTGAACATACTGCTCAAATTCTTCCTTAATACCTACACTCACCATATAATCGTCACATGGCCATAAGTATGTTTTGGTGGCGGCATCTCGTATGGAACTTTCACTTGGTTCAACATAAGACAGATGAGTTGAGCTGCTACTAGAAGATGCCTCCGAGGATCTCCTCCTCGAAGAACTCCTTCCAAAGAGGTTCATCATATTCACGTACAATTTTCTGAATATTTTTTTTGGGTCACAAAATTTGTTAACAAAACTTCACAAGATTGTAAGCAACTATTCATAGGGATGCATAGAGGCCATAGCAAGCATTCAAACTACTTAGAACTCTAAGAATTCAACATGCAAGCTCATCTAAAGCAGCACCAAGAGTAGCTAACTATTCAAAGTATAAACTACAAAAGCAAAAACTAATCGGACAAACGGAGGAGTCACATACCAAGCAACAATTCCCCTGAAAAAGTTTCGGAAATGGAGCTTCGAGCAAAGAGATCGAAATCCACGGGTTTGAGAGCAAGAACACGAGAGCAAGAGCAATGGTGAATTTTTTTCTAGAGGTAGGTGATGTTGTGGGATGAAAAGGTAAGTGAGGGGGCCCACGTGGGGAACACAACCCACCAGGGCGCGCCTGGGGGTCCTGGTGTGCCCAGGTGGGTTGTGCCCACCTGGTGCACCTCCCTCTGAAATTATTTGCACCAAAAATTTCTTAAATATTCAGAAAAAAATCATATTAAATTTTCAGAGCATTCTGAGAACTTTTATTTTTGGGTCATTTTTTTTATTGCATGGAAAACTCAGAAAACAGACAAAACATGGCATTTTATTTTATTTAACCAATAAAAACAGAAAACTAAAGGTAGGGATAGAAGGTAGTGCTCACTAAATTCATCAACTTCATACCTCTCAAAAATGATCCATAAATAAGGTTGATCAAGTCTTATTAACAACCACTTTCGATTAGCATGAAGCTGAAGAACTTTCATAAATCACTAAGTTACCTCAACGGGGATATGAATTTCCCCAACAATAAGCATTTCATATTTCTTTTTAACAGTCGATAGAGGTAGTTGAAAACTTCCAATAGTGATTGTCGGAGATTTTTCAATAACATTAATACCATTCACTTGAAATTGTTTCTTCGGAAAGTGCACCGTATGCTCATTACCATTGATATGAAAAGTGACCTTGCTTTTATTGCAATCAATAACAGCCCCTGCAGTATTCAAAAAGGGTCTACCAAGGATAATCGACATGTTGTCGTCCTCAGGCATCTCAAGTATAACAAAGTCAGTCAAAATAGTAACATTAGCAACAACAACAGGCACATCCTCACAAATACCGATAGGTATGGTAGTTGATTTGTCAGCCATTTGCAAAGATATTTTAGTAGGTGTGAGTTTATTCAAGTCAAGTCTTTTATATAAAGAGAAAGGCATAACACTAACACCAGCTCCTAAATCACACAAAGCAGTTTTCACATAATTTCTTTTGATGGAGCAAGGTATAGTTGGTATTCCCGGATCTCTGAGTTTTTTAGGTACTCCATATTTAAAGGTATAATTAGCAAGCATAGTGGAGATTTCAGCTTCCTGTATTTTTCTCTTATTGGTGATGATGTCTTTCATGTACTTTGCATAAGGAGGCATTTTTAAGATATCAGTCAAGCGAGTACGCAGAAAGACTGGCCTCAGCATTTCAGCAAAGCATTCAAATTCTTCATCATCTTTCTTTTTAGTTGACTTGGGTGGAAAGGGCATAGGTTTTTGAACCCATGGTTCTCTTTCCTTTCCATGTTTTCTAGCAACAAAGTCTCTTTTATCATACCTTTTATTCTTAGGTTGTGGGTTATCAAGATCAACTGCTGGTTCTATCTCAACATCATTGTCTGGTTCTTTATTATTTGTTTGAGTTTCTTCATGAACCTCATCATTATCTTTTTCATTATCAGAAGGTGAGTGTTCACTACCAGATTGAGTTTCAGCATCAGAGATAGAAACTTCATTATCATTATCAGGAGGTTTTTCTACTTCAGGTTCACTAGAGGCATGCAAAGTCCTATCATTTTTCTTCTTCTTTTTCTTTTTAGAAGGACTACGTGCATTGGTGTCAACTCTTTGAGAGTCTTGTTCAATTCTTTTTGGGTGTCCCTCAGGATAAAGTGGTTCCTGAGTCATTCTACCTCCTCTAGTCATTACTCTAACTGCATGATCATTGATATTATTGTTCATTTCATCTAACAATTCTCTTTGAGATTTAGCAACTTGTTCTAACTGAGTTTGAACCATAGAAGCATGCTTCCCTACACCTCTAACATCATTTGAGATTCTAAATAACAAGTCACTCAAGCGAGCAATCATATCAGAATTATATTTCAACTGTTTCATAACATTTGCATTGAAGTGATCTTGCTTTCTAATGTAGTTTTCAAACTCATAAAGGCATTGGCTAGGGTGCATATTGTGAGGATTATCATTATCATTGAATTTCATTAGAGAATTTACCTCTACCACCTTAGGTGGTGGTGGTGTATCAAGCCCATGTATTTCTTCAATAGGAGGTAAATTTTTGACATCCTCGGCTTTAATACCTTTTTCCTTCATAGATTTCTTTGCCTCTTGCATATCTTCAGGACTGAGATATAAAATACCCCTCTTCTTCGGAGTGGGTTTAGATGTTGTTTCAGGAAGAGTCCAATCATCATAATTTTTCTATATGTTATTCAATAATTCTTCAGCTTGCCCAATAGTTCATTCCCTGAAAACACAACCAGCACAACTATCTAGGAAATCCCTAGAAGCATCGGTTAGTCCATTATAGAAGATATCAAGTATTTCATTTTTCTTAAGAGGATGATCAAGCAAAGCATTAAGAAAACGGAGAAGCCTCCCCCAAGCTTGTGGGAGACTCTCTTCTTCAATTTGCACAAAGTTAAATATTTCCTGTAAGGCAGCTTGTTTCTTATGAGCAGGGAAATATTTTTCAGAGAAGTAATAAATCATGTCCTGGGGACTACGCACACAACCAGGAGCAAGAGTATTGTACCAAGCTTTAGCATCACCCTTTAATGAGAACGGAAATAATTTGAGAATATAATGATAGCGAATTTTCTCATCATGAGCAAAAAGGGTGGCTATGTCATTCAACTTAGTAAGATGTGCCACAACAGTTTCAGTTTCATAACCATGGAAAGGATCAGATTCAACCAGAGTAATTAGCTCTGGGTCGACAGAGAATTCAAAATCCTTATCATCAACAAAGATAGGTGAAGTAGCAAACTTAGGATCACATTTCATTCTAGCATTCAAAGATCTTTCTTTATACTTGCTTAATAATTTTTCTAGAACATCTCTATCTTTGCAAGCAAGAATATCTCTAGTTGCCTCCTCTCCCATAACATAACCTTTTGGTACCTTAGGCAATTCATATCTAGGAGGGCTAGTTCTAATAGGTGTTTCAAGGTTTTCAGTTTCAAGCTCATCATTAGTTTCAATAGTATCATGCTGTCTTACTCTAGCAATTTGTTCATCAAGAAATTCACCTAGTGGCACATCATCATCAAGCAAGGTACTAGCATCATCATGAGTAGCATTCATAGGAGAAGTAGCATCATCAATAACTTGCAACATATCAGGATTAATAGCATGTGGTGGTGTTGCAAGTTTACTTATAACAGAAGGTGAATCTAAAGTGGAGCTGGATGGCAGTTCCTTACCTCCCCTCGTCTTAGAGGGAAAAATCTTAGTCTTAGCATCCTTCAGATTCTTCATAGTGATAATTTGATAATAATCCCAAGTGACTCAACAAATATAGTTATGCTCCCCGGCAATGGTGCCAGAAAAAGGACTTGATAACCCACAAGTATAGGGGATCGCAACAGTTTTCGAGGGTAGAGTATTCAACCCAAATTTATTGATTCGACACAAGGGGAGCCAAAGAATATTTGCAAGTATTAGCAGCTTAGTTGTCAATTCAACCACACCTGGAATTTAATTATCTGCAGCAAAGTGATCAGTAGCACAGTAGTATGATAGTTTTGATAGTAGTAGCAACAGCAATAGTAATGGTAACAGTGATAACAGTAATTTTGTAGCAAGTGCAATAGTGACAGTAGCAGTAGTAACTTGGCAAGAACAATATGTAGGAAAATCGTAGGCATTGGATCGGTAATTTGTTGGATGATATTCATCATGACACAGTTATAACCTAGGGCGATACGGCACTAGCTCCAGTTCATAAATATAATGTAGGCATGTATTCCGTAAATAGTCATACGTGCTTATGGAAAGAACTTGCATGATATGTTTTGTCCTACCCTCCCATGGCGGCGGGGTCCATATTGGAAACTAAGGGATATTAAGGCCTCCTTTTAATAGAGAACCGGAACAGAGCATTAACACACAGTGAATACATGAACTCCTCAAACTACGGTCATCACCGGGAGTGGTCCCGACTATTGTCACTCCGGGGTTGCCGGATCATAACACGTAGTAGGTGACTATAACTTGCAAGATCGGATCTAGAAGATAGATATAATGATGATAACATAAATGGTTCAGATCTGAAAGCATGGCACCCGGGCCCAAAGTGACAAGCATTAAGCATGGCAAAGTCATAGCAACATCAATCTCAGAACATAATGGATACTAGGGATCAAGCCCTAACAAAACTAACTCGATTACATGATGAATCTCATCCAACTCCTCACCGACCAGTGAGCCTACGAAGGAATTACTCACTCCCGGTGGGGACCATCATGGAATTGGTGATGGAGAAGGGTTGGTGATGACGAAGATCGAAGATCCCCCTCTCCGGAGCCCCAAATGGACTCTAGATCTGGCCTCCTGATGAAGAACAGGAGGTGGCGGCAGCTCCGTCTCGCAAAACACGATAATTCTTTCTCCCTCATTTTTTTTCTGGAAAAATAGGATTTTATAGCATCGGTTTCAGGGTCTGCGGGGCCACCAGGTGGGGACAACCCACCTGGGCGTGCTTGGAGGGGGTGGCGCGCCCTGTTGGGTTGTGCCCACCCAGGTGCCCCCCTCCAGTGGTTCTTGGCTCCAGAAATTATCTTTTATTGTATAAAAAATCCTCGCAAAGTTTTGTTCCATTCCGAGAACTTTTATTTCTGCACAAAAACTACACCATGGTAGTTCTGCTGAAAACAGCGTCAGTCCGGATTAGTTTCATTCAAATCATGCAAATTAGAGTCCAAAACAAGAGGAAAAGCAATAGGAAAAGTAGATACGACGGAAACGTATCAATGGTGCCAGCCCAGCCATGCCGCCATGCTGAATTGGATGTCCGACAGTGCTTTTGGAAGAAATGTACGACACCGAGTGCCCATACTTATTCCCGCGTGGTGGTCAGTGTGAAAAAGGCCAGGGGCCTACTCGAATCACATATCCAAACCGTTAGTGACTTGGGAGCGCGCGGTAACAAGCAGAGACTCATGATCGATGTGACCCCGTCGCTCCGTCTCATGGACTTACGGCAAGGGCCCAGAATGCCCGACCGTGCCACGTAGAAAACTCGCGGGTACACTCCAGGTCAACCCGACTTCACATCAACTCGTGGGTACCCTCCAGGTCAACCCGACTAGCATGAGACTGTCGGGAACTCAGGTCCACCTCTACCGAGGTGGTACCACCTGTCCCTCCAGTCCTACAGTAATAGTAACTCTCGCAGGTACCCCTCGGGGCCGACCCGTCTTTAACATGGTCCTGGGCTAAAGTCAAAGTAACTGTGTTTCCATAACATCAAGGGGGAATTTGAGGAATTACCCTCGATGGATCCCACTCGATGTAACCGTTAAGGTGAACTTAGAGGAATCACCCTCGAGGGTTCACTCTTGATATGTTGCACGACAGAGTCGTTATTGGGAGTGGTGAAGGAGGAATCACCCTCCGTAGGCCATGTCCGATTAGCTACACTATAGAGTTTTCATCAGGAGTGCGTTACGAGGTATCACCCTCGACACTCGATAGCAGCTCTGCAGAGTCGTACAACTAAGGGGGTGAAGTGAGGTGTCAGGCTCTGGTCGTCGATCACGTTGATCGAGTCACCTGATCATAAAGTGGAGGCAACATGGACAAGGTGAGGGGTCATTGGTGGATCACTAACCAATCGATACTAAGCATATAGGATAAGCAGGTTACAAAAGCAGGCTATGCATCAGAATAGGAGCAATCAAATTACAGTAGCAAAATCTAACACAAGCATGAGAGAGAATAGAATGGGCGATGTTGGAATCATCAAGCAGGGTTTGCTTACCTGGAAGCTCTACTGAAAAGGAAGAAGGTCGTCGGTGACATAGTCGATCATAGGGGCAACATCGGTATCGGGGTCTACCAGAGAGAAGAGGGGGAAGAAATAGTAAATACAATGCAAACAGATGCATCACTAAGCATGACATGACGATATGCAGTGCTAGGAGTGATCTAACGCGGTACCACACATTGCAGACTAAGAAGGAAAACATCTGGGAATGTTTTCCCAGCGTTTGGTATTTTTCGGACAGATGAAAAGAGGTGGACAGTTCCATGTTCAGCATGATAGAGGCATGTGACAGATGAACGGATATCATATTCGGGTTCGTTGGATTTTTCTGAGCAACTTTAATATATAGATTATTTTCATCCGAGATACGAATTATTTTATATTAATTTTCAAAGTTTTATTCATATTTTAGAATTCCTGGAATTAATATTAATTCGAATTAAAATAGCAAAAACGCTAAGTGCACCCAGTGTAGTGCACCCAGGGGCTGACCAGTGGGTCCTGTTGACTGGGTCAACAGCCTAGTCAGCGGAGGCTGAATGGTGGACAGGTGAAGTTGAGTCAGCAAGTCAGTGTTGACCGCTGACCGATCAATAGGGTCCACTAGGACCCAGTTGCCAGTGACACAACGGTTTAACTTTATCTATTTTAGTTAATTAACGTTGAGGGGTCCAGTGGTTAGTGATTGAGTTAACTAAAAAGCAACAGTAAAGTGGGCCCACTTGTTAGTGAAAAGTTAGGCTAAGCTATACCGTAGTTAAATTAGGTAGCCTAATTGGCCCGGTCGGACCCACTAGTCAGTTAGCCAACCGGTGGTCAAATGACCGGCGCGCACGTCGTCGGAGAAGGACACAGCAGAGTTGCCCGTCCGGCCAACTCCAGCGTCGGTTGGGCCCGCGGGTGGGGGCGCTGGATAGCTGCTGCTCCAGCGTGTCGAGCAGAGGCCTCAGGGCACCCGGGGGGGCCTGTAGCAGCGACAAGGTTGAGCGGGGCGGCTGCCGGAGCTAGGGGCATGACGGTGAGCGTGTGAGCGCGGGTGCAGGGGCACGCACGGGCGTGCGCGGGCGTGGCAGGGGCCCGCGGCGAGTGCGGCCAGGGGAATGCGCGGAGCACGGGCAGGGGAGTGATGACCCACAAGTATAGGGGACCAATCGTAGTCCTTTCGATAAGTAAGAGTGTAGAACCCAACGAGGAGGAGAAGGAAATGACAAGTGGTTCTCAGGAAGGTATTTTCAGCAAGCACTGAAATAGTCAGTAACAGATAGTTTGATAGCAAGATAATTTGTAACGAGCAAGTAACGGTAACGGTAAATAAAGTGCAGCAAGGTAGCCCAACCCTTTTGTGGCAAAGGACAGGCCAAAACGGTCTCTTATGATAAGCAAAGCGTTCTTGAGGATACACGGGAATTTCATCATATCACTTTCATCATGTTGGTTTGATTCGTGTTCGCTACTTTGGAGATATGCAGAATAGGTAACTCTGACGTAGCTTTTCCAGGTCCAGAATTCCAACTGCCGGTATTCTCCCTCTTTGTGTAAACCTTGCATATTATGACAGAAAAGGCATTAGAATTACTCCCAAAAGCTTTATTATGCATAAAAACATTATAAATAGTAGTAGGAAAACATGATGCAAAATGGACGTATCAACTCCCCCAAGCTTAGACCTCGCTTGTCCTCAAGCGAAAACCGAAATCGAAAAACATGTCCACATGCTTAGAGAGAGAGGTGTCGATAAAAACAAAATACAGACATAGAAGCATCATGCATATTATTATAACAGCAAAGAACTTTAACATAAACTTTATCAAACAACCTTTATCATATAACTTCTCATGAACAAGTAACAATTCATCACAACATTGAAGTATAAAGCATAGACCTTATTGAAAACCAACAAACTATGTTCTCAGCCAACTTTGCAACTACAATTCATCATATTTTTAGGAAGGGTCACGTATCAGAGCTTTTAGGCAAGTCCACATACTCAACCATCATTTAATCTTCTATGATTGTTAACACTCACAGCATACCCATGAACAAAAAGTTTCAACCGGACACATAGAAAGATAGGGGCTTATAGTTTTGCCTCCCAACGTACTCACCTCAAGGGTGATGTCAACAATAATAACTCATGCCTACTCATATCCAACTGGATATATGTGCCTAGATCTTTCCTCACCACATGATGCTTGCAAAAAGAGAAAATAAAAAGAAATAGGGAAGAAAATGTTTGTATAAAAGTAAATGCATAAAAGTAAAAGATAAGCCCTTCGTAGAGGGAAGCAGAGGTTGTCATGCGCTTATTTGTTTGTATGCCAAATCCCTTAATGCAAAAGAACATCATGTTGTATTGCCCCTTATGATAGCAACCTTTATTATGCAGTCTGTCGCTTTTATTATTTTGCCATCACAAGTTCGTACAACGCTCAATTTTCTCTTACACTAAATGATCCAACACATTTAGAAGCAATTTTCATTGCCTTATTGCATCGATGACAACTTACTTGAAGGATCTTACTCAATCCATAGGTAGGTATGGTGGACTCTCAAAATAAGATTTGGGTTGAGGGTTTTTGGATGAACAAGTAGTATCTCTACTTAGTGCGGAATTTTTGGCTAGAAAATATATTAAGCAAGCACCACATGTTAAAGGATCTATGACAATATAACTTCTACGTGAATATGAACAAACATAAATCATTATGTTGTCTTCCTTGCCCAACGTCAACTATTTTGACACAAAATATTTAATGGGGGCTCACAATCATAAAAGATGTCCAAGATAGTGTATTTGCATGTGAATCTTCTCTCCCCTTATTAATTCTTTCATGAATTGCATCATTAACCAATGCTATGTTTGTCAATCTCCAATAAATTTTACCACTTATACTCTTCTTTATGTGATGTCATTACTTACCATAAGATTAGCATATGATCTTTTTCATTTATTTTCCTTCCTTTTATTGAAACATTAAAGTAAAGAAACAAAACTCAAACTACTCTTTATTATATATCTCGCACACGATTACATAGATAGATAGATCACTAAGCAAACACTCAAAAAGAAAGGATCGAAATAAACTTTTATTCATCTAAATCATAGGAAAACTAAAGATCAAACTAAAATAGATGAAAGCAAAGATAGTGGTGGTGATACGATACCGGGACACCTCCCCCAAGCTTGGCACAAGCCAAGGGGAGTGTCCATACCATGAACTCAAGTCTCCTTCGGTGATGAAGAAGGTGGTCGTGGTGAAGAGGTAGTAGCGATCTTATCTTCCGGTTTCCATGGCAATGGCTCATCATCATAAGAGGAGGAGCGAGTCTCGCGAGTCCTGCAACTAGCAGCCAAACTCATACATGTAAACCTTGCCTCATATTCAAAGACTTGGTTTTGGAGAGCATAGATTGGGCTTTGTAGAAAGTTGATTTGCTCGTTGAAGGTGAATACGGTGTCCTTCATGGACTTGCCATCCACCTTGAGATCACGGGTGTAATCTGCGATCATGAGGTGATTGGTGTTGAGTCCACGTTCCACCATCCCCTTGCACTTGAAGACCACCTGCTCCATAGCTTTGAGCCTGGCATCCACGGTCACCATCCCCATGGGGCCCTGGACGTCCCGGATGTGGAGCACCCCCTCACACATCTCAATGGCTTGAGGGTTCTGCATCACCTCCCGCAAATATGGGTTGATGACGTTCTCAAAGAACTTGTCCTTGGAGGAGCTCGAAGCGGCCATGGCGATCTAGATCTGTCAGAAAACAGCAAGAAAGAAGAACAAAAGATTTCTCTGCGATACGGTGGTCAATACGTTCGGGGGTATATAAAGATTTTTTATCTTGGGAAACAAGCAAACGGAAGGAAAACGGAGTCGGGAAGGTTCACGAGGTGGGCACAACCCACTTGGGTGCGCCAGGGGGCCCAGGCGCGCCCTGGTGTCTTGTGCCCCCCTCGGGTGCCTTCCTAGTTGTTTCTTATTTTCCTAATTTTTATAATATTCCAAAACTGACAGAAAATATTTTTGCGGATTTTTTAGAGTCCGTTTACTTACCGTATCACGTACCTCCTCTTTTTTAGTATTCTGGAGTGTTCCAGAAGGTCTCTTTTATGTGTTCCTCCGATGTCATGGTTTGAATAATATTGCTTTCAACATTAATAGGCGTACCTAAGATATAGTGTTTAATTCTTTGCCCATTGACCACCTTCGGGTTAGTACCTTCGGCATTATTTATTTTGATAGCTCAAGAGCGATAAACCTCCTCGATGATATAAGGTCCTTCCCATTTAGAGAGAAATTTTCCTGCAAAGAATCTAAAATGAGAGTTGTACAAAAGAATATATTCTCCAACCTTGAATTCCCGCTTTGGATTCTTTTATCATGCTATCTTTTAACTTTTTCTTTAAATAACTTGTCATTTTCATAAGCTTGGGTTCTCCATTCATCTAATGAGCTAATATCAAATAACCTCTTTTCGCCGGCAAGTTTGAAATCATAGTTGAGTTCTTTAATTGCCCAATATGCTTTATGTTCTAACTCAAGAGGCAAATGACAAGCTTTTCCATAAACCATTTTATATGGAGACAAACCCATAGGATTTTTATAAGCTGTTCGGTAGGCCCAAAGTGCTTCATCTAATTTCTTAGACCAATTCTTTCGGGACCTATTAACGGTTTTCTGTAATATTAGTTTTATTTATCTATTGCTAAGTTCAACTTGACCACTAGATTGAGGATGATAGGGTGATGCAATTCTATGGTTAATATCATATTTAGCAAGCATTTTGCGGAAAGCACCATGAATAAAGTGTGAACCACCATCAGTCATTAAATATCTAGGGACTCCAAACCTTGGGAAAATAACTTCTTTAAGCATTTTAATGGAAGTGTTATGATCAGCACTACTAGTTGGAATAGCTTCTACCCACTTAGTAACGTAATCAACAGCAACCAAAATATGTGTATACCCATTAGAGGAAGGAAAAGGTCCCACATAATCAAAACCCCAAACATCAAATGGTTCAACAGCAAGTGAATAATTCATAGGCATTTCTTGATGCTTACCGATATTACTAATTCTTTGGCATTCATCACAAGATAAAACAAACTTACGGGAATCCTTGAAGAGAGTAGGCCAATAAAAACCAGATTGCGATACCCTGTGAGCAATTCTATCTCCAGCATGATGCCCTCTGTAAGCTTCGAAGTGACATTTCCGTAGGATTTGTCCCTATTCATGCTCAGGTACACAACGTCTAATAATACCATGTACTCCTTCTTTATAAAGATGTGGGTCATCCCAAAAGTAATCTCTTAAATCATAGAATAATTTTTTTCTTTTGTTGGTATGTGAAACTAGGTGGTATATATTTAGCAACAATATAATTAGCATAATCAGCATACCAAGGAGTGTTATGAGAAACATTTATTGCAGCTAGTTGTTCATCAGGAAAGCTATCATTAATAGGTAGTGGGTCATCAAAAATATTTTCTAACCTAGACAAGTTATCAGCTACGGGGTTCTCAGCTCCTTTTCTATCAGTGATATGTAAATCAAATTCTTGTAGTAAGAGAACCCACCTAATGAGTCTAGGTTAGCATCTTTCTTTTCCATAAGATATTTAATAGCAGCATGATCAGTGTGAACGGTAACTTTAGAATCAACAATGTAAGATCTGAACTTGTCACAAGCAAACACAACTGCTAAAAATTCTTTTTCAGTAGTAGCATAATTTCTTTGGGCACTGTCTAGAGTTTTGCTAGCATAATGAATAACATTTAGTTTTTTATCAACTCTTTGTCCTAGAACAGCACCAATAGCACAATCACTAGCATCACACATAATTTCAAATGGCAAGTTCCAATCAGGTGGTTGAATAATAGATGCAGAAGTTAAGGCTTTCTTAAGTGTTTCAAAGGCTTCTACACAATCATCATAAAAAACAAATGGAACATCCTTTTGTAAAAGATTTGTAAGAGGCCTAGAAATTTTAGAGAAGTCTTTAATAAACCTCCTATAGAAACCAACATGACCAAGGAAACTACGAATACCTTTAATATTTTTAGCACATGGAATTTTCTCAATTGCATCAACTTTAGCTTGGTCCACCTCAATACCTCGTTCAAAAATTTTATGCCCCAAGACAATAGCTTCATTAACCATAAATTGGCACTTCTCCCAATTCAAGACAAGATTAGTTTGCTCACATCTCTGCAAAACTTGATCAAGGTTGCTCAATCAATCATCAAAAGAAGTTCCATATACAGAAAAATCATCCATGAAAACCTCAACAATCTTTTCACAAAAGTCAGAGAATATAGCAGTCATACATCTTTGAAAGGTAGAAGGTGCATTGCATAAACCAAAAGGCATACGTCTATAAGCAAAAGTTCCAAAAGGGCAAGTAAAAGTGGTTTTCTCTTGATCAGGTTGTGAGACAGGTATTTGAGAAAAACCAGAATATCCATCAAGGAAGCAAAAGTGTGTGTGCTTTGATAATATTTCTAGCATTTGATCAATAAAAGGCAAAGGGTAATGATCCTTTCTAGTAGCTTTATTTAATTTTCTAAAATCAATTACCATTCTATAGCTAGTAACAATTATTTGTGGAATGAGTTCATTTTTATCATTAGGAACAACAGTAATACCTCCTTTCTTATGGACACAATGAACGGGACTTACCCATCTACTATCAGCTATGGGATAGATTATACCTGCTTCCAGAAGCTCTAATATTTTAGTTCTTACCACTTCTTTCATCTTAGGATTTAAACATCGTTGATGATCAACAACGGGTTTAGCATCAGGTTCCATATTAATTTTGTGCTGACAGAGAGTGGGACTAATGCCCTTAAGATCATCAAAAGTATATCCAATATCAGCACGGTGCTTCTTCAGAATTTCAATAATCTTTCTTCTTCATGTTCTGAAAGGTTAGCACTAATAATAACAGGATATATCTTTTTCTCATCAAGATAAGCATATTTCAAAGTGTCAGGCAATTGTTTCAATTCAAACAAAGGATCACCTTTAGGTGGAGGAGGACCTCCTAGAGTTTCAGGAGGCAAATTATGTTTGAGCAGAGGTCGTTGTTCGAAGAAATTTTTATCTATTTCATTTCTTTCATGCATGTGCATATCATTTTCATGGTCTAGCAAATATTGTTCTAGTGGATCAGTAGGAGGCACGGCAATAGAAGCAAGACCAATTATTTCATCCTTACTAGATAATTCTTTCTTATGAGGTTGTCTATTAAACTTGGAAAAATTAAACTCATGAGACTCATCACCAAAGCTAACATTGACAGTTTGTTTATGACAATCTATAGTAGCATTGACAGTGTTCAAGAAAGGTCTACCAAAGATAATGGGACAGAAGTCATCTTGTGGGGAACCAAGAGCTAGAAAATCAGTAGGGTATTTTATTTTCCCACACAAGACTTCAACATCTCTAACAACCCCAAGTGGTGTGATGGTGTCTCTATTAGCAAGTTTAATAGTAACATCTATGTCTTCTATTTCAGTGGGTGCTATGTCATTCATAATTTCTTGGTATAAGGTAAAAGGAATAGCACTCACGCTAGCACCTAAATCACATAAGCCATGATAATAATGATCTCCTATTTTAACTGAGACAACGGGCATGCCAACAACGGGTCTATGTTTATGTTTTTCATCGGGTTTGGCGATTCTAGCAGCTTCATCACAGAAGTAAATAACATGCCCATCAATATTTTCTACCAGGAGATCTTTAACCATAGCAACACTAGGTTCTACTTTAATTTGTTTAGCAGGCTTAGGTGCTCTAATATTACTTTTGCGAACCACAGTTGAAACTTTAGCATGTTCCTTTATCCTAACAGGGAAAGGTGGTTTTTCAATGTAAGCAGTAGGAACAACTAGGTCGACTTTGTAAATAATAGTTTCATCTTTAGCTATGACCGGTTCTTTAATCTCTTCTTTAAAAGTTGGGTGATATTTGAACCAATTCTCCTTAGGGAGATCAACATGAGTAGCAAATGATTCACAGAAAGAGGCTACTATCTCAGAGTCAAGTCCGTATTTAGTGCTAAACTTGTGAAATGCATCGGTATTCATAAAAGATTTAACACAATCGAATTCAAGCTTAATACCTGACTCTTTACCTTCGTCGAGTTCCCAATCTTCAGAGTTGCGTTTAATTCTTTCTAAAAGATCCCACCTGAATTCAATAGTCTTCTTCATAAAAGAACCAGTACAAGAAGTATCGAGCATGGATTGATCATCACGAGAAAACCGAGCATAAAAATTCTGAATAATAATTTCTCTTGAGAGCTCATGAGTGGGGCATGAATATAACATTGAATTAAGCCTCCCCCAAGCTAGGGCGATACTTTCTCCTTCATGAGGCCAAAAATTATATATATAATTCCGATCACTATGAACTAGATGCATAGGATAAAATTTTTGGTGAAATTCCAATTTCAATCGATTCCAGTTCCAAGATCCAATATCATCGCATAGCCTATACCATGCCAATGTTTTTCCCTTCAAAGATAAAGGGAAAACCTTCTTATTAGCTTCATCTCCGGGCAAACCTGCAAGCTTAAATAATCCACAAATTTCATCCAGATATATCAAGTGCATATCAGGATGTTCGGTTCCATCTCCTGCATAAGGATTAGCTAGTAGTTGTTCTATCATACCCGAAGGAATTTCATAACCAATATTTTCAGTAGGTGCAGTAGGTTGAGGGACAACTAATTGTGGTTCTGGTCAAGGTGAAGATACCCCGAACAAACCCCTCAAAGGATGATTCTCCATAGTAACAAGTGACAATAAATTTCAGCACGTAGTAATAATTTTTCCTTACCAAGAGCGCTTCACTCCTCGGCAACAGCGCC
Source organism: Thinopyrum elongatum (assembly GCA_011799875.1). Lineage (NCBI taxonomy): Eukaryota > Viridiplantae > Streptophyta > Magnoliopsida > Poales > Poaceae > Thinopyrum > Thinopyrum elongatum. The sequence goes on along the minus strand of CM022302.1, from coordinate 347,967,847 downwards.
AGAAAAGAGCCTTGATGACCCAAAAGTATAGGGGATCAATTGTAGTCCTTTTGATAAGTAAGAGTGTCGAACCCAACGAGGAGCAGAAGGAAATGACAAGTGGTTCTCAGCAAGGTATTTTCTGCAAGCACTGAAATAGTTGGTAACAGATAGTTTGATAGCAAGATAATTTGTAACGAGCAAGTAATAGTAACGGTAAATATAGTGCAGCAAGGTAGCCCAATCCTTTTTTGGCAAAGGACAGGCCAAAATGGTCTCTTATGATAAGCAAAGCGTTCTTGAGGATACACGGGAATTTCACCATATCACTTTCATCATGTTGGTTTGATTCGTGTTTGCTACTTTGATAATTTGATATGTGGGTGGACCGGTGCTTAGGTGCTGTTCTTACTTGAACAAACCTCCTACTTATGATTAACCCCCTCGCAAGCATCTGCAACTATGAGAAAAGTATTAAGATAAAATCTAACCATAGCACTAAACTTTTGGATCCAAATCGGTCCCTTACTAAGTAGCGCATAAACTAGGGTTTAAGCTTCTGTCACTCTAGCAACCCATCATCTACTAACTACTCCACAATGCATTCCCGTAGGCCCTAATAAGATGAAGTGCCATGTAGTCGATGTTCACATGACACCACTAAGGGAATCACAACATACATATCATCAAAATATCGAACACATATCAAGTTCACATGATTACTTGCAACATGACTTCTTGGTGATGTTGAAGATGTGGATGGAGATGGCCCTCCCAAAGATGGGAGAGTTGTTGGTGATGATGATGATGATGATGATTTCCCCTTCCGGGAGGGAAGTTCCCCCGGCGGAATCGCTCCGTCGGAGGGCAAAAGTGCTCCTGCCCAAGTTTCGCCTCGAGACGGTGGCGCTTCGTCCCAAAAATCCTCTCCTTATTTTCTCTAGGTCAAAATGACTTATATACCAAAAGAGGAGCACCAGAGGTGGGCCGAGGAGGGCACAACCCACTGGGGCGCGCCTGGGCTCCCTGGCGCGCCCAGGTGGGTTGTGCCCACCTGGTGGGCCCCCTCTGGTAGTTATTTGCTCCAATATTCTACATATATTCCAAAACAATTCTCCGTAAATTTTCAGCTCATTTGGAGATGTGCAGAATAGGTAACTCTGACGTAGCTTTTCCCGATCCAGAATTCCAACAGCCGGTATTCTCCCTCTTTGTATAAACCTGGCATATTATGAGAGAAAAGGCATTAGAATTACTCCCAAAAGCATTATTATGCATAAAAACATTATAAATAGTAGTAGGAAAACATGATGCAAAATGGACGTATCAGGGAGGTACGGGAGCGGCCAGAGCTTAGGTGCGGCCATGGTGGCCAATGGCGTGCGTGGCCACCTGCGATGACGGAGACGAGGGGGAAGGAGGGGGAATCGGTGAGGGGCTCACAGCGGAGTGCAGGGGCAAGCTCGGAGGGACACGGGGTGGACCGGCATGGAGCTAATCGCCAGCAAGGACGACGGCCGCCGTGGGTGAAGAGGAGGTCGATGTTGGTGCAATGATAGGCCCCTTATGTTTTGGAGTTTGTTAACATAAACAATATGGGACTTATGTGTTTACTAGTGCACATAGAGTACCAGGTCCCTGAAGTATCGAGGAGTTTGATGCAAACGACGAAGATAATCTCCGTGTGTTGCAGCGAAGGTTATCACTGAAGATGATGCTAACAAGAGTGACCCCTAAAAATTGCTGAAGTTCAAGCAATTGGTTTGGTGTCTGTTCAAAGAATATGACTGTGGTCGAGGAAGAATCAAGACGAAGTGAAGACGTAGCATTTTTTTTGTTATTCTTCTTCTTTCATTGAGTCATAGGACCACCGTACTATTAAGAGGGGTGTAGCATTCGAAGATTTGATTCTCTGATGCTAAACCCAAATCCTATGAAAGATGCGAGAGAAATCTCTTTGTGCTCCGAGCAAATACTTGCCAGCAAGAGGTCGTGATCTTCTTCACTGCGAGAGATTTGTCTCGGACCAAGGAGTTAGCATTACTTGTTCCTCAAGTAATGTTACCGTTGCTCCAAAATCCGACCGCTGCAAACGTGTCGATTGGCCATTGGCTAGACCTCGTGTCCAAAATGGTCATTTCCCATCTGGGAAGGCTGCAGCTATAAATAGCCACCCCGCGTCGGCTTTGTCTGGTGGCTGCACCATTTGATTCTGAGAAGATTGTTGAGCAACCCACTCTCTGAGCGATTTGAGTTTAAAATCCACCGAGAGAAAAACCCTAGAGCCGAAGAATTAGATAGTGGTTCAGCATCACTAGAATCTAAGTCTAGTACACTGCTCCTATTACTCTTGAGAGTTGCAAACTCTCTAGACGGTTAGGTGTCAATTTCTTTAGAGACCAAGAGTGATTGTGGTTCTCAAAGAAGAAGTCTATAAAGGTTCGGAAATCACCTTCAAGTATGTACCATTTGGAATCGGCATCGGTTGACGAATCGATTGTCGAGGAGAATAGGGTGAAGAGAGTTTATCTTCCATGTTAAGTCACAGCCCCTCCAACCAGACATAGTCCTTGTGCAGCAGAATGAACTAGTCGAACAAATACCTTGTTGCCATCGAGCATCATCGGTTATCTCTGTCACCCATGTTTACCTTCGATGCATTTTCTTTCGTATGATTTGCCTCAATGTATTGTCTAGTTTCCCTTCGGTACTCAGTTTTAGTTCACTCTAGTTTGTTTTTCATTCGTTCCGCTGCTGGGTTCTGAGAGATTTAAGTTTTCCGAAGAAAATTTAAAACTCCCATTCACCCCACCCCCTTTGGTAGACATACTTAGTTCCTACAATTGGTATCAGAGCAAGGTACTCCTTGACTGCTCATTTTAGTCTAATGACTTTGGAGTTTAAGTATGTCTTCAGTGAACTACAAATCGTATCTCAAGATTCCCATATTCGATGGGACGGGCTACCCCTTCTGGAAGGAGAAGATGAAGATCCATCTCCGAGCAATAGATGATGACATGTGGAATGTGGTGCAATTCGGGCTCCATGTTCATGTACTTCAAGCCCCTTCCGACGAAGAAAAGAAGCTTATTTAGCTGGATGCTCAGGCCAAAGATGAGATTGGCGGCCATCTCGATCGGGCGCAATTTCTTCGCTATTGCCAGTGTGAAACTGCGAAGGAATTGTGGGACGTCCTCAAAAAGATCAAAGAAGGAGTTTCATCTCAGAAAGAAGCTAGAATTGATACTCTTCGAGCCAAGTTCAATCGATTCAAGCGCATTGGAAATGAAAGCTGCCAACAAACCTTCGATTGCCTGAGTGATATCGCAAATGAACTTCAAGGTCTCGGCGCCAAAGACATCACTGACCATGAAGTCGTAAAGAAATTGCTTCGATCACTTTACAGTTCTTTCGAGACACTTGTTCTGATGATACATGAACGAGCTGACTTCAAGCACTTCGACTCTATTGATATCATGGAAAGACTGAACACTCATGAGGAACAAGTAGAAGAGAAGAGAGATCTCTATGGCTCTAGTCAACGCAAAAATCATGCTCTGAAGGCTGTGGCTGATTCTTACTCCGATGGAAATGCCAAAGAAGATTTAGATGATCTAGAAAGACTCAACAAAGATCTCGCACTGATCACAAAATGATTCCAACGCTTCCATAAGAAGAGCCAGTTTCAGAAAAGAAGTTCAAGCAACTCTGGGGGTTCAAAATCCTCATCAAAACCTGCTGGAGAATACACCTGTTTCAAGTGCAAAAAGCCTGGACACTTCATTTCGGACTGCCCTCTCTGGGAAGCTGAAATTCGTGCCAGTGGGAGATATGATTCGGGCAACTATCAAGGCAAAAGCAAGAGCAAGAACTACGACTCTGATGAAGAAAAGAAAACAAAAAAATCTTCAAGAAGAAGGACAACTCCACTTCAAAATCTTCGTCAAGATCTTCATCGAGGAATCCGTCCAAGTCCTCCTCCAACCACAAGAATACTTCTCGCAAGGCCAAGGCGTACATCGGCAAGGAGATGGATTCTGAAGAAGAAGAATCATCAGCCTCCGAAGAAGCTAATGAATCTGATGAGGGTTTCGACTCGGGCATGGCTGGCATAGCATGTGCCTCCTCTCCTGCGACAAATTTCTTCAGGAATCCATCAAGCGACGATGAATCTCCTGCCTACTGCTTCATGGCAAAAGCTTCGAAAGAAAAGGTATCCTCCAAAAATCACAAGAATCACTCCAGTGATCAATATTCTTCTAATGAGGATGACCATGCTAAGTTGATCGAAATTGCCAATATTCAACAAAACTCTCTTGAGAAAATTGAGAAAACACTCAGGAAATCTGAAGGGTTGTTGGTTGAGGAGATGGAGAAAAATCTATCGCTGATCGAAGAGTATTCCACTCTCAAGTCACAGATGGATGAACTAACAAATCATCATGATTTTCTCTCGGCAGACCACGAAAGATTGACGAATGATTACATGAAAAGGAAACAGGAACTCGAGGCTCAGAGAGTCTCATGAGGATTTGGTCAGAGAAAATTCTCTTCTCACCCAACAACTTAAAGAGAAACCTGAAGTGTTTGAGCCACCATGTTTAAAATGCCTTGAATGAACCAATGCTAAATCAAATGTGAATGCTAACCCCTCGATCGAGAAAAATGGTTCTGTCTCTGATGAAAATGCTAGGTTGAAGGATCTTCTTCAGACATGAATGTTCAAATCTCTCAAAGGGCATCAAACCCTCTGTGATGTTTTGAAGAAATCCATTCTTCACAAAAATCCCAGGAAAGAAGGTACCGGTTTCGAAAGGAAACTGAAAGAAAATGGCACCTTCTGGGAACCTCATCAATACCCTCAAACTGTGTGGGTTCCTGCAAAGAGCAAAACGCTCGATCCAGCATTACTCTCGGGGTATGACTCTCCCATCCCTGAATATCCTAATGATGATTCTCTGGACAACTATAAGTTGTTTAAGAATCAACTTGATGAGACTTATGCTCGCTATGTTGGACCAAACAGCAGAAATGGCCCCCCAAAGAAAGCTATTTGGGTGCCTAAGAAAACTGTCGATGCCTTGCCTATTACCACTCAACTAACCATGCAAGCAAAAAAGTTTGACAGAATGAGTACATGCATACCTCATACAATCATTATACTCATGCCTCCGGAAGGAATTTCAATGCTTATTCCTTCAATTATGCTCATACCTCACCGAACAACAATCATGCTTATCGAAAGAAATCATATCCTACATGCTCTACTGTTTCGAAGCCACCTGCAAAGATGTGGGTGGTTAAGAAAGCCTAATTCTTCTGCAGGACTATGTCTCCGGGTGTACATAATGGATAATGGATAGTGGATGCACTAGTCATATGACCGGAGACAAGTTGTTGTTTGTCGACCCCAACTTAACTACTTCTCCTCTGAAGTATATCACTCTTGGCGACAACAACAAAGGAAAGGTAATTGGGCTAGGTAAAATTGCTATATCCAAGGACAAGTCCATTGATGATGTTTTACTTGTCCAGTCTCTTGGATTCTATCTTATGTCAGTTGGCAAGCCATGTGATTTAGGCATGCTAGTTCTATTTTCTATATCCAAATGCATTATCTTCATGGCCTCTGACAATTCCTTTGTCTTTGACGGAATTAGAAAGGGTGATCTTATATTGTGAATTTCTCTAAGGGCCCCTCAGTCCAAACTTGTTTGCTTGCAAAAGCAACCGAAGGTTGGCTGTGGCATCGAAGACTTGGTCATGCAGGTATGAGAAATTTGCAGACCCTAGTGAAGAAAAATCATCTTTGTGGCATTCCTGATGTAAAATTCGACAAGAATCGTCTCTGTGCTGCATGTGAGGCTAGTAAATTAGCCAAGAAGCATCACTCATCCAAGAAAGTTATGACCACTACGAGACCACTGGAAATTCTTCATATGGATTTATTCGGTCCTCAAAATTATGCAAGCTTCAGTGGCATTCATTATGGTCTGGTTATTATTGATGATTTCTCTCGATACACTTGGGTATTCTTTCTCGAAGACAAGACCTGCACCCAAGACATCTTCAAAAGTTTCGCTAAGAAGGCCCAGAATGAATATGATGTGCGAATTAAGCATGTTAGAAGCGACAATGGAACTGAGTTCAAAAATACTCATATTGCTGAATTTCTCGATGAACATGGTATTACTCATGAGTTCTCTGCTGCATACACTCCCCAACAGAATGGAGTTCTTGAACAAAAGAACAGAACTCTCATTGAAATGGCGAGAACAATGCTCAGTGAGTATAAAACTCCCATTCGCTTCTGGGTTGATGCTATTAACACTGCTTGTCATGTTACCAATCGTGTTTATCTTCACAAGTTCCTTAAGAAAACTTCATATGAGCTTATTGTTGGAGAACATTGCATGGGAAACAAAGAATTTCCTACGCTCACCAAGATCAATCTAGGAGATGAACATCTACGAGAGGAGAGATTGCATCTACATACCCTTGTAGATTGCTAAGTGGAAGCATTAAGAAATGCGGTTGATGTAGTCGAACGACTTCGTGATCCAATCACGATCCATCCCGCGAACTCCCGATCTAGTGCCGAACGGACGGCACCTCCGCGTTCAACACACGTACGGCTTGATGACGCCTTCACCTCCTTGATCTAATGAGTGATGGTGAAGTAGTAGCTCGAGTCCTCCGGTAGCACGTCGGCGTGGTGGCGGTGGTGGTGGAGAAATCTCAGCAGAGCTTCGTTAAGCACTACAGAGAAGAAGATGGACTACGAGGAAGAGGGAGGGCAGCGCTGTGGCATAGATGGGTGTGGCTGCCCTCCCTCTCCTCATCTATATATAGGGGGAAGGGGGAGAGGGGGGTGCCCCTAGGGGATCCCATCTAGGGCCGGCGGCCACTAGAGGGAAACCCTAGATGGGTTTTCCCCCTTAGGAGACTTGGCCCCAAGCCAAAGGGGTGGGAACCCTAGGGGGCGCCCCCACCTCCTCTGGCAACATGGGATGGGGTGAGGGGGGCACACAACCCCTTAATGGGCTGGTTTGCCCCCTCCCCTTGGCCCATGATGCCCCCCAACACTTGCCGGGGCCCCCGAAACCCCTTTCGGTCATGCTGGTCATCACCCGGTACCCCCGGAACAATTCCGGACTGCAATACCCTTCGTCCAATATATCAATCTTCACCTCCGGACTATTCTGGAGTTCCTCATCACATTCGAGATCTCATCCGGGACTCCGAACAACCTTTGGTAACCACCAAAATGACTCAACTATACTTATATTTTCCCCAAACGTTAAGTGTGTAGACCCTGCGGGTTCGAGAACTATGCAGACATGACCGAGACACCTCTACGGTCAATAACCAATAGCGGGACCTGGATGCCCATATTGATTCCTACATATTCCATGAAGATCTTATCGGTAGAACCTTGATGTCAAGGATTCAGCTAATCCCGTATGCAGTTCCCTTTGTCTATCGGTATGTTACTTGCCCGAGATTCGATCGTCGGTATCTCCATACCTAATTCAATCTCGTTACCGGCAAGTCTCTTTACTCGTTCCGTAATACAAGATCCCGTGGCTAACCCATTAGTCACATTGCTTCAAGCTTATTGTGATGTTGTATTACCGAGAGGGCCCAGAGATACCTCTCCGTCATACGGAGTGACAAATCCCAGTCTTGATCCATGCCAACTCAACAGACACCCTCGGAGATACCTGTAGAGCACTTTTATAGTCACCCAGTTACATTGCGACGTTTGGTACACACAAGGTACTCCTCCGGTGTCAGTGAGTTGCATGATCTCATGGTCATAGGAACATATACTTGACATGCAGAAAACAGTAGCAATAAACTTGACATGATCATATGCTACGTTCATAATTTGGGTCTTGTCCATCACATCATTCTCCTAATGATGTGATCCCGTTATCAAATGACAACTCATGTCCATGGCTAGAAAACCATAGCCATCTTTGATCAACGAGCTAGTCCAGTAGAGGCTTACTAGGGACACGTTGTTGTCTATGTATCCACACATGTATTTGAGTTTCCGGTCAATACAATTCTAGCATGGATAATAAACGACTATCATGAGCAGGGAAATATGATAATAACTAATTTATTATTGCCTCTAGGGCATATTTCCAATAGTCTCCCACTTGCACTAGAGTCAATAATCTAGTTCACATCACCAAGTGATTAACACCCAATTAGTTCTGGGGTTTGATCATGTTTTGCTTGTGAGAGAGGTTTTAGTCAACGGGTCTGCAACATTCAAATCCGCGTGTACCTCGCAAATTTTTATGTCATACTGTAGATGTTGCTACCATGCTCCACTTGGAGCTATTCCAAATGGCTACTCCACTATACGTATCCAGTTTGCTACTCAGAGTCATCTGGATTGGTGTTAAAGCTTGCATCGATGTAACCCTTTACACCGAACTCTTTATCACCTCCATAACCGAGAAACTCTACTCAGAATCATCCAGATTAGTGTTAAAGCTTGCATCGACGTAACCCTTTATGCCGAACTCTTTATCACCTCCATAACCGAGAAACATTTGCTTATTCTTCTAAGGATAATTTTGACCGATGTCCAGTGATCCACTCCTGGATCACTCTTGTACCCCCTTGCCAGACACGTGGCAAGGCACACATCAGGTGCGGTACACAGCATGGCATATCGTATAGAGCCTATGGCTAAGGCATAGGGGACGACCTTTGTCCTTTCTCTTTCTTCTGCCATGGTCGAGCTTTGAGTCTCACTCAACTTCACACCTTACAACTCAGGCAAGAACCCCTTCTTGGACTGATCCATTTTGAACTTCTTCAAAATCATGTCAAGGTATGTGCTCTGTGAAAATCTTATCAGGCGTCTTGATCTATCTCTATAGATCTTGATGCCCAACATGTAAGCAGCTTTACCCAGGTCTTCCTTTGAAAAACTCCTTTCAAACAACCCTTTATGCTTTCCAAAAATTCTACATCATTTCCGATCAACAATATGTCAACCACATATACTTATCAGAAAGGTTGTAGTGCTCCCACTCACTTTCTTGCAAATACAAGCTTCTCCGTAAACTTGTATAAACCCAGATGCTTTGATCACCTCATCAAAGCGAAAGTTCCAACTCCGAGATGCTTGCACCAGTCCATAAATGGATCGCTGGAGCTTGCACACATTGTCAGCATTCTCTGGATCGACAAAACCTTCCGGTTGCATCATATACAACTCTTCCTTAAGGAAACCGTTAAGGAACGCTGTTTTGACATCCATCTGCCAAATTTCATAATCGAAAAATGCAGCTATTGCCAACATGATTCCGACGGACTTAAGCATTGCTACGGGTGAGAAAGTCTCATCGTAGTCAACTCCTTGAACTTGTGAAAACCCCTTTGCCACAAGTCGAGCTTTATAGACGGTGATATTACCATCCGTGTCCGTCTTCTTCTTGAAAATCCATTTATTCTGAATGTCCTTTCGCCTTTCAGGTATTACTTCCAAAGTCCATACTTTGTTTTCATACATGGATCCCATCTCGGATTTCATGGCCTCTAACCATTTATCGGAATCCGGGCCCACCATTGCTTCTCCATAGCTCGTAGGTTCATTGTTGTCCAACAACATGACCTCTAAGACAGGGTTACTGTACCACCCAGGAGCAGTACGTATCCTTGTCGACCTATGAGGTTCGATAGTAACTTGATCCGAAGCTTCATGATCACTATCATTAGCTTCCTCTTCAACTGACGTAGGTGTCATAGAAATATCTTTCTGCGCTGCACTACTCACTAGTTGAAGTAAAGGTTCAACAACCTCATCAAGTTCTATCTTCCTCCCACTCAATTCTTTTGAGAGAAACTCTTTCTCGAGAAAGGACCCATTCTTAGTGACAAACACTTTGCCCTCGGATCTGAGATAGAAGGTATACCCAATCATCTCCTTTGGGTATCCTATGAAGACGCATTTGTCCGCTTTGGGTTCGAGCTTTTTTGGCTGAAGCCTTTTGACATAAGCATCGCAACCCCAAGCCTTAAGGAACGACAACTTAGGTTTCTTGCCAAACCACAGTTCATACGGTGTCGTCTCTACGAACTTAGATGGTGCCCTATTTAAAGTGAATGTAGTTGTCTCTAATGCATAACCCCAAAACGACAGTGACAGATCGTCAAGAGACATCATAGAATGCACCATATCCAATAAGGTACGATTACGACGTTCGGACACACCATTACGCTGTGGTGTTCCAAGCAGCGTCAGTTGTGAAACAATTCCACATTGTCTTAAGTGATTGCCAAACTCATAACTCAGATACTCTCCCCTTCGGTCAGATTGTAGGAATTTGATCGTCTTGTTACGATGATTCTCAACTTCACTCTGAAATTGCTTGAACTTTTTAGACGTTTCAGACTTATGCTTTATCAAGTAAATATACCCATATCTACTCAAATCATCGGTGAAGGTGAGAAAGTAACGATATCCACCACGCGCGTCAACACTCATCGGGCCGCACACATCAGTATGTATGATTTCCAACAAGTCTATTGCCCGTTCCATTGTTCCGGAAAATGGGGTTTTACTCATCTTGCCCATGAGGCATGGTTCGCATGTGTCAAGTGATTCAAAATCAAGTGACTCCAAAAGTCCATCAGCATGGAGTTTCTTCATGCGCTTTACACCAATATGACCTAAGCGGCAATGCCACAAGAAAGTGGTATTATCATTATCAACTCTACATCTTTTGGCCTCAATGTTATGAACATGTGTATCACTATGATCGAGATTCAATAAACCATTCACATTGGGTGCATGACCATAGAAGGTATTATTCATGTAAACAGAATAACCATTATTCTTTGATTTAAATGAACAACTATATTGCAATAAACACTATCTAATCATGTTCATGCTCAACACAGACACCAAATAACATTTATCTAGGTTCAACACTAATCCCGAAGGTAGAGGGAGCGTGCGATGGTGATCACATCAACCTTGGAAACATTTCCAACACACATCGTCACCTCGCCCTTAGCTAGTCTCCTTTTATTCCATAGCTTTTGTTTCGAGTTACCAATATTAGCAACTAAACCGGTATCTAATACTCAGGTGCTACTAGGAGTACTAGTAAGGTACACATCAATAACACGTATATCAAATATACTTTTGTTGAAGTTGCCAGCCTTCTTATCTACCAAGTATTTGGGGTAGTTCCGCTACCAGTGACCATTCCCCTTACAATACAAGCACTTAGTCTCGAGTTTAGGTTCAACCTTGGGTTTCTTCATTGGAGCGGGAACTGGCTTGCCATTCATGAAGTTTCCCTTCTTGCCCTTGCCCTTCTTGAAACCAGTGGTCTTGTTAACCATCAACACTTGATGCTCCTTCTTGATTTCTACCTTCGCGGCCTTAAGCACCGCGAACAGCTCCGGGATCATCTCCATCCCTTGCATGTTATAGTTCATCACGAAGCTCTAGTAGCTTGGTGATAGTGACTGGAGAACTTTGTCAATCACTATCTTATCTAGAAGATTAACTCCCACTTGATTCAAGCGATTGTAGCACCCAGACATTCTGATCACATGCTCATTGGCTGAGCTATTCTCCTCCATCTTGTAGGCAAAGAACTTGTCAGGGGTATCATACCTCTCAACATGGGCATGAGCCTGAAATACCAATTTCAGCTCTTAGAACATCTCATATGTTCCATGGCGTTCAAAACGCCTTTGGAGCCCCGATTCTAAGCCGTAAAGCATGGCGCACAAAACTATCAAGTAGTCATCAGAACGTGTCTGCCAGATGTTCACAACATCCACAGACGACGCTGGAGGGGTTGGCACACCGAGCTGTGCATCAAGGACATGAGCCTTCTGTGCAGCAGTGAGGACAATCCTCAGACTACGGCCCTAGTCCACATAATTGCTTACAATATATTTCAACTTAGTCTTTCTCTAGGAACGTATTAAAACAGGGAGCTACAGCGCGAGCTATTGATCTACAACATAATTTGCAAAGACAACTTAGACTATTGTTCATGACAATGAGTTCAATTAATCATATTACTTAAGAACTCCCACTCAAATCAACATCCCTCTGGTTGTCCGAGTGTAACACGATATAAATTCACCAACCCAAGTCCGATCATCACGTGAGATGAGGTGGTTTCAATGGTGAACATCTCCATGTTGATCATATCTACTATATGACTCATGTTCGACCTTTCGGTCTCTTGTGTTCTGAGGCCATGTCTGTACATGCTAGGCTCGTCAAGTTTAACCCAAGTGTTCCGCATGTGCAAAACTGGCTTGCACCCGTTGTATGTGAACGTAGAGTCTATCACACCCGATCATCACGTGGTGCTTCAAAACGACGAACTTGCGCAACGGTGCACACTTGGGGAGAACACAATTTTATCTTGAAATTTTAGTGAGGGATCACCTTATAATGCTACCGTCATCCTAAGCAAAATAAGATGCATAAAAGGATTAACATCACATGCAAATCATAAGTGACATGATATGGCCATCTACTTGTGCTTTTGATCTCCATCTCCAAAGCACCGGCATGATCTCCATCGTCACCTGCATGACACCATGATCTCCATCATCGTGTCCCCATCGGGGTTGTCACGCCAACCATGCTTCTACTACTATTGCTACTGCTTAGCGATAAAGTAAAGCATTACATAGCACTTAATGATTGACACACAGGTCATACAATAATTAAAGACAACCCTATGGCTCCTGCCGGTTGCCGTATGCATCGACATGCAAGTCGATATAAACTATTACAAACATGATCATCTCATACATCAAATATATTTCATCATGTCTTTGGCCATATCATATCACAACATACCCTGCAAAAACAAGTTAGACGTCCTCTAATTGTTGTTGCATGTTTTACGTGGCTGCTATGGGTATCTAACAAGAATGATTCTTACCTACGCAAAGCCACAACGGTGATATGCAAGTTGCTATTTAACCTTCTACAAGGACCGCCTTTGTCGAATCCGATTCAACTAAGGTGGGAGAGACAGACACCCGCCAGCCATCTTTATGCAACAAAGTCACATGTCTGTCGATAGAACCGGTCTCATGTACGTGGACATGTAAAGTTGGTCTGGGCCGCTTCATCCCACAATACCGCTGAATCAAGAAAAGACCAAGGAAGAAAGCAATCTGAATATCAACGCCCACAAACTCCTTTGTGTTCTACTCGTGATGTCATCTACGCATAGACCTAGCTCTGATGCCACTGTTGGGGAACGTTGCATGGGAAACAAAAAATTTCCTACGCTCACAAGATCAATCTAGGAGATGACCATCTACGAGAGGAGAGATTGCATCTACATACCCTTGTAGATCGCTAAGCGGAAGCATTAAGAAACGCGGTTGATGTAGTCGAATGTCTTCGCGATCCAATCACGATCCGTCCCGCGAACTCCCGATCTAGTGCCGAACGGATGGCATCTCCACGTTCAACACACGTATGGCTTGATGATGCCTTCACCTCCTCGATCCAGCGAGCAATGGTGAAGTACTAGCTCGAGTCCTCTGGCAGCACGACGGCGTGGTGGCGGTGGTGGTGGAGAAATCTCAGCAGAGCTTCACTAAGCACTACAGAGAAGAAGATGGACTACGAGGGAGAGGGAGGGCAGCGCCGTGGCATAGATGGGTGCGGCTGCCCTCCCTCTCCTCATCTATATATAGGGGGAAGGGGGAGAGGGGGGCGCCCCTAGGGGATTCCATCTAGGGCCGGCGGCCACTAGAGGGAAACCCTAGATGGGTTTTCCCCCTTAGGAGACTTGGCCCCCAAGCCAAAGGGGTGGGAACCCTAGGGGGCGCCCCCACCTCCTCTGGCAATGTGGGATGGGGTGAGGGGGGCACATAGCCACTTAGTGGGCTGGTTTGTCCCCTCCCCTTGGCCCATGAGGCCCCCCAACACTTGACGGAGCCCCCCGAAACCGCTTTCAGTCATGCTGGTCATCACCCGGTACCCCGGGAACAATTCCGGACTCCAATACCCTTCGTCCAATATATCAATATTCACCTCCGGACCATTCTGGATTTCCTCGTCATGTCCGGGATCTCATCCGGGACTCTGAACAACCTTCGGTAACCACCATAATGACTCAACTATACTTATATCGTCACCAAATATTAAGTGTGTAGACCCTGCGGGTTCGAGAACTATGCAAACATGACCGAGACACCTCTACGGTCAATAACCAATATTGGGAACTGGATGCCCATATTGGTTCCTACATATTCCATGAAGATCTTATCGATCGAACCTCGATGTCAAGGATTCAGCTAATCCCGTATGCAGTCCCTTTGTCTATCGGTATGTTACTTGCCCGAGATTCGATCGTCGGTATCTCTATACCTAGTTTAATCTCGTTACCGGCAAGTCTCTTTACTTGTTCCGTAATACAAGATCCCATGGCTAACCCATTAGTCACATTGCTTGCAAGCTTATTGTGATGTTGTATTACCGAGAGGGCCCAAAGATACCTCTCCGTCATACGGAGTGACAAATCCCAGTCTTGATCCATGCCAACTCAACAAACACCCTCGGAGATACCTGTAGAGCACCTTTATAGTCACCCAGTTACGTTGCAACATTTGGTACACACAAGGTACTCCTCCGGTGTCAGTGAGGTGCATGATCTCATGGTCATAGGAACATATACTTAACATGTAGAAAACAGTAGCAATAAACTTGACACGATCATATGCTACGTTCATAGTTTGGGTCTTGTCCATCACATCATTCTCCTAATGATGTGATCCCGTTATCAAATGACAACTCATGTCCATGGCTAGGAAACCATAGCCATCTTTGATCAACGAGCTAGTCCGATAGAGGCTTACTAGGGACACGTTGTTGTCTATGTATCCACACATGTATTTGAGTTTTCGGTCAATACAATTCTAGCATGGATAATAAACGATTATCATTAACAGAGAAATATGATAATAACTAACTTATTATTGCCTCTAGGGCATATTTCCAACACTTATCACTGGCAAGAAACCAAATGTTTCTTATCTACGTGTTTTTGGTGCACCTTGTTACATTCTTGATATGAATCATTCTTCCAAGTTTGCACCTAAGGCACATGAAGGTTTTTTTCTCGGTTATGGCTCAAACTCGCATACGTATCGTGTCTATAACTCTCACCACATGAAAGTTATGGAAATGGTAAATGTGTGGTTTGATGAATCTAACGGCTCCCAAAAGGAGCACCTGCCAAATGTGATAGATGAACCACTGATATCGGATGCTATTCGGCAAATGGCTATTGGGAGTGTCAAGCCTGTTGAAGGAAATGCACCTGAATCCTCCGATGATGATGCTCTTATGACTCGAAGCAAAACTCATCAAGCTACTGCTGAAGCAAATACTCCTCCGAATGGAGATGGCAATCAAAATCAAAGCGCCGATCAAAATGGCAATCCCGAAGGGAATGGTGATACAAATACTGATGCTGATGAGAATGAAAATGATCATCACAAAGAAAATGTTCATCCTCAAGTGGCAAATCGAGTTGATCCTTCATTAATTCTCGACGAGATTGAGAATCCAGGTCATCGACCCACAACTTGTTCACACACTCGTTTGGCTAACTACTGTGGCAGTTTCTCCTTTGTCTCATTGGCAGAACCTACCAAGTATGAAGAAGCCATGAATGATCAAGATTGGATGAATGCCATGCAAGAGGAGTTGGTGCAATTTGAATTAAATGATGTGTGGGAATTAGTTGACAAACCGAATCCCAAGAAGCACAATATCATCGGCACAAAATGGATTTTCCGCAATAAGCAAGATGAAAATGGCATTGTGGTGAGAAACAAAGCACGACTTGTTGCTCAAGGGTACACACAGGTAGAAGGTATTGATTTCGGTGAAACATATGCTCCTGTTGCATGCCTTGAGGCAATTCGCATTCTTCTTGCTTATGCAAATTACAATAATATCTTGCTTTATCAAATGGATGTGAAAAGTGCTTTCCTCAATGGTGAAATTGATGAGGAAGTTTATGTTAGACAGCCACCTGGCTTTGAACACCCTGAGTTTCCTAACAAAATTTTCAGGTTGAAGAAGGCTCTTTATGGGCTGAAGCAAGCCCCTCAATCTTGGTATGACACCTTAAAGAAGTTTTTGCTCGATAAAGGGTTCAAGCCAGGATCCACTGATCCCACACTTTTCACTCGTGTTGTTGATAATGATCTATTCGTATGTCAAATCTATGTGGATGATATTATCTTCGGCTGTACTAACAATGCTTGCAGCTTAGAGTTCGGGAAAATGATGTCTGACAAATATCAAATGTCTATGATGGGTGAACTCAAGTTCTTTCTCGGACTGCAAATTCGTCAACAATCAAATGGCATTTTCATTTCTCATGAGAAATATCTGAAAGAATGCCTGAAAAAGTTCAAAATGCAAGATTCCAAAATGAAGGGCTATAAACCCCTATGCCCACGAATGGCTGGATGCAGAGGTGTATGGTAAGGATTACGACCAGAAGGCCTATCGTTCTATGATTGGTTCTCTTCTCTATCTATGTGCATCTAGACCTAACATTATGTTGAGTGTTTGCATGTGTGCCCGCTATCAAGCTGCACCAAAAGAATCGCATCACCAAGCGGTCAAGCGAATTCTGAGATATTTGGCTCACACCCCCACCTTAGGTTTATGGTATCCTAAGGGAGCATAGTTGATCTCGTTGGATATTCAGACTCAGATTGGGCTGGTGACTTGGTTGATAGGAAATCTACTTCGGGGACATGTCATTTTCTCGGTAGATCATTGGTCTATTGGTCATCAAGGAAGCAGAATTGTGTATCTCTTTCCATGGCTGAGGCCAAATATATTGTTGTTGGCGCTTGTTGCACTCAGTTATTGTGGATGAAGCAGACACTGAAGGATTATGGCATCAAGGTCAAGCATATCCCTCTATATTGTGACAATGAAAGTGCCATCAAATTTGCACATAATCATGTGCAGCATTCTCGCACGAAGCATATTGCCATCAGACACCATTTCATTTGCGATCATGTTGCTCGAGAGGATATTGTCATCAATCATGTCAAGACCGAAGACAATCTCGCTGATATTTTCACCAAGCCTCTCGATGAGAAAAGATTCTGTGCATTACGGTGTGAGCTAAATATCCTAGACTTCACAAATGTGCAGTAAGCTGGACTCGGCACCCGTGCTAACACTTCCACATCTTTGAAGGAATGGGTGCATAACACTCGAAGAGTTTGAAAATTCCGACAAAGTGAAATTTTCTTTCTGAGAGTGAATACATTAAAGAAGAACTAGACTAACCGGGTGCCACGATAATTGTGCGATGCTCGGGGTCATATAGTTCTTATACGGTGGGTCACGCCACCACAATTTTCTTTCGTTGGTTCTCTCTCCGATCGATAGATTTTGTTTTTGTCCAAATGCATTTCTCTCATAGCTATTTGCTCGAGTGTTTGTGTTTATCTGCCTGAGTGAAATGCCTAGGACCCTATTTTCCCTCTGTTCTATCTCTTCCAGTCTATGATGTTCCGTTACAAATGGTCAAATTTCATCTGGAACGAAACTTTATCTGGTGTCCTTGACCACGATTAAGATTCGGTCCGAACATTAATCTGTTTTGGTGAAAGCTATCCTAAATTTGGGGTTTCCCACCCAAGTCAGGACCATGATCTTTTATGATGGTTGCCACGTGCAATACATCATCTGCCATTCCATCTTGTCCGTTGAATCACAAGCGTGCCTGTATAGAGGTCGTCCGATCAAAATCCACTGCGTGCGGTTATTTCCATTCGCATATAAAATCCGCACCGCACCCTTTCTTCCAGTTCACTTCTCTTTCCCCTCGCCTCCTCTCCGCCGAAACCCTCGCTGCAACGCTCCTCCTTGAGCTCGATGCCGACGACCTCTTCGCCGCTTCACTGCCGGAAAGTGGTCACCGAAGTCATTCCACGCCGCCGCCAGACATCTTCTTCCCCGCGCCGCCGTAGCTGCTACACGTCACTGAGCTAGGGTACATGTGGTTTGAACTCGGACCTCCATCCTTCACGATTCGAGTTTGTCTGCGGTTAATTTTCTTCGATTTTACCACATATCTTAGATCTAGGTTTTTATCCTTACTAGTGTGGATGTGGTTTGTAGTTGTTCCTCGCATCTGAATCCTTCAGATCTAGGGTTTGTGTTATGTTTCGCTCGAATGGAATGTGTAGCACGCTGTCTAGTATATTCTTTGAAGCTACTAGCTCGTTCTATACATTTCTTTCATTCGAAACATATCTTAAAGTCTAAATCTATTTCTTCCTCAAAATGTTTTTGTTCAGAAAATTATTCATGAGCATCTGTAACCCTGTCCCCATTTTCCCTCGTATCTATTCTAATTCACAGGTGTATGCATTCTATTGAGGATTCTGCTCAACCAATGAGCATGGCCGATGAAGATGAAGTGATCATGGGTACAATGGATGAATCTAAGGCACCAAATGCAAAGGGCCCAATGGTAGGCCCATCCACCAGCAAATGGAAAAGGCATGAGAAAAATCCTGATGAGCAAGAAGAAAATGGTCCAAAGAAAAGGAAAGGTGGCAGGCAACCTTACACAAATTCAGCTCAATATATCTCTCATGATGACTACAACACTATTCCAGGAGAAGATTCATCACAGAGAAGAAAGCATCTGCAAAGTATTCGATGCCACTGGGTGCGGAAGTGGTTTAACTACAAAATGATTCATCCTCGGTTTGCCAAGAACTTTGCTTTCCATCCTTCATGGGGTGACTGTCATGAGATTGGTCTTGTCCGTGCAAGTGATCCCCAAGAAAGACCACCACCTCCACCAGATGCTCATGAGTCATCTCTCAAAACTCCCAAATCTTATCCTGATGAATTGGCCAAGTGCCTGAAGAACGCCGAAATGAGAGCCAAGAAGGCTGAAAAGGAAAGAGAAAGAGAAGAAGAAAATATTTGTCTCATTAAATCAGACGTCGAGAAGAAAAAGGCTGATGGAAAAGCAGAACGCTGCTCAAAGCACAAACATGATCCCAGATCTGCTGCTCTGAAGAAAAAGAGCGCACCGAAGAGAAGGCCAGCTGAACCAATTGCTAAAATGATGAAAGTGATTCCTCCGATCAAGATGATCCTCCTCTCACAAGGGAAGAAGTTGAAGCAACTCTTTCCGAGCAAGTGAACGTCACTACCTCCACCATATTGCCTGATCTTCGAGCGAGTGCAATTCCAATAGCACCTCCGAAGAAGGTTACTCTGAAGAGAAAAATGCCTCCTACCACTGTCACAATGGTTGATCAAGTAAATACAACACCTCATCCTGATGCAATAGATCTACACGATTTTGTGGTTGATGCCCCAATAGGCATAGTCAAGCTAGGAAAAAAGCTCCTGAAGCAAAAGGTGAAGCAAATCAAAGCTCTGTCTGCCAAGCAGAATGCTCCAAGTGCTGAAGTTGTGAAGGAAAAGGCTGCTAAATTTGCTCCGAAAATGACTCAACCATTGGCTTCTATGCCTCCGACCGAGCAAATTTTAGTACAAACTGCTCCTGTTGCACAGCCTCATGATGTTTCTGATGCACCACATTATTTCAATCAAGTGTTCATTATGGAGCAGCTTGACAGATTTGTGGAGAACCTGTTTGATGGAGAAGTGGCATCTTTACCCATTCCCTCTGAAGTAATTACTCAAGCTTCTGATCTGGTCCAGGACATGAGAAATGATTCTGTTGAGATCAATGACCTCACTGCCTAGCTCAAGGAGCTTGACAACCGTATGAAAGATACGAAATCCAAGTTTGTCATCAAGCAACTTGAAGAATCCTATGTGGATGTCAATAAGGCTTTGACTATCCTTCGACACAGAAGATTGGGATTTCATTCTGATTTGGATCAAATTGTTCGCAAAATTTGCCTCGATCATCAAGCTCAAGCCACTGGCTACAATGATCTTGTCAAAGGGCATATTCATCAATCTGCTCGACAAAAGCAAAAGAAGAAGAAGAAAATTGCAACAAGGAATGCTCCTCCTCCTCCTACGAAATAAAAATCACCAGATGTCGTGCTACAGAAGGAAAACTCTCCGGAGCCTGCTATTCCCTCTCAAGCTCATGAACAAGTTATCGATGCTCCTACGTCGTCAAGGCAAAATGAACCAGTGCCTGTGGCCTCTCCTGTTCACGAAGCAAATACTTCTCAGCAAAATGTATCAGAAGAAGGTGAAATTCCTCAGTCTGTGCACCAAGCCTCTTGATACGTCTCCAACGTATCTATAATTTTTTATTGTTCCATGCTATTATATTATCATTTTTGGATGTTTTACAATCATTTTATATCAACTTTATATCATTTTTTGGGACTAACCTATTGACATAGTGCCCAGTGCTAGTTGCTGTCTTCTGCTTGTTTTTTACTTCGCAGGAAATCAATACCAAACGGAATCCAAACACAGCAAAACTTTTTGGAGATTTTTTTTAGACCAGAAGACATCCAGTGGGCCAAAGAAGTACCAAAGAGGGAGCCCGAGGTGAGCACAAGACACCAGGGCGCGCCTGGGCCCCCAGGCGCGCCTTGGTGGGTTGTGCCCATATCGGAGACCTCCCGCACCGCCTCTTTGCTCTATAAATACCCCAATATTCCAGAAACCCTAGGGGAGTCGACGAAAATCAATTCTAGCCGCCGCAAGTTCCAGAAACCACAGATCCAATCTAGACACCATCACAGAGGGGTTCATCATCCTCATTGGTGCCTCTCCGATGATGCGTGAGTAGTTCATTGTAGACCTACGGGTCCGTAGTTAGTAGCTAGATGGCTTTCTCTCTCTCGTTTGATTCTCAATACAATGGTCTCTTGGAGATCTATTTGATGTAACTCTTTTTGCGGTGTGTTTGTTGGGATCCGATGAACTTTGAGTTTATGATCAAATCTATGTTTTTATCCATGAAATTTATTTGAGTCTTCTTTGATCTCTTATATGAATGATTGCTTATAGCCTCGTATTTCTTCTCCGATATTTGGGTTTTGTTTGGCCAACTTGATCTATTTATCTTGCAATGGGAAGAGGTGCTTTGTGATGGGTTCGATCTTACGGTGCTTGATCCCAGTGACAGAAGGGGAAACGACACATATGTATCGTTGCCATTATGGATAACAAGATGGGGTCTATTTATACATAAATAGATCTTGTCTACATCATGTCATCGTTCTTATTGCATTACTCCATTTTTCCATGAACTTAATACACTAGATGCATGCTGGATAGCGGTCGATGTGTGGAGTAATAGTAGTAGATGCAGGCAGGAGTCGGTCTACTAATCTTGGATGTGATGCCTATATAATGATCATTGCCTGGATATCGTCATGATTATTTGAAGTTCTATCAATTGCCCAACAGTAATTTGTTTACCCACTGTTTGCTATTTTTCTCGAGAGAAGCCACTAGTGAAATCTACGGCCCCCGGGTCTATTTTCTCATCATATATTTTCAGATCTATTTGCTATTTGCCTTCGCAATCTATTTTTATTTGCTTTTATTTTTAGATCTATTAATCCAAAAATACAAAAATACCTTGCTGCAATTTTTACTTATTTATTTTATCTCGCGTTCTCGCGAGATCTATTTATACAATCTACTACAATTTTACCTATCCTTTTACCCGTGAGGGATTGACAACCCCTCTCTTACGTCGGGTTGCAAGTATTTGTTCTTTGTGTGCAGGAGATGTTTACGTGGTGTTGCGTGGTTCTCCTACTAGTTCGATAACCTTGGTCTCGTCACTGAGGGAAATACCTACCGTTGCTGTGCTGCATCATCCCTTCCTCTTTGTGGAAATACCGACGTAGTTCAGGCAAACATCAAAAGGAATTTCTGGCGCCGTTGCCGGGGAGGATCAAGTCAAGATAGTCTCTCAGCCACGTGCCAATTTCTGGCGCCGTTGCCGGGGAGACATCATCAACATCTACCAGGTTCCTAATCACAAATCTCATCTCCTTGCAATTTACATTATTTGCCATTTGCCTCTCGTTTTCCTCTCCCCCACTTCACAAAAATTTGTCGTTTTATTCGCCCTCTTTTTCGTTCGCCGTTTTCTCGTGAGATCTGTTTTTGTGTGCAATCTTGTTTGCGTAGTCATGATGCCTCAACGAAAATATTATGATGTTCCTTACCCCAATATTTTGCTTAAAATTGAGAAAAGTACTAAGGAATACATGACTACACAATTTGAGCACAATAAATATTTTACCGAAGAACTTAAGGAACACTCTGTTGTGCTGGAAGCTATAACTAAACAACTAGATGATATTAGTAGAGAAGTTTGCAATCTCCAATCTAAGTATGCTTTTGCTGAAAGTTTGCTAGGCAAGATATCCGATGCACAAGCTACCCTAGTAAATCAAATGGCCGCTAAACCAATCTCATTAGAAGATAAAAGTGATGAAGATCTTAAAATGATTGGTGTTTCTTCTATTGATTCCTTGTTTAGTAAAATTAAGATTGATGAAAAAGAGACTGGAGAAGAGTCAACTTTAGCTAGAAGGCATCCCGATAATTTGGAGGGTGAAAATCTTGTTGAAAAATTTGATAAAAGTGGGTTTGAAGAGGTTAAGACTTTAACTAGTGATGTGCCCACTCTTTTGGATTACAAAGACTTTTAATTATGATAGTTGCTCTTTAGTTGATTGTATTTCTTTGTTGCAATCCATGATAAATTCACCCCATGCTTATGAACAAAATAAAGCTTTTACTAAACATATTGTTGATGCTATGATGAAAGCTTTTGAAGAAAAGTTGGAATTAGAAGTTTCAATTCCTAGAAAATTACATGATGAATGGGAACCTACTATCCAAGTCAAGATTAAAAATTATGAGTGTTTTGCTTTATGTGACTTGGGCGCTAGTGTTTCTACAATTCCGAAATCTTTATGTGATGTGCTTGGTCTTACCGATATTGAAGAATGCTCTTTAAATTTGCACTTGGCGGATTCTACTATTAAAAAGCCTATGGGAAGAATTAATGATGTTCTTATTCTTGCAAATAGGAATTATGTGCCCATAGATTTTATTGTTCTTGATATTGATTGCAATCCGTCTTGTCCAATTACACTTGGTAGACCGTTTTTACGTACTATTGGTGCCGTGATTGATATGAAAGAAGGCAATATTAAATTTCAATTTCCACTAAGGAAGCGTATGGAACACTTCCCTAGAACTAGAATTAAGCCACCATATGAATCAATCATGAGGGCATCTTATGGATCTCGAAACAAAGATGACAATACTTAAATCCTTTGCTTTATGCCTAGCTAGGGGCGTAAAACGATAGCGCTCGTTGGGAGGCAACCCAACTTGTATCTTTTTGCTTTTTGGTTTTCTTGCTGTTTTCAATAAAATACCCAATTATGCCTCTGGTTAGATGTGTTTTTGTGGTTTAAATTAGTGTTTGTGCCAAGTAAAGCCTTTGGGATAGCTTTGGTGATAGTTGATTTGATCTTGTTGGAAAATAGAAACTTTTGCATCCAGTAAAATAATTTTTAAAATTCAAATAAGTGACCAAAAATTCTTAAGTTTTTACACAAGATTGATATACAAATATCCTATGTTGTCCTAATTTTTCAGAATTTTTGGAGTTACAGAAATATGAGAACAATTCGTATCTTTGCAGACTGTTCTGTTTTTGACAGATTCTGTTTTCTTTGCGTTGTGTGCTTGTTTTGATGATTCTATGGTTTTCTTTGAAGAGATTTTGCCATAGAAAAGTTGGAATACAGTAGATATAATGCAAGAACAAAATTTGAATGGGTTTTCTACAGTACTTAAAGTAAAGATTGGTTTTCTTATACTAACGGATCTCACGAAGGTTTTGTTGAGTTTTGTGTGATTGAAGTTTTCAAGTTTTGGGTGAGATCGCGATGGATGAAGGAATAAGGATTAGCAAAAGGCTAAGCTTGGGGATGCCGAGGCACCCCAAGATAATATTCAAGAAGTATCAAGCAACTAAGCTTGGGGATGCCCCCGAGTGGCATCCCCTCTTTCTTCTAACAACCATCGGTATTTTACTTGGAGCTATATTTTTATTCGTCACATATTATGAGTTTTGCTTGGAGCGTCTTGTATGATATGAGTCTTTACTTGTTTTGCTTTTTATTTTAAGTCTTGAATCCTTTCTGGACACACCTTTTTGGGAGAGCCAAAAATTATGCTATGCTTGCTGCTATGCTTCACTTAAATTTTTTATGAGCTATGGAATTGCTCTAGTGCTTCACTTATATCTTTTTGAGCACGGTGTGCTTTGTTATTTTTGAAGAAATTCTCTCATGCTTTACTTAGATTTATTTGGGAGTTAGTAAAATTTTAAATAAATTCTCTCTTGCTTCACTTAGATTAATTTGAGAGAAAGAAATATTATGCTCATGTTCTTCACTTATATTTGTTTGAGCTTATTAAAAGCAACATATGAAACTAGTCCCAAAGTGATAGATATCCAAGAAGGATATAATAAAAACTTTCATGAAGATCATTGGACAAAATAAACTTGATTCTTAGTAATAGTTTTGAGATATGATGATAGTGATATGTGAGTCATGTTGATGAGTAATTATGCTTTAGTAAGAATATTGGTGTTAAGGTTTGTGATTCCCTATGCAAGCACGAAAGTCAATAGTTATGCAATGAAATTATATCCTACTTGTGGTGCATTATTCGGTGTTAATTATGCTTAATGCTTGCTTACGAGATTTTTCGTTTCTTGGTTGGATGCTTCTCAATCTTTTTGCTAGCCTTCATTTGCACTAAGTATGATCACTACTTGTGCATCCAAAACCCTTTAAACCAGTTTTGCCATATGAGTCCACTATACCTACCTATATGCGGTATTTCTGTGCCGTTCTAAGCAAATTTGTATATGCCATCTCTAATTTTCAAAATAAATTTCTCTTTTGTGTGCTCGTACCGCTCGAGAGGCGGTGAGGGGTGGCCGATATTTTTCCATGCTAGATGTGTTATTCTCACGATGAGTGTTTAGTCACTTGTCATTGCACGAGAGTACGGCAAAGGTATTAGGGATGCCCAGTCCCGAAATGAAAAATGAATTTACTTTATGTTGTCAAATAATAAATTCCTTGGAAAGTGTTGGTATGGAGGGCACCCGTGGATACGGTTAGCCATGGAAAGTGAAAGTATGGTGGAAAAAGGAATAAACTTTAATTTCTGTTTGGGAACCGCCTATGATATATCTAGCATGGAAATTATTGGGAACTCTAAGTCGTTTTCGTTGGTGGGAAAAGTATGCCTCTCAAAATGTTTTTATCTCTCAATTTAAGCTTTGAGCTCTGGTACCTCTACAAATCGCTACTTCCCTCCGCGAAGGGCCTTTATTTTACTTTATGCAATTTTTATTTTTACTTGAGTCTCCATCTTCTCTTATAAAGCACCAATTAAGGGGCACTATCATCGTACTTGAGCATTGGGTGTAGCTAATATTCGAGTGTGTTTCATGAATGGATCAATGATTGAGCATAATGGGCTAGGGATAACTTGCTTTAGTGTTGATATTTTGAAAGACATGGTTGCTTGTTGATATGCTTGAGTATTAAAGTCCTCATGTCAAAACTAGACTATTGCTTTGAACAATATAAAAGTCCAAATTTCCATGCTACAAAGAAAAGAATATGTGATGAACATGTTAGGCAGCATTCCACATCAAAAATTCTATTTTTATCATTTACCTACTCGAGGACGAGCAGGAATTAAGCTTGGGGATGTTGATACGTCTCCAACGTATCTATAATTTTTTATTGTTCCATGCTGTTATATTATCATTTTTGGATGTTTTACAATCATTTTATATCAACTTTATATCATTTTTTGGGACTAACCTATTGACATAGTGCCCAGTGCCAGTTGCTGTTTTCTGCTTGTTTTTTACTTCGCAGGAAATCAATACCAAACAGAGTCCAAACGCAGTGAAACTTTTTAAAGATTTTTTTTGGACCAGAAGACATCCAGTGGGCCAAAGAAGTACCGAAGACGGAGCCTGAGGTGAGCACAAGACACCAGGGCGCGCCTGGGCCCCCAGGCGCGCCCTAGTGTGTCGTGCCCATCTCGGAGACCTCCCGCACCGCCTCTTTGCTCTATAAATACCCCAATATTCCAGAAACCCTAGGGGAGTCGACGAAAATCAATTCCAGCAGCCGCAAGTTCCAGAAACCACAGATCCAATCTAGACACCATCACGGAGGGGTTCATCATCCTCATTGGTGCCTCTCCGATGATGCGTGAGTAGTTCATTGTAGACCTACGGGTCCATAGTTAGTAGCTAGATGGCTTTCTCTCTCTCGTTTGATTCTCAATACAATGGTCTCTTGGAGATCTATTTGATGTAACACTTTTTGCGGTGTGTTTGTTGGGATACGATGAACTTTGAGTTTATGATCAGATCTATGTTTTTATCTATGAAAGTTATTTGAGTCTTCTTTGATCTCTTATATGCATGATTGCTTATAGCCTCGTATTTCTTCTCTGATATTTGGGTTTTGTTTGGCCAACTTGATCTATTTATCTTGCAATGGGAAGAGGTGCTTTGTGATGGGTTCGATCTTACGGTGCTTGATCCCAGTGACAGAAGGGGAAACGACACGTATGTATCATTGCCATTAAGGATAACAAGATGGGGTCTATTTCTACATAAATAGATCTTGTCTACATCATGTCATCGTTCTTATTGCATTACTCTATTTTTCCATGAACTTAATACACTAGATGCATGCTGGATAGCGGTCGATGTGTGGAGTAATAGTAGTAGATGCAGGCAGGAGTCGGTCTACTAATCTTGGACGTGATGCCTATATAATGATCATTGCCTGGATATCGTCATGATTATTTGAAGTTCTATCAATTGCCCAACAGTAATTTGTTTACCCACCGTTTGTTATTTTTCTCGAGAGAAGCCACTAGTGAAATCTACGGCCCTCGGGTCTATTTTCTCATCATATATTTTCAGATCTATTTGCTATTTGCCTTCGCGATCTATTTTTATTTGCTTTTATTTTTAGATCTATTAATCCAAAAATACAAAAATACCTTGCTGCAATTTTTACTTATTTATTTTATCTCGCGTTCCCACGAGATCTATTTATCCAATCTACTACAATTTTACCTATCCTTTTACCCGTGAGGGATTGACAACCCCTCTCTTACGTCAGGTTGCAAGTATTTGTTCTTTGTGTGCAGGAGCTGTTTACGTGGTGTTGCGTGGTTCTCCTACTGGTTCGATAACCTTGGTCTCATCACTGAGGGAAATACCTACCGGTGCTGTGCTGCATCATCCCTTCTTCTTTGGGGAAATACCGACGTAGTTTAGGCAAACATCACCTCTCCAGTTCATGTTGAGACAAATGAATCTGTTCCTCCCGTGGAACCTCAACGGACTGCCGAAGCACATCCTCCTCAGTCCTCAGTGCCTGATAAAGCTTTAGTGCCTGATAAAGTAACTGCTCCCTATCCACTTCGAAATTCACTCGACACCACGAAGAGAACTTCAGATGTTGGTCCCTCTACAGTAAAGTCAGTTTCTGCTCGTCACTTAGACTCAGTAATTTATGGCGATGAAGTGATTTCCATTGAAGATGAGCTCAAATATCCATATCCTCGCGAGCAACTGCTGTTATTCTCTATCAGCGTTGGCGTCAAAGGGCCACTTTTCAATCGGAACACACATCCTCAGTTCTTTCAAGAGAGCCCATACAGCAAGCCTCGATCTTCTGAATCGCCTTTGTTCTGGACTCAAGAACAGGCTATATATTATTATCGGATCCTTTATGATAGCCGGAAATTTTTTCCTCATGAGTTCCCGGATATCGCTGCGATGAATAACATTGGCTGCTTTAATCAAGTTTTACAAGACATCGAAGACTTTGGCCTCACGCATGTCTTTGCCTTCCAGCATCCATGCAGAGAGATAATCCTTCAATTCTATGCCACTCTGTACATCTCTAGTGAAGAATCTGATAGCACAAAGTGGATTTATGGAATGGATGACCGAAGGGAAAAGAATAAGATGCTCTGCTATGGACTTTGTGTCTCATTTTCATTTCCCTCGGTTCGAACATGGCAAGACAGAAATTCGAGTTCACAACATTGATGCCATTTCCGATGAAGATTTTTGGTGCACAATGGATCAAGATAAAATTCGTGATTACAATGGTCCTCCCTTGCCTGAGCATTTGAATTTTGATAATCAAACTCTTTATCATATGCTCACCTATACCATCTGTCTTCTGGCTGGGATGAATTCTGACAATGCTATATCTGATGTTCTTCGGAACACCATCCCATGCCATCTCCCAAGGATTCATCTTCGATGTCGAAGACTTGTTTCTGCGCATCCTGATGGATTCGGCTCAACATCCGAAAACTATCAAAGTCTTTAGGCCTTGGATTCAAAAGGTGGTTGACTATGAAATGAAAACCGAATATTTATCCAAAGTTAGTCACAAAAGCTTCATCCCTCCTGTGCATGATACTCTGAGAGTAATGGAAGATTTTTCTTTGGGCAAAATACCAGTTTCAAGCGTTCCAGATTATCACAATACTTTCAATGGGCCACGGCTACCTTAGCGTGATAGACAACCGAATACTCAACCTCCTTCACATCTTGAAGTGAGCTTGCACACCCAACAGCTGCTGCTGGAGCATATGGCTGAGGATCGCCAAGAGAAAGAACACCTGGCTACCGAACTAAATGCAATCAACAACCGAACAAAAGTTGTGCACATGATCACGGCTGAAAATAAGAAGCGCCTATGGAAATTGCTTCAGAAGTTCTTCTCCAAGAAGCAATTGAGCAACTCCGATCTCAAAGAACTCGATGCGTATATTGACCAAGGGTTTTCTGCTGAATATTTTCAAGATCGCATTACTCCGCTTCTGCCAGCTCGTGAGCCAACAACTAATTTACTTCGGTTTCAGCTGCGCAAATTGCTCGACGAATCAGAAGCAACATCGCCCACGGAGAAACCTGCTGAAGGAAATGTGTTGTCTCGCAAAAATCAACAAGCTGATCCCAATGTGCCTTCTTCTTGTCAGCCCCAAGCCAGTCTTGAAGGAACATCTGCTGCTACTGATGATGAAGATTTACCGGCCACTTCCGAATCAGAAACATCTTCGGGCGATGCCTCAGAGTGAATCAAGTTCACCTCATTAACTCATGTCCTTCGTCACTTTTTTTACACAAGTTGACAAAAAGGGGGAGAATTACATCAAGAGTTTTGATAGATTTGCTCTGTTGGATTTGGTTTCCGTGTTTATTTGCTCTGGTTTATGAGACTTTTGAGCCCTATGCCTTAAGACTATTTGTGCTACTTTATGTGCTCTGATGTAAATCTAAAACTTCTGTGCTGTAATATTAATAACCCCGCCTGCTGTACTATTTCTCTCAAAGCATTTGTTTTGCAGGTGGAATTATTGGCAAAAGTTATGAATCATTGCATTATATACTCGATGGATTATATATCATCAGTGCGAATCATTACCTCGAATGATTGAAAAATCCTCCACATACTTAAATGAATTGCAAGGAATTTCATTTCATATCTTTAATCCTGCATACATCTAGGGGGAGAATATTTCATCATCGAGTCAAGTAACGCAAGTTCACTCTTGTTTGATTTACATTTCATTTATCTATCTTCACTTTGATGATTATCTGTTTTGTCAACAACCATCCAAAAGGGGAAGATTGTTGGTGCAATGATATGCCCCTTATGTTTTTGAGTTTGTTGACATAAATAGTATGGGACTTATGTGTTTGCTAGTGCAAACAGAGTACCAGGTCCCTGAAGTATCGAGGAGTTTGATGCAAACGATGAAGATAATCTCCCTGCGTTGCAGCGAAGGTTATCACCGAAGATGATGATAAAAAGAGTGACCCCTAAAAATTGCTGAAGTTTAAGTAATTGGTTCGGTGTCTGTTCGAAGAATATGACTGCGGTCAAGGAAGAATCAAGACGAAGTGAAGATGTAGCATTTGTTTCATTATTCTTCTTCTTTCATTGAGTCATAGGACCACCGTACTATTAAGAGGGGTGTAGCATTCAAAGAGTTGATTCTCTGATGCTAAACCCAAATCCTATGAAAGATGTGAGAGAAATCTCTTTGTGCTCCGAGTAAATACTTGCTAGCAAGAGATTGTGATCTTCTTCGCTGCGAGAGATTTGTCTCGAACCGAGGAGTTAGCATTACTTGTTCCTCAAGTAATGTTACCGTTCCTCCAAAATCCGACCGTTGCAAACATGTCGATTGGCCATTGGCTGGACCTCGTGTCCAAAATGGTCATTTCCCATCTAGGAAGGTTGCGACTATAAATAGCCACCCCGCGCCGGCTTTGTCCGGTGGCTGCGCCGTTTGATTCTGAGAAGATTGTTGAGCAACCCACTCTCTGAGAGATTTGAGTTTAAAATCCACCGAGAGAAAAACCCTAGAGCCGAAGAATTAGATAGTGGTTCAGCATCACTAGAATCTAAGTCTAGTACGCTCTGCCTATTACTCTTGAGAGCTGCAAACTCTCTAGACAGTTAGGTTAAAGACCAAGAGTGATTGCGGTTCTCGGAGAAGAAGTCTGTAAAGGTTCGGAGATCGCCTTCAAGTATCTACCATGAGTAATCAGCATCGGTTGACAAATCAATTGTCGAAGAGAATAGGGTGAAGAGAGTTTATCTTCTGTGTTAAGTCACAGCCCCTCCAACCAGACGTAGTCCTTGTACAGAAGGACGAACTGGTCGAACAAATACCTTGTTGCCATAGAGCATCATCGGTTATCTCTGTCACCCATGTTTACCTTCAATGCATTTTCTTTCGTATGATCTGTCTCAATGTATTGTCTAGTTTCCCTTTGGTACTCAGTTTTAGTTCACTGTAGTTTGTTTTTCATTCGATTCGCTGCTGGGTTCTGAGAGATTTAAGTTTTCTGAAGAAAATTTAAAACTCCCATTCACCCCCCCTCTGGTAGACATACTTCATTCCTACAGTCGAAGGCGATGAAGCAGCCACGATGTCGTACGATCCGTGGACGTAGCCGACGTAGGGGTCGATGGCGCTGTTCCTGGGCATGGAGGGCAGCGAGGTGCAGCCCGTGGGCACGATGGCGAGGCGGCACAGTGACGGCAGTGCTTGACATATGCGGGGGAGAGAGATAGCAGTGCGGGGAAGAGGGGGGACAGCAGCTAGGGTTCGTCGAGGGGGTCGGGGTGGCCTTATCCACCGCGGGGAGAGGTTGGATGCCCGACGTGTGGCCATCGGGGCATGGACGCCGCGGACGCATCCAGCGAGTCTCGGTGAATAGGAGGAGAAAGAAGGTGGGGAGGTGGGCTGGGCTTCACTGTTGGTTTAAGGCCCAGAGGCAGAGTGACGTCTTAGCTCTTTTCTTCTTCCATTTTCTTTTGCTATTTCTTTTATTCTTTCTGTTTCTATTTATTTAAGCTAACAAATGAACTTTGTTAAATGTGCCACTTAGCACATAAATACTAGACAGTATTTTAAGGCAGCACACAAAGTTATAATTTATTTTGGAAAGGTTAGGTATTTATTTAAATTGAAACGATCAATTTAATTGTTGCTAACCCTGTTTTAAATAGGTTAGGGGCACTTTATTAATTCAAAATATGTTGGATAATTCATGAAAAATAGTTAGGGGATATTTTCAACCTAGACTACATTTTTATTTTACTATTTGAGAATTTAATAATTTGACTTGCATTTGAATTTGAAATTGACTTTGATTTTCGGACAAGTGGCAAATAGCATAGTAATCATGATGACATGGCGACCATTAGGGGGCGATTACTGTAGCATGATTCTCGGGGTGTTACACCCCAGGGGCGCACCCTACCCCCAATGTGCGCCACCCAGGCTTGTGGGCCCCATAGAGGCCCACTACTGATGTTCTTCTCCTACATGAATACATTTACCCTAGATAAAAATAAAGGGAATACATTCGGCACTTTTCGCCGCTGTCTCGAGGCAAACCAGGGTAGGAGCACTTTTGCTCTTTGGTGGAGCGATTCTGCCGAGGAAACTTCCCCTGGGATGGAGAAATCGAAGCCTTCGTCAGCACCAACATTCCTCTCATCGTGGGAGGCTTCATCTTCGTCAACATCTTCACTAGTACCATCTCATCTCCAAACCCTAGTTCATCTCATGTGCTCAATCTTTGTATCAAACCTCAGATTGGTACCTGGAGGTGCTAGTAGTGTTGACTACATCTTGTAGTTGATTCTATTTGGTTTACTTGGTGGAAGATCATTATGTTTAGATTGTTGATTGCATATTTATAACTATTGAACATGTTCAATATTATGAGTTGTGAGTAATTCTATTTATTCTTAGGGACATGGGAGAAGTTTGGTTATTAGTAATCATGTGAAGTTGATCACCGTTCAATGTATTGATGATATATTGTGTTGTTCTTCCTCTAATGGTTTTATGCGTGTGAAGGGGAACATTGCATGGAAAACAAAAAAAATCCTACAAAACACCCAAGATCTATTCTATGGATATGCTTGCAACAAGAGGGAGAGGTGTCTACATACCCTTGTAGACCGAAAGTGTAACGATCTAGAGATCATGGTTGGCATAGTCGCACTCCCTCGCGATCCAATCCGATCCAAGCACCGCACGAGTGGCACTACCGAGATGTGCACACGTACGGCTCGGTGATGTCTCCTCCTTCTTGATCCAGCAAGTGAGAGAGAAGAGCTAAATGGGATTTGAACCAGCACGACAGCATGGTGGTGGTGGCAGCGGAACATTGGCAGGGCTTTGCTAAGCGCTACGTGGAGGAGGAGTAACGGGAGGGAGAGGCGCCAAGGGGTGGAAGCGCTACTGCCCCCTATGCCTCCCACATTTATATAGGCATTGGGGGCTGATGGCTTGCCCTCCAAGCCCCTATGGTCATTGGTCAAAGGGGGGAAGGAAATCCCTTCCTTTCCTTCCCTACCGACCGCTATCCCCATTTTTAGGGATATTGATCTTATCCCTTCGGGATATGATCTTATTCCTTTTAGGGGGGATCTTGGTCTGTCTAGATCAGGGTTGTAGGGCCTTGCCCCACTTTCACGTCCATGTGGGTCCCCCATGCAGGTGGGCCCCACTTCAAAACCTTCTAGAACCTTCCCGATACAATACCGAAAAATCCCAAACATTTTCTGAAACCCTGAATATGACTTCCCATATATAAATCTTTACCTCTGGACAATTCCGGAGCTCCTTGTGATGTCCCGAATACCATTTGGGACTTCAAACTACCTTCAGACTTACCACTATGAATAGCCCAATATTACGCTAGCATTACTAAATGTTAAGTGTGTGACCCTACGGGTTTGAGAACATGCAGACATGACCGAGACTCCTCTCGATCAATAGTCAATAGCAAGACCTAGATGCCCATATTGACTCTCACATGTTCAACAAAGATCTTTACCGGTTTGAACCATGATGTCAAGGATTCGGTCAATCCCGTATATAGTTCCCTTTGTCCGACGATATGTTACCTGCCCGAGATTCGATCATCGGTATCTCCATACCTAGTTTAATCTCGTTACCGTCAAGTCTCTTTACTCATTCTGTAATTAGATCCCCGTGACTAAAGTCATTAGTCACATGCTTGCAAGCTATTCATGATGTTGTATTACCGAGAGGGCCCAGAGATATCTCTCCATCACACGGAGCGACAAATCCCAGTCTCGATCCATGCAACCCAACAAACACTTTCTGAAATACCTATAAAGCACCTTTATGATCACCCAGTTATGAAGTGACATTTGATAACACACAAAGTATTCTTCCGGTATTCGGGAGTGGCATGATCTCATGGTGTAAGGAACAGATACTTGACATGAAGAAAGTTGTAGCAAATAAACTAAGTGATACAATCTGATGCTAAGCTTACGGTTGGGTCTGTCCATCACACCATTCTCCTAATGATGTGATCCCATTATTAAAAGACAACTCATGTCTATGGTTAGGAAACCTTAACCATCTTTAATCAACGAGCTAGTCTAGTAGAGGTCGCTAGGGACACTATATTCGTTTATGTATCCACACATGTATTTAAGTTTCCGGTCAATACAATTATGGCATGGATAATAAATCTTTAATCACGAACAAGGAAATATGATAATAACATCTTTATTATTGTTTCTAGGGCATATTTCCAGTAGTCTCCCACTTGCACTAGAGTCAAAAATCTAGTTTACATAGTTATGAATCTAACACCCATCGAGTTCTGGTGTTGATCATGTTTTGCTCATGGAAGAGGTTTAGTCAACGGGTCTACCACATTCAGATCCATATGTACTTTGCAAAGATCTATGTGCTTGGAGCTACTCCAACTGATTGCTCCACCATTCAAAATAAATATGCATCCGGTTTGAGACTTCGAGTCATCCAGATCAGTGTCGAAGCTGGCATCGGCGTAACCCTTTACGATGAGCTCTTCGTCACATCCATAAACGGCAAACATTTCCTTAGTCCTCTTTAGGTACTTAAGGATATTTTTTACCATTGTCCAGTGATCCACTCCTGGATCACTCTGGTACCTACCAGTCATACTTATGGCAAGGCACACATCAAGTCTGGTACACAGCATGGCATACATGATATAGCCTATGGCTGAGGCATATGGGACGACTTTCATCCTTTCTCTTTCTTCTGCCGTGGTCGGGTTTTGAGTCTTACTCAACTTCATACCTTGCAACATATGCAAGAACTATTCAGGAACATTGCATGGAAAACAAAAAAAATCTACGCACACGCAAGATCTATCCATGGAGATGTATAGCTACGAGAGGGGGAGAGCACCTTCATACCCTTGAAGATCGCTAAACGGAAGCGTTTATCAATGCGGTTGATGTAGTCGAACACCTTCACGATCCGTCCCGATCAAGTACCGAACGTACGGCACCTCCGTGTTCAGCACATGTTCAACTCGATGATGTTCTCGCCTTCTTGATCCAACAAGAGAGGCAAAGTAGTAGATGAGTTCCGGCAGCACGACGGCGTGGTGACGGTGGTGGTGAAGAACAATCTCCGTAGGGCTTCGCCAAGCACAACGGAAACTATGACGGAGGATAAACTAGAGGGGGCGGGGTTGCCGGCACACCGCTTGGTGAATCTTGATGTGTCTTGGATGCTAGCCCTGCCCCTCTATTTATATGTTGAGCCCTCGGGTCATTTCTTGGAGAAAGAGCCTCTTCAAAGTCGGTTTAGCCCGCAAGGCAAGAGTCTTTCTCGGATTCCAGGACCAGACGCCAGGGTCCCTGGCGTCTGGCCCCTGGCCTTCCCAAAACTTCCTTTTTGCACCTTCCTAAAGCCTCGTGGGCTTTACCCCCTGGCCCAAATAAAGTGTTCTCGCACCAGAACATTTCGGGAAACATTCGAAACCCCTTCCGAAACACTTCCGGAGACCAAACACTATTATCCCATATATTAATCTTTACCTCCGGACTATTCCGGAGCTCCTCGTCATGTCCGTGATCTCATCCAGGACTCCGAACAACATTCGGTCACCAACATACATAACTCATATAATACTATATCGTCAACGAACGTTAAGCGTGCGGACCCTACGAGTTCGAGAATGATGTAGACATGAATGAGATGCTTCTCTGGTCAATAACCCATAGCGGGACCTGGATGCCCATATTGGTTCCTACATATTCTACGAAGATCTCTATCGGTCGAACCTTTAGGACAACATACGTAGTTCCCTTTGTCCATCAGTATGTTACTTGCCCGAGATTCGATCGTCGGTATCTCCATACCTAGTTCAATCTTGTTATGGCAAGTCTCTTTACTCGTTCCGTAATACATCATCTCGTAACTAACTCCTTAGTCACTTTGCTTGCAAGCTTCTTGTGATGTTGTATTACCGAGAGGGCCCGGAGATACCTCTCTGTCATACGGAGTGACAAATCCCAATCTCTATTCACGCCAACTCAACAGACACCTTTAGAGATACCTGTAGATCATCTTTATGATCACCCAGTTATGTTGTGATGTTTGATAGCACACAAGGTATTCCTCCAGTATCCGGGAGTTGCATGATCTCATGGTCGAAGGAATATGTATTTGACATTAAGAAAGCAGTAGCAATAAACTGAATGATCATATGCTAAGCTAACG
Source organism: Thinopyrum elongatum (assembly GCA_011799875.1). NCBI lineage: Eukaryota > Viridiplantae > Streptophyta > Magnoliopsida > Poales > Poaceae > Thinopyrum > Thinopyrum elongatum. Next base: position 347,931,645 of record CM022302.1, on the reverse strand, counting down.
GATGGGTCTTGTCCATCACACCATTCTCCTAATGATGTGATCCCATTATCAAATGACAACTCATGTCTATGGTTAGGAAATCTTAACCATCTTTGATCAACGAGCTAGTCTAGTAGAGGCTCACTAGGGACACGGTATTTGTTTATGTATTCACACATGTATTTAAGTTTCCAATCAATACAATTCTAGCATGAATAATAAACCTTTATCATGATTTAGGAAATATAATAATAACCATTTTATTATTGCCTCTAGGGCATATTTCCATCAGTCTCCCACTTGCACTAGAGTCAATAATCTTGTTCACATCGCCATGTGATTAACACCCATAGTTCACATCGCCATGTGACTAACACCCAAAGAGTTTACTAGTCAATAATCTAGTTCACATCACCATGTGATTAACACCCAAAGAGTACTAAGGTGTGATCATGTTTTGCTTCTGAGAGAGGTTTAGTCAACGGGTCTGCCACATTCAAATCTGTATGCATTTTGCAAATTTCTATGTCTACAATGCTCTGCATGGAGCTACTCTAGCTAATTGCTCCCATTTTCAATACGTATCCAGATTGAGACTCAGAGTCATCCGGATTGGTGTCAAATCTTGCATCGACGTAACCCTTCACGACGAACTCTTTATCACCTCCATAACCGAGAAACATTTCTTTAGTCCTCTTTAGGTACCTAAGGATAATTTTGACTGTTGTCCAGTGATCCACTCCTGGATCACTATTGTACCCCCTTGCCAAACTCATGGCAAGGCACACAACCGGTCTGGCACACAGCATGGCATACTTTATAGAAGCTATGGTTGAGGCATAGGGAATGACTTTCATTCTCTCTATCTTCTGCCGTGGTCGGGCTTTGAGTCTTTACTCAACTTCACACCTTGCAACACAGTCAAGAACCCTTTCTTTGACTGATCCATTTTGAACTTCTTCAAAATTTTGCCAAGGTATGTGCTTTGTGAAAGTCCTATTAAGCATCTCGATCTATCCCTATAGATCTTGATGCCCAATATATAAGCAGCTTCACTGAGGTCTTTCATTGAAAAATTCTTATTCAAGTATCCTTTTATACTATCCAGAAATTTTATATCATTTCCAATCAACAATGTGTCATCCACATATAATATCAGAAATGCTACAGAGCTCCCACTCACTTTCTTGTAAATACAGGCTTCATCATAAGTCTGTATAAAACCATATGCTTTGATCACTTCATCAAAGCATATATTCCAACTCCGAGATGCTTGCACCAGTCCATAGATGGATCGCTGGAGCTTGCACACTTTGTTAGCTCCTTTAGGATCGACAAAACCTTCTGGTTGCATCATATACAATTCTTCTTTAAGAAACCCATTAAGGAATGCAGTTTTGACGTCCATTTGCCAGATTTCATAATCATAAAATGTGGCAATTGCTAACATGATTCAGACAGACTTAAGCATCGCTACGGGTGAGAAAGTCTCATTGTAGTTAACTCCTTGAACTTGTCGAAAACCTTTTGTGACAAGTCGAGCTTTGTAGACAGTGATATTACCATCAAGGTACGTCTTCTTCTTGAAGATCCATGTATTTTCAATGGCTTGCGGATCATCGGGCAAGTCCACCAAAGTCCACACTTTGTTCTCATACATGGATCCTATCTCAGATTTCATGGCCTCAAGCCATTTGTCAGAATCTGAGCTCATCGTAGCTTCTTCATAGTTTGTAGGTTCGCCGTTGTCTAACAACATGACTTCTAGGATAGGATTACCGTACCACTTTGGTGCGGTACGTGTTCTGGTCGACCTACGAGGTTCAGTAGTAACTTGATCCGAAGTTTCGTGATCATTATCATTAGCTTCCTCTCTAGTTGGTGTAGGCATCACGGGAACGGTTTTCTCTGATGTGCTACTTTCCAATTCAAGAGAAGGTACAATTACCTCATCAAGTTCTACTTTCCTCCCACTCACTTCGTTCGAGAGAAACTCCTTCTCTAGAAACTACCCATTCTTAGCAACAAAGATCTTGCCTTCGAATCTGTGGTAGAAGGTGTACCCAATAGTTTCTTTAGGGTATCCTATGAAGACGCACTTCTCCGATTTGGGTTCGAGCTTATCAGGCTGAAGCCTTTTGACATAAGTGTCGCATCCCCAAACTTTAAGAAACGACAGCTTAGGTTCTTACCAAACCACAGTTCATACGGTGTTGTCTCAACGGATTTAGACGGTGACCTATTTAACGTGAATGCAGCTGTCTCTAATGCATAACCCCAAAATGATAAAGGCAAATCGGTAAGAGACATCATAGAATGCACCATATCTAATAAAGTACGGTTACGATGTTCGAACACACCATTACGCTGTGGTGTTCCAGGTGGCGTGAGTTGTGAAACAATTCCACATTGTTTTAAATGAAGGCCAAACTCGTAACTCAAATATTCGCCTCGATTAGATCCTAGAAACTTTATTTTCTTGTTGCGATGATTCTCCACTTCACTCTAAAATTCTTTGAACTTTTCAAATGTTTTAGACTTGTGTTTCATCAAGTAGATATACGCATACCTACTCAAATCATCTATGAAGGTTAGAAAATAATGATACCCGTCGCGTGCCTCAACACTCATCGGACCGCATACATCGGTATGTATTATTTCCAATAAGTCATTAGCTTGCTCCATTGTTCCGGAGAACGGAGTTTTAGTCATCTTACCCATGAGGCATGGTTCGCAAGTATCAAATGATTCATAATCAAGTGATTCCAAAAGTCCATCTGTATGGAGTTTCTTCATGCGCTTTACACCAATATGACCTAAACGGCAGTGCCACAAGTATGTTGCACTATCATTATCAACTTTGCATCTTTTGGCATCAATATGATGAATATTTGTATCACTATGATCGAGATTCAACAAGAATAGGCCATTCATCAAAGGTGCATGACCATAAAAGATATTACTCATATAAATAGAACAACCATTATTCTCTGATTTAAATGAATAACTGTCTCGCAATAAACAAGATCCAGATATAATGTTCATGCTCAACGCTGGCACCAAATAACAATTATTGAGGTCTAAAACTAATCCCGAAGGTAGATGTAGAGGTAGCGTGCCTACGGCGATCACATCAACCTTGGAACCATTCCCGACGCACATCATCACCTCGTCCTTAGCTAACCTTCGTTTATTCTGTAGATCCTGTTTCGAGTTGCAAATATGAGCAACGAAACCAGTATCAAATACCCAGGCGCTACTACAAGAATTAGTAAGGTACACATCAATAACATGTATAACAAATATACCTTTGTTCACTTTGCCATCCTTCTTATCTGCCAAGTATTTGGGGCAGTTCCGCTTCCAGTGACCATTTCCCGTGCAGTAGAAGCACTCAGTTTCAGGCTTGGGTCCAGCTTTGGGTTTCTTCACGGGAGTGGCAACTTGCTTGCCATTCTTCTTGAAGTTCCCGTTCTTTCCCTTGCCCTTTTACTTGAAACTAGTGGTCTTGTTAACCATCAACACTTGATGCTCCTTCTTGATTTCTACCTCCGTCGATTTCAGCATCGCGATGAGCTCAGGAATCGTTTTCGTCATCCCTTGCATATTATAGTTCATCACGAAGCCTTTGTAGCTTGGTGGCAGTGACTGAAGAACTCTGTCAATAACACTCTCAACTGGAAAATCAATTCCCAGCTGAGTCAAGTGGTTATGATACCCAGACATTTTGAGTATGTGTTCACTGAATGAACCGTTCTCCTCCATCTTGCAGCTATAGAACTTGTTGGAGACTTCATATCTCTCAACTCGGGCATTAGCTTGAAATATCAACTTCAGCTCTTGGAACATCTCATATGCTCCATGGCGTTCAAAACATCTTTGAAGTCCCGGTTCTAAGCCGTAAAGCATGGCACACTGAACTATTGAGTAGTCATCAGATCGAGCCTGCCAGACGTTCATAACATCTGCAGTAGCTCCTGCAGTAGGTCTGTCACCTAGCGGTGCATCAAAGACATAATTCTTCTGTGCAGCAATGAGGATAATCTCAAGTTACGGACCCAGTCCGTGTAATTGCTACCATCATCTTTCAACTTAGCTTTCTCTAGGAACGCATTAAAATTCAAGGGAATGGAAGCACGGGCCATTGATCTAGAACATAGATATGCAAAAACTATTAAGGCTAAGTTCATGATAAATTTTAGTTCAAATAATCAAATTACTAATGAACTCCCACTTAAATCAACATCCCTCAAGTTGTCTAAGTGATACATGATCCAAATCAACTAACCCATGTCCGATCATCATGTGAGATGGGGTAGTCTTCAATGGTGAACATCTCTATGTTGATCATATCTACTATATGACTCACGTTCGACCTTTCGGTCTCCAGTGTTCCGAGACCATGTAGGTACATGCTAGGATCATCAGGTCTAACCCAAGTATTCTGCTTGTGCAAAACTGGCTTACACCCGTTGTATGTGAACGTAGAGTCTATCACACCCGATCATCACGAGGTGCTTCGAAATGACAAACTTTAGCAACGGTGCATACTCTGGGAGAACACTTTTATCTTGAAATTAAGTGAAGGGATCATCTTATAATGCTACCATCGTTCTAAGAAAAATAAGATGCATAAAGGATAAAGATCACATGCAATCAAAATATGTGATATGATATGGCCATCATCATCTTGTGCTTTTGACCTTCATCTCCAAAGAAACATCATGATCTCCATCATCACCGGCACGACACCTTGATCTCCATCGTAGTGTCGGGGTCGTCTCGCCAACTATTGTTTCTACAACTATTGCTAACGCATAGCGATAAAGTAAAGCAATTACATGGCGCTTAATGATTGACACGCAGGTCATACAATAATTAAAGACAACCCTAAGGCTCCTGCCGGTTGTCGTACTCATCGACATGCAACTTGTGAACTTATTACAAAACATGATCATCTCATACATCAACATATATCACATCATATCTTGACCATATCACATCACAACATGCCCTGCAAAAACAAGTTAGACGTCCTCTACTTTGTTGTTGCAAGTTTTACGTGGCTGCTATGTGCAACTAGCAAGAACCGTTCTTACCTACGCAAAACCACAATGGTGTTATCAAGTTTGCTGTTTTAACCTTCTTCAAGGACCGGCCGTAGTCAAATTCGATTCAACTAAAGTAAGAGAAATAGACACCCGCCAGCCACCTTTATGTAAAACAAGTTGCATGTCAGTCGGTGGAACCGGTCTCATGTGCGTGGACATGTAAGGTTGGTCCGGGCCGCTTCATCCCACAATGCCGTTGAATCAAAATAAGACGTTGGTGGTACGTAGTATGAACCTCACCGCCCACAACTTCTTTGTGTTCTACTCGTGCATATCATCTATGCATAGACCTGGCTCTGATACCACTGTTGGGGAACGTTGCATGGAAAACAAAAAAATTCTATGCACACGCAAAATCTATCCATGAAGATGTATAGCTACGAGAGGGGGAGAGCATCTTCATACCCTTGAAGATCGCTAAGCGGAAGCGTTTATCAATGTGGTTGATGTAGCCGAACACCTTCACGATCCGTCCCGATCAAGTACCGAACGTACGGCATCTCCGTGTTCAGCACATGTTCAGCTCAATGACGTCCTCGCCTTCTCGATCCAGCAAGAGAGGCGAAGTAGTAGATGAGTTTCGGCAGCATGACGGCGTGGTGACGGTGGTGGTGAAGAACAATCTCCACAGGGCTTCGCCAAGCACAACGAAAACTATGATGGAGGATAAACTAGAGGGGGCGGGGTTGTCGGCACACGGCTTGGTGAATCTTGATGTGTCTTGGGTGCTAGCCCTCTCCCTCTATTTATATGTTAAGCCCTGGGGTCGTTTCTTGGAGAAAGAAGATCCTCAAGGTCGGTTTAGCCCGCAAGGCAAGAGTCCTTCTCGGACTCCAGGGTCCTTGGCATCTGGCCCCTGATACGTCTCCATCGTATCTATAATTTTTGATTGTTCCATGCCAATATTCTACAACTTTTACAAACTTTTGGCAACTTTTTATACTATTTTTGGGACTAACATATTGATCCAGTACCCAGTGCCAGTTCCTGTTTGTTGCATATTTTTTGTTTCGCAGAAAATCCATATCAAACGGAGTCCAAACGGGATAAAAACTTACGGAGATTTTTTTTGGAATATATGTGATTTTTGGGAAAAAGAATCAACGCGAGATGATGCCCGAGGGGGCCACAAGGACGGGGGGCGCCCCAGGGGGTAGGGCGCGCCCTGGACCCTGGTGGCCACCCCGTAAGGCAGTTGGTGCCCTTCTTCAGCCGCAAGAAAGCTAATATCCGGATAAAAATCGTGTTAAAATTTCAGCCCAATCAGAGTTACGGATCTCCGGGAATTTAAGAAACGGTGAAAGGCCAGAATCTGGGAGCGCAGAAACAGAAAGAAACAGAGAGAGAGATCCAATCTCGGAGGGGCTCTCGCCCCTCCGCCGCCATGGAGGCCATGGACCAGAGGGGAAACCCTCCTCCCATCTAGTGGGGAGGTCAAGGAAGAAGAATAAGAAGGAGGGGGGCTCTCTCCCCCTCTCTCTCGGTGGCACCGGAACGCCGCCGGGTCCATCATCATGACGGCGATCTACACCAACAACTTCGCCGCCGTCATCACGAACTCTCTCCCCCTCTATGCAGTGGTGTAACACCCCTTCTCCCCGCTGTAATATCTACTTAAACATGGTGCTCAACGCTATATATTATTTCCCAATGATGTATGGCTACCCTATGATGTTTGAGTAGATCCGTTTTGTCCTATGGGTTGATTGATGATCATGATTGGTTTGAGTTGCATGTTTTATTATTGGTGCGATCCTATGGTGCTCTCTGTGTCGCGCAAGAGTGATGGATCCCCGCTGTAGGTTTTGCAATATGTTCATGGTTTGCTTATTGTCTGCGTTGCGTGAGTGATAGAAACACAAACACGGATAAGTGGGTTATGGCGTATGGGAATAAAGAGGACTTGATACTTTATGCTATGGTTGGGTTTTACCTTAATGATCTTTAGTAGTTGCGGATGCTTGCTAGAGTTCCAATCATAAGTGCATATGATCCAAGAAGAGAAAGTATGTTAGCTTATGCCTCTCCCTCATATAAAATTACAATAATGATTATCGGTCTAGTTATCGATTGCCTAGGGACAAATAACTTTCTTGCATGACAAAAAGCTCTCTACTAAAACTAACTTAGTTGTTTCTTTATCTAAACAGCCCCTAGTTTTTATTTACTTATCCTTTATTATCTTGCAAACCTATCCTATCACACCTACAAAGTACTTCTAGTTTCATACTTGTTCTAGGTAAAGCGAACGTTAAGCGTGCGTAGAGTTGTATCGGTGGTCGATAGAACTTGAGGGAATATTTGTTCTACCTTTAGCTCCTCGTTGGGTTCGACACTCTTACTTATCGAAAGAGGCTACAACTGATCCCCTATACTTGTGGGTTATCAAGACCTTTTTCTGGCGCCGTTGCCGGGGAGCAATAGCGTGGGGTGAATATTCTCGTGTGTGCTTGTTTGCTTTATCACTAAGTAGATTTTATTTGCTGTTCTAAGTTGTTCTCTATCTTTAGTTATGGATATGGAATACGAAATACCAAAAAAATTAGGTGTACTTGCTACTCATGGAGATGGGGAACCTCCTAAAACCCTCGATGCTCATTATGTGAAAGATATTATGCACTACTTTAATAATCCTGAGAAAGCCCCATTCAATTATATAATGGGAGACACGTTGGATCAACATGAATACTTTAGGGATTATCGCTTGACTCAAAAAGGGAAACTGTTATGGGATCAAATTCATATGTTGCATTGGTATGCTCGGCAACTATGCTTGAGATATGATTATACTTGTTGCTCTAGGATGAAGGCTCCACACCTTCCCTTTTCATGTAAATTTAAAGATAATAAAACCTTGGCTTCTTATGCTAATGGTATTTATGATTACTATGATGTGGAACGAATAGAAGAATTTGTTGCTTTTAAGGGTGCTTATGAAATTGAATCTTTGTTTGAAAAGTATGAAGCTTTTGATGATGATGTTTATAGACCTGAAAATTTTGCTATACTTAAATATTGCTATGAGAATTATGAATATAATTCTGATATTGATACATTTATTGAGAAAGTCTCCGCTGTCCAAGAAGAGACTAATATTTTGCAGGAATCTATGGAAGAAGAAATTGCTGAAACTGTGAGCTCATTAGATGAAAAAGATGGGAGAGCGAAGAACAAAAGGAGGAAGAGCGGATTGATCACCCGTGCCCACCTTCTAATGAGAGTAACTCTTCAACTCATACATTGTTTAATTTCCCTTCGTGCTTACCGAAGGATGAATGCTATGATGATTGCTATGATCCCTTGAATTTGTTTGAAATATCCCTTTTTGATGAACTTGATGTTTCTTATGCTTGTGGCCATGATGCCAATATGAATTATGCTTATGGAGATGAACTTGCTATAGTTCCTTATGTCAAGAATGAAATTGTTTCTATTGCACCCACGCATGATAGTCCTATTATCTTTTTTAATTCTACCAACTACACTATATCGGAGAAGTTTGCGCTTATTAAGGACTATATTGATGGGTTGCGTTCTACTATTGCACATGATGATTTTGATAAATACAATATGCATGTGCTTGCTGCTCCTACTTGCAATTATTATGAGAGAGGAACTACATCTCCACCTCTCTATGTTTCCAATGCGATAAAATTGCAAGAAACTACTTATGCTATGTATTGGCCTTTACTTGATGTGCATGAATTGTTCTTTTATAACATGCCGATGCATAGGAAGAGAGTTAGACTTCGTTGTTGCATGATATATGTTACTTTGTGCTCACTACTAAATTACAAATCATTGTTAACTAAAATTGGCTTTGATATACCTTGGGATCCGGGTGGATCCATTACTTGAGCACTATATGCCTAGCTTAATGGCTTTAAAGAAAGCGCTGCCAGGGAGACAACCCAGAAGTTTTAGAGTCATTTTATTCTGTTGAGTTCTTTTATAAAGTTTAAAAACAAAAAAAATAAAGTGGGGAACCTAAAACTTTTCAAAAAGAAAAGTGAAAGTAAGAAGGACGAGCACCGTTGAAGTGGGGGAGCTCCTTGAACTTTGTTCATGCCCATGGAAACTTTGCAAATCTTGAACTACAGAAACTTTTCAACAAAAATAATTATCCCCTTGTATAAATCCATTGTATTATAAAAATAATGTGCCAAGATTTGCCTTTAGGATGATTAGATTGCTTGTTTGGTTTGTGCGGTGCAAAAACAGAAACTTTGGCTGTAGTGCGTGATTTTACATTTTTTACTGGAAATTCAAACACTTCTGAAATTTTTTGCACAGTACTTATATACAATTTTTTTATTTTGTCCTAATGTTTCAGAATTTTTCGAGTTACAGAAGTATGGTAGATGTTCATATTGCTACAGACTATCCTTCTTTAAGACAGATTCTGTTTTTGATGCATTGTTTTACTAGTTTTGATGAAACTATCGATATTATCGGTGGTATAAGCCATAGAGAAGTTATAATACAGTAGCTACAAGGCAAAAATAAAATATGAATGGTTTTTCAACACTACTTAAAGTGGTGATTTGCTTTATTATACGAACGGATCTCACGAGGGTTTTGTTAAGTTTTGTGTGATTGAAGTTTTCAAGTTTTGGGTGAGATCACGATGGATGAAGGAATAAGGAGTGGCAAGAGCCTAAGCTCGGGGATGCCCGAGGCACCCCAAGGTAATATTCAAGGACTCCCAAGCAACTAAGCTTGGGGATGCCCTGGAAGGCATCCCCTCTTTCTTCTAACGATCATCGGTAATTTTACATGGAGCTATATTTTTATTCGTCACATGATATGCGTAAATCTTGGAGTGTCATGTGCTTTTTATTTTTCTTTTAATAATGCACCATGCTTGCGTGAGATAGTCCTTGGTTGATTTATAGAATGCTCTTTGCACTTCACTTATATCTTTTGAGTATGGCTTTATAGAATGCTTCATGTGCTTCACTTATATCTTTTGAAGTTTGGATTGCCTGTTTCTCTACACTTAGAAAACCGCCATTTGTAGAATGCTCTTTTGCTTCACTTATATTTGTTAGAGCGTGGGCATATCTTTTGTAGAAATAATTAAACTCTCATGCTTCACTTATATCTATTTAGAGAGTTGACAGGAATTGGTCATTCACATGGTTAGTCATTAAATCCTACATAAAACTTGTAGATCACTGAATATGATATGTTTGATTCCTTGCAATAGTTTTGCGATATAAAGATGGTGATATTAGAGTCATGCTAGTGAGTAATTGTGGATTGGTAGAAATACTTGTGTTAAGGTTTGTGATTCCCGAAGCATGCACGTATGGTGAACCGTTATGTGATGAAGTCGAAGCATGATTTATTTTTTGATTGTCTTCCTTATGAGTGGCGGTCGGGGACGAGCGATGGTCTTTTCCTACCAATCTATCCCCCTAGGAGCATGCGTGTCGTACTTTGTTTCGATAGCTAATAGATTTTTGCAATAAGTATGTGAGTTCTATATGACTAATGTTGAGTCCATGGATCATATGCACTCTCACCCTTCCACCATTGCTAGCCTCTTCGGTACCGTGCATTGCCCTTTCTCACCTCGAGAGTCGGTGCAAACTTCGCCGGTGCATCCAAACCCCGTGATATGATATGCTCTATCACACATAAGCCTCCTTATATCTTCCTCAAAACAGCCACCATACCTACCTATTATGGCATTTCCATAGCTGTTCCGAGATATATTGCCATGCAACTTCCATCATCATCATATACATGACTTGAGCATTCATTGTCATATTGCTTTGCATGACCGTAAGATAGCTAGCATGATATTTTCATGGCTTGTCCATTTTTGATATCTTTGCTACGCTAGATCATTGCACATCGTGGTACACTGCCAGAGGCATTCATATAGAGTCATATTATTCTAGATATCGAGTTGTATTATTGAGTTGTAAGTAAATAAAAGTGTGATGATCATCATTATTAGAGCATTGTCCCAGGTGAGGAAAGGATGACGGATACTATGATTCCCCCACAAGTTGGGATGAGACTCCGGACGAAAAATAAATAAAAAAAAAAATAAAAAAATAAAGAGGCCAAAAAAAAAGGAGAGAGCCCAAAAAAATGAGAGAAAAAAAGAGAAGGGGCAATGCTACTATCCTTTTACCACACTTGTGCTTCAAAGTAGCACCATGTTCTTCATATAGAGAGTCTCTTGAGTTATCACTTTCATATACTAGTGGGAATTTTTATTATAGAACTTGGCTTGTATATTCCGATGATGGGCTTCCTCAAATGCCCGAGGTCTTCATGAGCAAGCAAGTTGGATGCACACCCACTTAGTTTCATTTGTGATCTTTCATACACTTATAGCTCTAGTGCATCCGTTGCATGGCAATCCCTACTCCTCGCATTGACATCAATTGATGGGCATCTCCATAGCCCGTTGATTAGCCGCGTCGATGTGAGACTTTCTTCCTTTTTGTCTTCTCCACACAACCTCCACCATCATATTCTATTCCACCTATAGTGCTATATCCATGGCTCACGCTCATGTATTGCATGAAAGTTGAAAAGGCTTGAGAACATTAAAAGTATGAAACAATTGCTTGGCTTGTCATCGGGGTTGTGCATGATGAAATACTTTATGTGGTGAAGATGGAGCATAGCCAGACTATATGATTTTGTAGGGACAACTTTCTTTGGCCATGTTATTTTTAGAAGACATGATTGCTTTATTAGTATGCTTGAAGTATTATTGTCTTAATGTCAAATGATAGACTATTGCTTTGAATCACTCGTGTCTTAATATTCATGCCATGATTAGATTATATGATCAAGATTATGCTAGGTAGCATTCCACATCAAAAATTATCTTTTTTATCATTTACCTACTCGAGGACGAGTAGAAATTAAGCTTGGGGATGCTGATACGTCTCCGTCGTATCTATAATTTTTTATTGTTCCATGCCAATATTCTACAACTTTTACATACTTTTGGCAACTTTTTATACTATTTTTGGGACTAACATATTAATCGAGTGCCTAGTGCCAGTTCCTGTTTGTTGCATGTTTTTTGTTTTGTAGAAACAACATATCAAACGGAGTCCAAACGGGATAAAAACTTATGGAGATTTTTTTTGGAATATATGTGATTTTTGGGAAAAAGAATCAATGCGAGACGATGCCCGAGGGGGCCACAAGGACGGGGGGCGCGCCCTGGACCCTTGTGGACACCCCGTAAGGTGGTTGGTGCCCTTCTTCGGCCGTAAGAAAGCTAATATCCGGATAAAAATCATGTTAAAATTTCAGCCCAATCAGAGTTACGGATCTCTGGGAATTTAAGAAACGGTGAAAGGCCAGAATCTGGGAGCGCAGAAACAGAAAGAAACAGAGAGAGAGAGATCCAATCTCGGAGGGGCTCTCGCCCCTCCGCCGCCATGGAGGCCATGGACCAGAGGGGAAACCCTCCTCCCATCTAGGGGGGAGGTCAAGGAAGAAGAAGAAGGAGGGGGGCTCTCTCCCCCTCTCTCCCGGTGGCACCGGAACGCCGCCGGGGCCATCATCGTGACGGCGATCTACACCAACAACTTCGCCGCCGTCATCACCAACTCTCTCCCCCTCTATGCAATGGTGTAACACCCCTTCTCCCTAATGTAATCTATATTTAAACATGGTGCTCAACGCTATATATTATTTCCCAATGATGTATGGCTACCCTATGATGTTTGAGTAGATCCGTTTTGTCCTATGGGTTGATTGATGATCATGATTGGTTTGAGTTGCATGTTTTATTATTGGTGTTGTCCTATGGTGCTCTCCGTGTCGCGCAAGCGTGAGGGATCCCCGCTGTAGGGTTTGCAATATGTTCATGGTTTGCTTATTGTCTGTGTTGCGTGAGTGATAGAAACACAAACACGGATAAGTGGGTTATGGCGTATGGGAATAAAGAGGACTTGATACTTTAATGCTATGGTTGGGTTTTACCTTAATGATCTTTAGTAGTTGCGGATGCTTGCTAGAGTTCCAATCATAAGTGCATATGATCCAAGAAGAGAAAGTATGTTAGCTTATGCCTCTCCCTCATATAAAATTGCAATAATGATTACCGGTCTATTTATTGATTGCCTAGGGACAAATAACTTTCTTGCGTGACAAAAAGCTCTCTACTAAAACTAACTTAGTTGTTTCTTTATCTAAACAGCCCCTAGTTTTTATTTACATGTCCTTTATTATCTTGCAAACCTATCCTATCACACCTACAAAGTACTTCTAGTTTCATACTTGTTCTAGGTAACGCGAACGTTAAGCATGCGTAGAGTTGTATCGGTGGTCGATAGAACTTGAGGGAATATTTGTTCTACCTTTAGCTCCTCGTTGGGTTCGACACCCTTATCGAAAGAGGCTACAACTGATTCCCTATACTTGTGGGTTATCAGCCCCAGACGCCAGGATCCCTGCCGTCTGGCCCCTGGCCTTCACAAAACTTCCTTTTTGCACCTTCCTAAAGCCTCGTGGGCTTTACCCCTTGGCCCAAATAAAGTGTTCTCGCACCAGAACATTTCGGGAAACATCCGAAACCCCTTCCGGAACCCTTCCGGAGACCAAACACTATTATCCCATATATTAATCTTTACCTCCGGACTATTCCAGAGCTCCTCGTCATGTTCGTGATCTCATCCAGGACTCCGAACAACATTCGGTCACCAACATATATAACTCATATAATACTATATCATCAATGAACGTTAAGCGTGCGGACCCTACGGGTTCGAGAATGATATAGACATGACCGAGACGCTTCTCTAGTCAATAACCAATAGCGGGACCTGGATGCCCATATTGGTTCCTACATATTCTACGAAGATCTCTATCGGTCGAACCTTTATGACAACATATGTAGTTCCCTTTGTCCGTCGGTATGTTACTTGCCCGAGATTCGATCGTCGGTATCTCCATACCTAGTTCAATCTCGTTATGGCAAGTCTCTTTACTCGTTCCGTAATACATCATCTCGTAACTAACTCCTTAGTCACTTTGCTTGCAAGCTTCTTGTGATGTTGTATTACCGAGAGGGCCCAGAGATACCTCTCTGTCATATGGAGTGACAAATCCCAATCTCGATTCACGCCAACTCAACAGACACCTTCGGAGATACCTGTAGATCATCTTTATGATCACCCAGTTATGTTGCGACGTTTGATAGCACACAAGGTATTCCTCCGGTATCCGGGAGTTGCATGATCTCATGGTCGAAGGAATATGTATTTGACATTAAGAAAGCAGTAGCAATAAACTGAACGATCATATGCTAAGCTAACGGATGGGTCTTGTCCATCACACCATTCTCCTAATGATGTGATCCCATTATCAAATGACAACTCATGTCTATGGTTAGGAAATCTTAACCATCTTTGATCAACGAGCTAGTCTAGTAGAGGCTCACTAGGGACACGGTATTTGTTTATGTATTCAGACATGTATTTAAGTTTCCAATCAATACAATTCTAGAATGAATAATAAACCTTTATCATGATTTAGGAAATATAATAATAACCATTTTATTATTGCCTCTAGGGCATATTTCCATCAAGAACCCCTTCTTCGACTCGTCCATTTTGAACTTCTTCAAAATCTTGTCAAGGTATGTGCTCTGTGAAAGTCCTATCAGGCATCTTGATCTATCTCTATAGATCTTGATTCCCAGTATGTAAGCAACCTCGCCAAGGTCTTTCATTGAAAAACTCTTGTTCAAAAACCCTTTTTTTTCTGAAATTCTATATCATTTCCAATCAATAATATGTCAACCACATATAGTATTAGAAATGCTACAGAGCTCCCACTCACTTTCTTGTAAATACAAGCTTCTCCATAAGCTTGGATAAATCAAAAGGCTTTGATCACCTCATCAAAGCGTAGATTCCAACTACGAGATACTTGCACTATTCTAGAAATGGAACGTTGGAGCTTGCATACCTTATTAGCACCCTTATGATCGACAAAACCTTTCGGTTACATCATATACAACTCTTCCTTAAGGAAACCATTAAGGAACATTGTTTTGACGTCCATCTTCCAGATTTCATAATCAAAAAATGCAGAAATTGCTAACATAATCCTAATAGACTTCAACATCACTATGGGTGAGAAAGTCTCATTTTAGTTAACCCCTTGAACTTGTCGAAAACCCTTTGTGACAAGTCAAGCTTTATAGATTGTGACATTACCATCAGTGTCTGTCTACTTCTAAAGATCCACTTTTTCTCAATGGCCTTTCAATCATCATGTAAGTCTAGCAAAGTCCATACTTGGTTTCCGTACATGGATCCTATCTCAGATTTCATGGCCTCATGCCATTTGTCAGAATCTGGCCTCATCATTGCTTCTTCATAGTTCGCAGGTTCATCGTTGTCCAACAACATGACTTCTAGGATAGGACAACCATACCATTCAGGGCGGTGCGTGTCCTGGTTGGCCTACGAAGTTTAGTAGTAGCTTGATTCAAAGTTTTATGATCATCATCATTAGCTTCCTATCTGGCTGATGTAGGCATCACTAGAACTTCTTTCTATGATTTGCTACTTTCCAATTCGAGAGAAGGTACGATTACCTCATCAGGCTCTACCTTCCTCCCACTCACTTCTTTCGAGAGAAACTCCTTCTCTAGAAAGGATCCATTCTTGGCAACAAAGATCTTGCCTTCGGATCTGTGATAAAAGGTATACCCAATGGTCTATTTAGGGTATCCTATGAAGACGCACTTCTTTGCTTTGGATTCAAGCTTATCAGGCTGAAGCCTCTTGACATAAGCGTCGCATCCCCAAACTTTAAGAAACGACAGCTTAGGTTTCTTGCCAAACCATAATTCATATGATGTCCTCTCAACGGATTTAGACGGTACCCCGTTTAAAGTGAATGTGGCTCTCTCTAATGTATAACCCCAAAATGATAGTGGCAAATCAGTAAGAAACATCATAGAACGCAGCATGTCTAATAGAGTATGATTACGCCGTTCAGACACACCATTACGCTGTGGTATTCCAGGTGGCGTGAGTTGGGTTCCACATTGTCTTAAATGCATACCAAACTCGTAACTCAGATATTCACCTCCATGATAAGATCATAGAAATTTTATCTTCCTATTGTGATGATTCTCTACTTCACTCTGAAACTCCTTGAACTTTTCAAATGTTTCAAACTTTTGTTTCATTAAGTAAATATACCCATATCTACTTAAATCATCTGTGAAGGTCGGGAAATAACGATATCCACCGCATGCTTCAACACTCATTGGGCCACATACATCGGTATGTATTATTTCCAACAAGTCACGTGCCCGTTCCATTGTACCGGAAAACTGGGTTTTGATTACAAAAGTCCATCAATATGGAGTTTCTTCATGTGCTTTACACCAATATGACATAAGCGGCAGTGCCACAAGTATGTGGTACTATCATCATTCACTTTGCATCTTTTGGCATCAATATTATGAACATGTGTATCACTACGATCGAAATTCAACAAGAATAAACCATTCACATTGGGTGCATGACCATAAAATATATTATTCATATAAATAGAACAACCATTATTCTTAGATTTAAAAGAATAACCAATCCAGATATAATGTTCATGCTCAACACGGGCACCAAATAACAATTATTGAGGTTTAAAACTAATCCCGAAGGTAGACGTAGAGGGAGTGTGCCGACGGCGATCACATCAACCTTGGAGCCATTTCCAACGTGCCTCGTCCTTAGCTAGTCTTTGTTTATTCTGAAACTCCTATTTAGAGTTACAAATATTAGCAACCGAACCAGTATCAAATACCCAGGCGCTACTATGAGCACTAGTAAGCTACACATCAATAACATGTATATCAAATATACCTTTGTTGACGTTGCTAGCCTTCTTGTCTGCCAAGTACTTAGGGTAGTTTCGCTTCCAGTGGCCATTCCCCTTGCAATAGAAGCACTCAGTCTCAGGTTGGGTCCAGCCTTGGGTTTCTTCACGGGAGCGGCAACTGGCTTGCCATTCTTCTTGAAGTTTTCCTTCTTTCCCTTACCCTTCTTGAAACTGGTGGCCTTTTTGACAATCAACACTTGATTCTCTTTCTTGATTTCTACTTCCGCGGCTTTAAGCATCGCAAAAAGCTCAGGGGTCATCTTCTCCATCCCTTGCATGTTATAGTTCATCATGAAGCTCTTGTAGCTTGGTGGTAGTGACTGAAGAACCCTGTCAATTGCTACTTCATCCGGAAGATTAACTCCCAACTGATTCAAGCGGTTGAAGTACCCAGACATTTTGAGTACGTTCTCGCTAATGGAGCTATTCTCCTCCATCATACATCCAAAGAACTTGTCTGAGGCATCATACCTCTCCACATGGGTATGAGCCTGACATACCAATTTTAGCTCCTGAAACATCTCACATGCCCCGTGGTGCTCAAAACGCTTTTGGAGCCATAGTTCTAAGTCTTAAAGCATGGCACGCTAAACTATCGAGTAGTCATCACACCTCGCATGCCAAATGTTCATAACATCCACAGTTGAGGGAGCAGGTGGCACACCTAGCGGTGCATCAAGGACATAAGCCTTGTGTGCAGCAGTGAGGATAGTCCTTAGATTACGGACCCAGTACGCATAGTTGCTTCCATCATCTTTCAACTTTTCTTTCTCTATGAACGGATTAAAATTCAGGGGAGCTACAACGCGGGCCATTGATCTAGAACATAATTTGCAAAGACATTTAGACTATGTTCATAATAATTAGTTCAATTAATCAAATTACTAATGAACTCCCACTTAAATCAACATCCCTCAAGTTGTCTAAATGATACATGATCCAAATTCACTAACCCAAGTCGGATCATCACATGTGATGGGGTAGCTTCAATGGTGAACATCTCCATGTTGATCATATCTTCTATATGACTCATGTTCGACCTTTCGATCCTCCGTGTTCCGAGGGCATGTCTGTACATGCTAGGATCATCAAGTTAACCAAAGTACTTCCGCATGTGTAAAACTGGCTTACACCCATTGTGTGCAACGAAGAGTCTATCACAACCGATCATCACGAGGTGCTTCGAAACGACGAACTTTCACAACGGTGCATACTAAGGGAGAACACTTTTATCTTGATATTAAGCTGAGGGATCATCTTATAATGCTACCGTCATTCTAAGAAAAATAAGATGAATAAAAAATAAACATCACATGCAAACAATAGGTGACATGATATGGCCAATATCTTCTTGTGCTTTTTATCTCCATCTTCAAAGCATCGGCATGGTCTCCATCATCACCAGCATGACACCATGATCTCCATCATCTCCAAGGTGTTGTCATGTGGTTGTCTCCACCAACTATTGCTTCTACAACTATTGCTAACACATAGCGATACCCTAAGATCCTAAGGGAACTGCTCACACATGGTCAAGGAGACAACAAGGTTGATGAAGAAGCCCCCGGTGATGGATTTCCCCTCCGGTATGGTGCCACAACAGGCTTCCAAATTGGATCTCCTCATAACAGAAACTTGAGGTGGCGAATTTTTTTTAGAGAATATTGGTACGGAGGGTTTCGCGAGATATGAGATCTATAGGCGAAAGAATGGACGAAAGGCAGTGCACAGGGGGCCCATGCGGCCTAGTGGCATGGGTTCTCCTGGCCCTGTAGGGCCTCTAGCTGGCCCCCCAGAAGGTCCCGACACTTTCCGGACTACTCCTGACTTGGAAAAAAAATACTTTAAATCCTTTGGGTTTTTTACCTCCGTAGATTGTGATTTTTCTGAAAATTCAAAAACATGGAGAAAACAACTCGCTTTGGGCATTGAATTAATAGGTTAGCCTAGAAAAATAATAAATTGTTGCTATAAAAGTATTCAAAAGTGGTAGTATAGAATGAAACAATCAAAATTATAGATACGTTTGAGACGTATCATCAAGGCAAATAGAAGCGCAACACGAACATAATCAGACACCTGAGGGAAAAAATCCTTCAAATAGTTTGCTTGACTTGCGGGTTGTAGTTTCTATCATTAGTAAATGCAATACGAATGCATTCACTTGCATGTGGTTCATGAGAAACGTCCTTCAGATTTGTTCATAGGTTGCTTCGCGCTATTTCTTGGCTTATATTTTAGCTTCGATTCGTTCGTTCACATATGGTTCATTTGTATCCTTTCTGTATGTATTGTTATTCATGCTAATGGCCTTTGAGGATGATTTATAGAATGGACATTTGTTAGACATGCCACCTGTCGGTGTGAAAACCGGCAGACCTCAGGGCAGGGGGTCTCGAGCTGTGGATCTAGGATCAATGGATAACAGGGGACGGCGAACACAGTGTTTACCCAGGTTCGGGCCCTCTCGAAGAGGTAAAGCCCTACATCCTGCTTGATTGTATTGAATATATGATGGAGTTTACAGAGTAGATCTACCTCGAGATCAGCATGAGCTAAACCCTAGGCTATGAGGTGATGAATATAGCTCTAACCCTAATGACAACAACCCTCGGTTTATATAGACACCGATAGGGTTAGGGTTACCGAAGATAGATTACAACAAGAGAGAAAGGGATCTCGTCCACCTTTAACTTGGAGGGCACACCACGGCTTCACTAGTCTCCGGTCACCACACGGCTCCACCAGTCCGGCCCACGTACAATGGGTCGTTGCCCCGAGGACCCCTTAGTCCATGACTCCCTCAGTAGCCCCCGAACTTGCCTCCAACGACGGGGATCGTCTTCTGGAATCTTCACATCATCATTGGCTTGCGAGATGAGTTCTTTCATTCTGTTTGAAGCCGTGTTAGTGTCGCCGAACATTATTCGGGAGTCGCTCTAATGCACTTGGGTCCGGACAGTCTCAAGATTCAAGGATCCGAAGACATCTTGAGATCGAGGTGGGACCATGAGAGTTTAATGCCACTCCTCGGGGCAAGGGCTTCGCACACCTTTCTAGAGGGCGTGCGGCCCAAAGCTGTCTTTCCACGCGCCCGTCCTTTCGGCTTCATGATAAGGCGCTTATTTATAGATCCAAAGGCGCTGAGAACAGTTATCTTCCCCTTTGCCAAGAATGACACCGAAAAAATTCCCCAAAGCCATGGCCGACACCCCAGGTTCTTCCTCGCGCCCTCAAGGCCCGCTCCCAGGTGAGTGGTTGAGCTGCTCAGTCTCGCATATCTGGCTGAGTCGCCTGCAGACGCAGCGCTTCCTCCCCTTGGCCGATCTAGTTCCAGTCCGCGCCGGTCTCATCTCCATTGATGGTCGTGCCCTCGCCGAGAATTCCCCCGCCCCAAACAAGGAGGAGAGGGTGTGTCTCATGCCCTTCCTCCTAAGAGGTTTGGGCTTTCCCATTCATCCTTTCCTATGGGGTTTATTAGAGTTCTATGGGATCCAGCTCCACAACCTCACCCTAGGGTCGATATTGCACATTTCCGGCTTCGTGGCCTTGTGTGAGATATTTCTGAGTTGCGAGCCCCACTTTGACTTGTGGAGGAAGTATTTCTGTCTTGTCCCCCGCCTCTGAGAGGGATCTATATTTGAGGTGGGCGGTGCCGAAATATGGCGAATAGCTGGGACCGGGTACCCAATCGGGACCCCACAAAAAGATCCCGAAGGATGGACTTCGGAGTGGTTTTACATCGAGGAAGTTCCCCTCACCGACCCAATTCAGCAAGGGCTACCCGAATATTCAAATGATCCACCCATAAAGAGGTACAACTGGCGGCCCAAAGGCCCTTCCCAACAGGACAGCGAAGAAGTGCGTGCACTACCGGCCAAGATCAGGCTGCTCACTAGCTGCAAGCTGACCATGATCGAAGTTATGGGCATCGCCATTACCCGATGCGTGCAACCCCTCCAACAGCGGGGTCACCCTTTATGGTGTTATAATGGGACCAACGATGTGACATGCCACCAGCGGCAAGAGCCGGAGAACAAGGTGGCCCTGGCCAAAATACTGGCCGATCTCTTCAAGGGAGATGAAGCGGAGTTCGCCAGCATGAGTTTTTGAGAAGGCTGCTCCGGATACAATCCGGCGGATTGGGTAAGTCACAACCCACTACTTTGAGTCTGTAGATTATGCCGAATTTTTACAGGTCTTCATATAAACAGGGGTGGAGGCGTCAGGTTGCGTCCTTTAGTTGTCCTCCTCCACAACCAGAGAGTCACTCTCGAGACGGCGATCCGGGGTATCATGACGATCCATAAACATCAATTGAATTTGAAGATGGGGTGTTCTATCAGGAGGGCCTTGACGGCGCCAAGGTGGCTGTAACCGCCGATCACCCTGGGGATCTTCCCTCTTCCTCAGTAAGTGAAAAGAAGAACCACTCCCGAACAGGACGCTCGTCTCGCGCTACCCCCCACATGCTGACTTCTACTCCCAAGGGTCGCCGTACTATGCGTAAAAACGCCTCGGGAGGAGCACGGACCGTGCCAGCTTCGACCCTTGACGGGAGGTCTAAACGGAAGGCTTCTGCCGGGGTGGACGCACATGCCCCCTCTGCCCAAAGGTAACGTGTTTTAGAATTGCGGCGAGGATCGCCTTTGTCACTTGTTTATCAAAGCATGCTCAACTTTGCAGAAGGCGTGTGTCTCTACATCAATCTGAAGACATCCCAGATGCGATGAACCGCAACTCCGGTCCATAGTCTTTGGCACGGGCCGGAGCCCCCTCCGAACACGCGATGGCTGGCGTGCCTCCGACGGATTCCGACGATGTTTCGGTCACTAATTCCGAAGTCGAGAGCGTAATGAACCATCACCGCCGGAGGGAGACTTTGCGTCATGCTGCCTTTACCGAACAAGAGTTTAATGCTTTTAATTCGGTAGACGCGTACCTTGGAGCGGCCCGGACAGGTCTTGATGGGATTGCCGGTCTATTTGTTGCCCAGGTGAAGGTATATAGCTTAAAGCAAGTTCCCTAACTAACTAGCCCCCAAGCCTTAATTTGGGCGGAACGGCCAAGTTAAGGATTTTTAATGATGTGAGTTTGTAGGCCGCAAGAGAGCAAAGCAAAAAACTGACCGAGGAGTTTGAGGCTAGCCAGAAACAGTTGGTTGAAACCAAGGCCGAACTGGATGCGGCTCAAGAAGCCAGCATCGATAAGTCCGGTAAGTGAGAAGAACCGCCTCCCAACTCGAGGAAGGGTATATGGTGTATTTTATGTGTTCACGCTGTTTTCGTCATGCAGCCATAGAGGCCGCAAACGAGTTGCACAAAGAGCTTGAGGCTGGTAAACGCGTGTTGACGCGAAGTCATGAAGAGAAACATGAGCTCACGATGGAGAATAAATGGCAAGCCGAGGAAATTAAGAGTTTCAGGACTCAACTGGCGCAAGCCTTGGAGGAAAACCAGCGACTGAAAGGTGGCATATACGGTAAGCGCTGATCGTACCGCGCTGTTGGTCCATGTTATTGATGTGTGAATGACGATGTGCAACACCTGTTTGTTAGGTCTCCTGACTAGGCGACCCGAGGAAGAAGTGGGCACTTATGACGGGAACCTGTTAAAGGAACTGTCGAAGACCTACGAGAGGGCCCGGAAAGCCCTGAAGAGTGATAACCCACAAGTATAGGGGATCAGTTGCAACCTCTTTCGATAAGTAAGAGTGTCGAACCCAACAAGGCGCTAAAGGTAGAACAAATATTCCCTCAAGTTCTATCGACCACCGATACAACTCTACGCACGCTTTGCGTTTGCTTTACCTAGAACAAGTATGAAACTAGAAGCACTTTGTAGGTGTTGTAGGCTAGGTTTGCAAGACAATAAAGAGCATGTAAATAAAAACTAGGGGCTGTTTAGATAAAGAAACAATTACGTTAGTTTAACGATTCTGGAAAATTGGTGGTAGGAGTTGCGGAATTGTCCCTAAGCAATTGACTACGTTACTAGACCGATAGCAAGTTTTATGTGGGAGAGGCCACTGCTAGCATGTCATCCCTTACTTGGAATTCTATGCACTTATGATTGGAACTATTAGCAAGCATCCGCAACTACTAATGTTCATTAAGGTAAAACCCAACCGTAGCATTAAGATATATTGGTCCCCCTTCAATCCCGTATGCAACAATTTCTATGCTAGGCTGAAGCTGCTATCACCCTTGCCCTCCAATACATAGTCCTATCAACATACAACTAACCCTATGGTGTGATCCACACGCACGCTCATATGATGGGCACCAAAGGATAGCAACATAACCACAAGAAAATTAAACCAATCATAGCAATTCACCAATCACTGATAGGACAACAAAAACCTACTCAGACATCATAGGATGGCAACACATCATTGGATAATAATATGAAGCATAAAGCACCATGTTCAAGTAGAGGGTACAGCGGGTTACGGGAGAGTGGACCACTGTATATAGATGGATGAAGGTGATGAAGATGTTGGGGAAGATGACGGAGGTGTTGGTGTAGATCGCCGTCACACGATGATTGCCCCGGCGGTGTCCCGGCGCCACCGGGAGAGAGGGGGAGAGAGCCCCCCTCCTTCTTCTTCCTTGACCTTCCCCCTAGATGGGAGGAGGGTT
Organism: Thinopyrum elongatum; assembly: GCA_011799875.1. Lineage (NCBI taxonomy): Eukaryota > Viridiplantae > Streptophyta > Magnoliopsida > Poales > Poaceae > Thinopyrum > Thinopyrum elongatum. The sequence goes on along the minus strand of CM022302.1, from coordinate 347,908,029 downwards.
TCCCCTCTGGTCCTTGGCCTCCATGGCGGCAGAGGGGCGAGAGCCCCTCTGAGATTGGATCTCTCTTTGTTTCCTTCTGTTTCTGCGCTCCCAGATTCTGCCCTTTCACCGTTTCTTAAATTCCCGGAGATCCGTAACTCCGATTGGGCTGAAATTTTAACATGATTTTTATCCGGATATTAGCTTTCTTGTGGTGAAGAAGGGCACCAACCGCCTTACGGGGTGACCACAAGGGTGTGGCCCCCTCGAGCATCGTCTCGCGTTGATTCTTTTTCCCAAAAATCACATATATTCCAAAAAAAATCTCCGTAAGTTTTTATCGCGTTTGGACTCCGTTTGATATGGATTTTCTGTGAAACAAAAAATATGCAACAAACAGGAACTGGCACTGGGCACTGGATCAATATGTTAGTCCCAAAAATAATATAAAAGTTGCCAAAAGTATATGAAAGTTGTAGAATATTGGCATGAAACAATCAAAAATTATAGATACGACGGAGACGTATCAGCATCCCCAAGCTTAATTCCTGCTTGTCCTCGAGTAGGTAAATGATAAAAAAGATAATTTTTGATGTGGAATGCTACCTAGCATAATCTTGATCATATAATCTAATCATGGCATGAATATTAAGACACGAGTGATTCAAAGCAATAGTCTATCTTTTGACATTAAGACAATAATACTTCAAGCATACTAATAAAGCAATCATGTCTTCTCAAAATAACATGGCCAAAGAAAGTTATCCCTACAAAATCATATAGTCTGGCTATGCTCCATCTTCACCACACAAAGTATTTCATCATGCACAACCCCGATGACAAGCCAAGCAATTGTTTCATACTTTTAATGTTCTGAAGCCTTTTCAACTTTCACGCAATACATGAGCGTGAGCCATGGATATAGCACTATAGGTGGAATAGAATATGATGGTGGAGGTTGTGTGGAGAAGACAAAAAGGAGAAAATCTCACATCAACTAGGCAAATTAATGGGCTATGGATATGCTCATCAATCGATGTCGATGCAAGTGAGTAGGGATTGCCATGCAACGGATGCACTAGAGCTATAAGTGTATGAAAGCTCAAACTGAAAACTAAGTGGGTGTGCATCCAACTTGCTTGCTCATGAAGACCTCGGGCATTTGAGGAAGCCCATCATCGGAATATACAAGCCAAGTTCTATAATGAAAATTCTGACTAGTATATGAAAGTGATAACTCAAGAGACTCTCTATATGAAGAACATGGTGCTACTCTGAAGCACAAGTGTGGTAAAAGGATAGTAACATTGTCCCTTCTCTCTTTTCTCTCATTTTTATTTTCTCCCTTTTTTCTTTTTTTCTTTTTTTTTGGTGGGCTTCTTTGGCCTTTTTTTTATTTGGGCTTCTTTGGCCTCTTTTATTTTTCATAAAGTCCGGAGACTCATCCCAATGTGAGGGAATCATAGCTTCCATCATCCTTTCCTCACTGAGACAATGCTCTAATAATGATGATCATCACACTTTTATTTACTTACAACTCAATATTACAACTCGATACTAGACCAAAATATGACTCTATATGAATGCCTTTGGCGGTCTACCAGGATGTCCAATGATCTAGCATAGCAAAGATATCAAAAAACGGACAAGCCATGAAAATATCATGCTAGCAATCTTACGATCATGCAAAGCAATATGACAATGAACGCTCAAGTCATGTATATTATGATGATGGAAGTTGCATGGAAATATATCTATATGATGATGATGGAAGTTGCATGGAAATATATCTCGTAATGGCTATGGAAATGCCATAATAGGTAGGTATGGTGGCTGTTTTGAGGAAGATATAAGGATGCTTATGTGTGATAGAGCGTATCATATCATGGGGTTTGGATGCACCGGCAAAGTTTGCACCGACTCTCGAGGTGAGAAAGGGCAATGCACGGTACCGAAGAGGCTAGCAATGGTGGAAGGGTGAGAGTGCGTATAATCCATGGACTCAACATTAGTCATATAGAACTCACATACTTATTGCAAAAATCTATTAGCTATCAAAACAAAGTACTAAACGCATGCTCCTAGGGGGATAGATTGGTAGGAAAAGACCATCGCTCGTCCCCGACCGCCACTCATAAGGAAGACAATCAAAAAATAAATCATGCTCCGACTTCATCACATAACGGTTCACCATACGTGCATGCTTCAGGAATCACAATCCTTAACACAAGTATTTCTACCAATCCATAATTACTCACTAGCATGACTCTAATATCACCATCTTTATATCACAAAACTATTGCAGGGAATCAAACATATCATATTCAGTGATCCACAAGTTTTATGTAGGATTTTATGACTAACCATGTGAATGACCAATTCCTGTTAACTCTCTAAATAGATATAAGTGATGCATGAGAGTTTAATTCTTTCTACAAAAGATATGCCCACGCTCTAACAAATATAAGTGAATCAAAAGAGCATTCTACAAATGGCGGTTTTCTATGCATAGAGAAACAAGCAATCCAAACTTCAAATGATATAAGCGAAGCACATGAAGCATTCTATAAAGCCATACTCAAAAGATATAAGTGAAGTGCGTGAAGCATTCTACAAATCAACCAAGGACTATCTCATACCAGCATGGTGCATTATTAAAAGAAAAATAAAAAGCACACGACGCTCCAAGATTTACGCATATCATGTGACGAATAAAAATATAGCTCCAAGTAAAATTACCGATGATCGTTAGAAGAAAGAGGGGATGCCTTCCGGGGCATCCCCAAGCTTAGTTGCTTGGGAGTCCTTGAATATTACCTTGGGGTGCCTCGGGTATCCCCAAGATTAGGTTCTTGCCACTCCTTATTCCTTTATCCATCGTGATCTCACCCAAAACTTGAAAACTTCAATCACACAAAACTTAACAAAACCCTCGTGAGATCCGTTAGTATAATAAAGCAAATTACCACTTTAAGTACTGTTGCAAACCCATTCATATTTTATTTTTGCATTGTAGCTACTGTATTATAACTTCTCCATGGCTTATACCACCGATAAAATCGATAGTTTCATCAAAACGAGCAAAACAATGCATCAAAAACAGAATCTGTCAAAAACAGGACAGTCTGTAGTAATTTGAACATTCACCATACTTCTGTAACTCTAAAAATTAAGAAAAATTAGTAAAAAAATAAACAATTTGTATAGAAGTACTGTGCAAAAATTTTCAGAAGCTTTTGACATTCCAGTAAAAAATATAAATTCACGGACTACAGCCAAAGTTTCTGTTTTTCCACTGCACATACCAAACAAACAATCTAATCATCCTAAAGGCAAATCTTGGCACATTATTTTTATAATACAATGGATTTGTACAAGGGGATAATTATTTTTGTTGAAAAGTTTCTATAATTCAAGATTTGCAAAGTTTCCATGGGCATGAACAAAGTTCAAGGAGCTCCCCCACTTCGACGGTGCTCGTCCTTCTTACTTTCACTTTTCTTTTTGAAAAGTTTTAGGTTCCCCACTATATTTTTTGTTTTTAAACTTTTTAAAAGCACTCAACAGAAATAAAATGACACTCTAAAACTTTTGGGTTGTCTCCCTGGCAGCGCTTTCTTGAAATCCATTAAGCTAGGCATATAGTGCTCAAGTAATGGATCCACCCGGATCCCAAGGTATATCAAAGCCAATTTTAATTAACAATGATTTGTGATTTAGTAGTGAGCACAAAGCAACATATATCATGCAACAACAAAGTCTAACTCTCTTCCTATGCATCGGCATGTCATAAAAGAACAATTCATACACATCAAGTAAAGGCGAATACATAGCATAAGCAGTTTCTTGCAATTTTATCGTATTAGAAACATAGAGAGGCGGAGATGTAGTTCATCTCTCATAGTAATTGCAAGTAGGAGCAGCAAGCACATGCATATTATATTCATCAAAATCATCATGTGTAGTAGTAAAATGCAACCCATCAATATAATCCTTAATAAGTGCAAACTTCTCCGGTAAAGTGTAGTTGGGAGAATTCAAAAAGATAATAGGACTATCATGTGTGGGTGCAATAGCAACAATTTCATTCTTAACATAAGGAACTATAGCAAGTTCATCTCCATAAGCATAATTCATATTGGCATCATGGCCACAAGAATCAATTTCATCACAAAGGGATATTTCAAATGAATCCAAGGGATCATAGCAATCAACATAGCATTCATCCTTCGGTAAGAACGAAGGGAAATTAAACAATGTATGAGTTGAAGAGTTACTCTCATTAGAAGGTGGGCATGGGTAGCTAATCCGCTCTTCCTCCTTTTGTTCTTCACTCTCCTCGTCATCTTTTTCATCTAATGAGCTCACTGTGTTAGCAATTTCTTCTTCCATAGTTTCCTGCAAACTATTAGTCTCTTCTTGGACAGCGGAGACTTTCTCAATAAATGCATTAATATCGGCATTGTATTCATAATTCTCATAGCAATATTTAAGTATAGCATAATTTTCAGGTATGTAAACAGCATCATCATAATTTTCACACTTTTCAAACAAAGATTCAATTTCATAAGCACCCTTAAAAGCAACAAATTCTTCTATTCGTTCCACATCATAGTAATCATATATACCATTAGCATAAGAAGCCAAGGTTTTATTATCATTAAATTTACATGAAAAGGGAAGGTGTGGAGCCTTCATCCTAGAGCAACAAGTATAATCATATCTCAAGCATAGTTCTTGAGCATACCAATGCAACATATGAATTTGATCCCATAATAGTTTCCCTTTTTGAGTCAAGCGATAATCCCTAAAGTATTCACGTTGATCCAACATGTCTCCCATTATATAGTTGAATGGGGTTTTCTCAGGATTATCAAAGTAGTGCATAATATCTTTCACATAATGAGTATCGAGTGTTTTAGGAGGTTCCCCATCTCCATGAGCAGCAAGTACACCTAATTTTTTTTGGTATTTTGTGTTCCATATCCATAACTAAAGATAGAGAACAACTTAGAACAGCAAATAAAATCTACTAAGTGATAAAGCAAACAAGCACACACGAGAATATTCACCCCACGCTATTGCTCCCCGGCAACGACGCCAAAAAAAGGTCTTGATAACCCACAAGTAAAGGGGATCAGTTGTAGCCTCTTTCGATAAGTAAGAGTGTCGAACCCAACGAGGAGCTAAAGGTAGAACAAATATTCCCTAAAGTTCTATCGACCACCGATACAACTCTACGCACGCTTTACGTTTGCTTTACCTAGAACAAGTATGAAACTAGAAGCACTTTGTAGGTGTTGTAGGCTAGGTTTGCAAGATAATAAAGAGCACGTAAATAAAAACTAGGGGCTGTTTAGATAAAGAAACAATTACGTTATTTTAACAAGTGTGGAAAAGTGGTGGTAGGAGTTGCGGAATTGTCCCTAAGCAATTGACGACGTTACTAGACCAATAGCAAGTTTTATGTGGGAGAGGCCACTGCTAGCATGTCATCCCTTACTTGGAATTCTATGCACTTATGATTGGAACTATTAGCAAGCATCCGCAACTACGAACGTTCATTAAGGTAAAACCCAACCATAGCATTAAGATATATTGGTCCCCCTTCAATCCCGTATGCATCAATTTCTATGCTAGGCTGAAGCTGCTATCACCCTTGCCCTCCAATACATAGTCCTATCAACATACAACTAACCCTATGGTGTGATCCACACGCGCGCTCATATGATGGGCACCAAAGGACAGCAACATAACCACAAGAAAATTAAACCAATCATAGCAATTCACCAATCACCGATAGGACAACAAAAACCTACTCAGACATCATAGGATGGCAACACATCATTGGATAATAATATGAAGCATAAAGCACCATGTTCACGTAGAGGGTACAGCGGGTTGCGGGAGAGTGGACCACTGTATATAGATGGGGGAAGGTGATGAAGATGTTGGCGAAGATGACGGAGGTGTTGGTGTAGATCGCCGTCACACGATGATTGCCCCGGCGGCGTTCCGGCGCCACCGGGAGAGAGGGGGAGAGAGCCACCCTCCTTCTTCTTCTTCCTTGACCTCCCCCCTAGATGGGAGGAGGGTTTCCCCTCTGGTCCTTGGCCTCCATGGCGGCGGAGGGGCGAGAGCCCCTCCGAGATTGGATCTCTCTCTCTGTTTCCTTCTGTTTCTACGCTCCCAGATTCTGCCCTTTCACCGTTTCTTAAATTCCCGGAGAACCGTAACTCCGATTGGGCTGAAATTTTAACACGATTTTTATCCGGATATTAGCTTTCTTGTGGCGAAAGAAGGGCACCAACCACCTTACGGGGTGACCACAAGGGTCCAGGGCGCGCCCTACCCCCTGGGGCGCGCCCCCTGCCTTGTGGCCCCCTCGGGCATCGTCTCACGTTGATTCTTTTTCCCAAAAATCACATATATTCCAAAAAAAATCTCCATAAGTTTTTATCGCATTTGGACTCCGTTTGATATGGATTTTCTGCGAAACAAAAAATATGCAACAAACAGGAACTGGCACTGGGCACTGGATCAATATGTTAGTCCCAAAAATAATATAAAAAGTTGCCAAAAGTATATGAAAGTTGTAGAATATTGGCATGAAACAATCAAAAATTATAGATACGACGGAGACGTATCAAAGAGCATGGCGAAGGTGTTATGGCCGTCTGATGCGCCTCCAGAGAGTATGGCCGATCTAGCCAGTCTCTTTAAAGGGGCTCGGCGAAGGTTTGAACAATGGAAGATCTCAGCCTGTCGAGAAGGAGCGCGCGAAGTGTGGGCTATGGTAAAAACCCGCTTCACCAAGCTCGACCGGTGCATATGGCCCGGGTTGGTCCCGTGGGTCCGGACGGCCAGGAAATACCGCTGAGCTTGGTGTATGACGATGTGATGCAAGCAGCTCGCTATTCTCAGAAAGACTGTGCGTTAGAGCAATTGATAGACATTGTCGAGAATGAGTAGTTTTGTCAATTCTATTTATCTATGTACTTTACGTTGACCGTGCTCCATCCGGGCTCTTATATTTTTCGAAAGAATGTTGTCTTGACCGGCCATTGGCTTCTGCCTCGCCGATCAGAGATTGGGGAGTGTTCCGTACTGCGTGCCATAGGAAACAAGGCAAGAATTCGGGAACCAGGCAATCCAGCCTTCTGGTTTGAACAGACGAAACATGTGCGGAGAGCTATGTTATATTACTATTTGACGTAAGAAACATCTTCTGATGAAAATATTTCCTCCAAGGGTTCCTTTCTTCAGGTAAAATGATAATCCGGATACGTAAGATCAACGAAAACCAATGGCTACGAAAAAACCTTGGTGATAAGCGCGAGGCTGTATTCTCTTCCCTTAGGCCGACTTATTGTATTCTAGAAGAACGCTAGCTTTCGGCTTCACCCGTCTGAGGTACGGTCCCCGATAACCCGGTCGTAGCAATCGCAGAGGTGCTCCCTTTACTCCCTAGCCGAACAATCGGGAACGTAGGGGTAAGCACAGGAGCCAGGCAACCCAGCTTGGCAAAGTTCTTGAGTCAAACAAGTGCATATGTTGGCTTAACATGTATGAGAAGGGTGCAATCAGGACGAATGCGATTTATACATTTATTTGGCTCTTCTAGGGGAGCCCCCAGGCAAAGCTGGGTATTACATTCGATGGTATATATAGTATAAGTTCGGTATGGTTCGGTTAAGCCGAACTAGTACCATGGCGAGAGAGAGAGAGGAAAAAGGCAAAAAATAAAACAAGAAAAAGGGGAAGACGGTTATGTCGGACTCAGGCATAAAAACGCCGCAGCCATGCTGCGTTCCACGGGTTCGGCTCAAGGCCGTTGTCGGTCGGACGGCGAAGTCGATATGCTCCTCCTATGAGTACTTCGTCGATGATGTACGGTCCCTCCCATTTAGGTGAGAGTTTATCCTTCTGTTTTTCAGGGAGTCAGAGGACGAGGTCCCACATTGTACGTCTTCGTCCGGACTTCACGGTTGTGGTAACGTCGTGCTTGCTGCTGATAGAACATGGACCGAGCTCGAGCTATGTCTCGCTCTTTTTCTAGAGCATCCAAATTATCCTGCCGACCTAATTCGGCTTCCCTTTCTTCATGCATGCGCACTCTAGGTGTGTCATGGATCAGGTCGCACGGGAGGACTGCTTCTGCCCCGTATACCATGAAAAATTGTGTGTATCCGGTGGACCGGTTAGGAGTAGTGCGCAGCCCCCATAGTACGGAATCGAGTTCCTCGACCCAATGGCAGTCTGATTGTTCAAGGGAGCGAACTAGGCGAGGCTTAATGCCACTCATAATGAGGCCGTTGGCTCGTTCGACCTACCCATTGGTCTGTGGGTGATATACCGAGGCGTAATCGAGCTTGATGCCCATTTTGCCGCACCAGTCTTTAACTTCCTGAGTGGTGAAATTGGTACCATTATCGGTGATGATACTGTGGGGGACACCATAACGGTGTACGACATCTGATAAGAAGTCGATGACGGGTCCGAATTCTGCCGAAGTGACGGGTCTTGCCTCAATCCACTTGGTGAATTTGTCGACCATGACCAATAGGTACTTCTTTTTGTTTGTCCCCTCTTTGAGTGGCCCGACCATGTCGAGACCCCAGACCGCAAAAGGCCACATAATCGGTATCGTCCAGAGAACTGTAGGGGGCATGTGGCTTTGATTTGCGAATAGTTGGCTTCCGACGCAGTGTTGGACTAAAGTCCGGGCATCCTCATGGGTGGTGGGCCAGAAAAACCCTGCTCGGAAAGCTTTGCTGACCAAAGCCCGAGCTGCCGCGTGGTGTCCGCCCATGCCCGCGTGTATTTCTGCCAAAAGCTGCCGCCCCTCTTCTTCGGAGATGCACCTTTGTAAAACTCCTGTGGTGCTCTTCTTATAGAGTTCGCCTTCATGGACCTTGTATGCTTTGGAGCAGCGAACGATACGTCGTGCTTCGGTTTGATCCTCCGGAAGCTGATGTTGTGTGAGGTAGGCTAGTAAGGGTTCTGTCCAAGGTGGGATTACGGCCATTACCTCGTGTGCGGAGGGCGTTTCCTCGAGTGCGGAACCGCCGATGACTTGATCGTCTTTTTCATTTTCGGGCGGGGCATTGTGAGCGGGCTCGTCGGATGGTGCACCGAAGACGTCGTCCTGCCAGACCACGGAGGGCTTAAAGAGCCGCTCGAGGAAGGTGTTTTTAGGAACCAGGTCGCGCTTGGCGCCCATGCGGGCGAGGACATCGGCTGCTTGATTGCTGTCTCTAGCGACATGGTGAAATTCAAGGCCCTCAAATCGAGCAGATATCCGAAGGACCGCGTTTCTATATGCCGCCATCTTGGGGTCTATGGCGTCGAACTCGCCATTTACTTGAGAGATCGCCAGATTTGAGTCCCCCCTTACCTCGAGGTGTTGTACGCCCATTGTGGTGGCCAGGCGAAGACCATGCAGTAGTGCTTCGTACTCGGCTGCATTGTTCGAGTCCGTATACATGATTTGGAGGACATACCGAACAGTGTCGCCCGTGGGGGAGACGAGGATGACCCCATCCCCTAGTCCGGCCAACATCTTTGAGCCGTCGAAGTACATTGTCTAGTGCGAGTATGTGGAGTACTCCCTGGGTAGTTCGGCTTCGGTCCATTCGGCTATGAAATCGGCCAGCACCTGAGATTTAATGGCTCGGCGTGGCTTGTATGTTATCTCAAAGGGGAGAAGCTCGATGGCCCATTTGGCGATGCGGCCTGTAGCGTCCCTGTTATTGATTATATCATTCAAGGGGACTTCTGATGCTACAGTGACCGAACATTCTTGAAAGTAATGTCGAAGCTTTCGGGACGCCATGAAGACTGTGTAAGCTATCTTTTGATAGTGCGGGTACCGTGTTTTGCGTGGTGTTAGCACTTCAAACACGTAATAGACCGGCTTCTATACCTGAAATTTGTGGCCCTCGGATTTCCGTTCCACCACAAGCGCCGCGCTGACCACCTGATTGGTGGCTGAAACATATAGCAACATGGGCTCACCGATACTAGGAGTGTTTGATCTCACGGATGAATCCGGCCTCCAACAGTTTTGCGAGTTCTTCGCCCATGGCTTGTTGTTTGGGCTCGAAAAACCAGCGCAGGGTCTGCTTCACTGGCTTAAAGCCTTTTAGGATGTTGAGGCTGTGCTCTGCTTTCCTGCGTGGGATTCCTAGCATGTCCGAGGGGTGCCAGGCGAATATGTCCCAATTTTCGCGCAGGAATGTCCTTAATGCCTCGTCGACTGCGGGGTCAAGCTGTGCTCCTATGGACGCCGTTTTGTTGGGATCTGTTGGATGCACTTGAAATTTTACTACTTCGTCTGCTGGCTTGAATGACATGGATTTTTGCCGTTTACTGAGAACCACGTCGTCCCTGTCGATGGTAGTGCGTAAAGCTATCAATTCTTCGGCCGCGAGGGCTTCGGATAGTGCCTCTAGGGCAAGGGATGCTGTCTTGTTTTCGTCTCTCAAGGATCTGCTTGGGTCGCTTTTAAGTGAAATTACCCCATTGGGCCCTGGCATTTTGAGTTTCATATACCCGTAATGTGGTATGGCCTGAAATTTCGAGAATGCCTCACGTCCTAGAAGAGCGTGGTATCCGTTGCGGAAGGGTACAATGTGGAATAGCAAGGGTTTGGATCTGTAGTTATCGGGTGTGCCGAACACAACATCGAGGGTTTATGCGTCCCGAGCAGTGTGCCTCCCTACCGGGTATTATACCTCGGAATGTGGTGTTGCTACGTTCGATGCGAGACCTGTTGAATTGCATCTTATCGAGCGTATCCTCGTAAATGAGATTGAGGCCGGTGCCTCCGTCCATTAGTACTTTAGTCAGACGAAAACCATCAATGATGGGATCGAGGACCAGGGAGGCTGGTGCGTGGCTGATACGGGTGCCTGGCTCATCCTTCTCGTCAAAGGTGATAGGAGTATTTGCCCATGGGTGTGCAGCTGTCACTTGATATACCTGGCTGAGCTCTCGAAGAGCCTTTTTCCTTTTGTTGTTTGAGGTGAACGTCTCGTGTACCGTAAGGACATTGTGGTCCCGTGGTGAAGTTGAGGACTGTTTATCTGGGGGTGTAAGGCCCAAGATTGGTTCGCCATGTTTGGCCACTTGTCTTACCACCCAGCAAGCTAGAAGTCTGTGGGTTGGGTTTGCGTCTAGCAAGACCGAATGTATTGGGCATGATTTATCTAGCAACTCATCTAATACCGATCTGGGCCTGGCTTTCCTTTCATTGGGCTCGCGCTCCGGTGACCGATTTGTATTGGTTCGTTTAAGGCGAGGCTTTCCGTGATGGGCGGTGGGATGTAGTCCCATGCTCAGCTGTTGCACCCTCCATGTGTCCTCCATGGCGCAATATTTGCGCACCATGTCTGATAGTTCGGTGAAGCTTTGAATTTGGCGGCGCGCGAGGGCGTTTAAGAGGCCCTCATCCCTGCAGTTGAACTAGAAGGCTTTAACTATTTCTTTGTCACAGCAAGGTGCCATCCTGTTTTTTACCAGGAGAAATCTAGCCCAATAGTGATGGACTGTTTCGTTTGGCAGCTGTTTGACATACATGAGGTCCCATATGTCTGGGCTTCTCGAATCCGGGGAGTATTCCGCATGGTGGGTGGGTGGGAAAATTTCAAGAATTCCCTTCCGCCACGGATCCGGACTATCCTTGATGGGAGGTTGAGGCGTGTCCGGTTCTGACCGCACAGGACTCGGATCCGAACTGATGTGCGGCCGGATAGGCTCAAGGCCGGGACTTGTGTCAGGTGTTGTGTCCGGATGTACATCCGGGCTGGTGTCTAACTCCGAGTTGGAGATTCGAGTGTACACCATTTTTAGCTTACATGGCTGTGACCCCTCCTGGGCCTCTTCGACCGTGGCGAGGAGGTGCGTGACCGGAGGGGTGTTTATTTCTCGGTCATCGGGTTTAAGCCCGACCCGGTCGTAGGCTGTGGGCCTGATAACAAAAATTCCCATTGCGCGGAATAGATCTGCCAACTGATCTGCCGGCTGGGCATGTAGGGGTGCCGAACGCTCCGGTAACTCGACAGAAGACCCTGCGGGCGGTCTGTCGGAGTTGGGCTTCGGGGCCGGACCTTGAAAGATACCAGATTTTCGTGAGTTTGCTAGTCCTGGGGTCGATGCCCCTGAACTGACGATTCCTTCAATGGGGATGAGGCCTTCGATTTGGTCGAGGCGGCCGGCGGGGTCGACGCGCACTAAGATGCCGCCGAAGACGAGGAGGTGACCAGGGGCGGTAAAGCCCTCGGTGCGGGTGCGGTCTCCATCGACCGGTTGAGCCATCGATCCTTCCGGCGATCGCACAGCGGAACTCTCAATGAAAGCACCAATGTCGGTGTCAAAAACGGCAAACCTTGGGGTAGGGGGTCCCGAGCTGTGGATCTAGGATTAATGGATAACAGGGGACGACGAACACACTGTTTACCCAGGTTCGGGCCCTCTCGAAGAGGTAAAACCCTACGTCCTGCTTGATGGTATTGAATATATGATGGAGTTTACAGAGTAGATCTACCTTGACATCAGCATGAGCTAAACCCTAGGCTATGAGGTGATGAATATAGCTCTAACCCTAATGACTACAACCCTCGGTTTATATAGACACCGATAGGGTTAGGGTTACCGAAGATAGATTACAACAAGAGGGAAAGGGATCTCGTCCACCTTTAACTTGGAGGGCACACCACGGCTTCACCAGTCCCCGGTCACCACATGGCTCCACCAGTCCGGCCCACGTACAATGGGCCGTCGCCCCGAGGACCCCTTAGTCCATGACTCCCTCACCGCCCATATAGCGTTACTTCACTTTTTGGTTGCGGTTTCAAATTTTTTGCTTAACTTTCGGGTTGCATCTAACAAAATAAAGATCACGCGGTTGTACTTCATGTGAAATCTTGGCTAGCTTAGGGGTTGGTTCATATATTTTGGATAGGAGCGGTTGTATTAGGTCTGTCTTCACTGATAATCTTATATGTGCTCCGCGTGTTACGACGTCGGTCAGTGGCATGCACGTTGTATTAAACAATGTTAAATTTGTATTGGAAAATGTTAAACTTGTATTTAAAAATATTCTTGACATATACAAAAAATGAAGAATGAAAAACGAAAGAAAACAAAAAAAGAAACAAAATAAATCAAAGGAAAAGAAAATAAAAAATTAGAAAAAAAAGGACAGAGAAAAATGAAAAAAGAAAGGAAAGGGAAAAAGAGAAGAAAGAAGAAAATACGCAAAACATCTACGCAAATGTTAACGCCCACACGTGTGGCATGAAGCAACATTGCACAAACGCCTCCAGTACCATTCATTTTGCCACATCAAAACAGATGACATCAGCGGGAATCTTTTTGATTTTCGGCTTAAAAACATTTTATCTCCTAATTAAAAAATCCAATTAAAAATCCGTTTTCATCATTAAATCTATCTCGACGAGATCTTCAAAACTAGATCCCATGTTGATATGTTTCGACGAAAAAAAATTTGGCCAAAAGTTACCATGATGTTTACACTGTAGTTGCCATAGTGTTACACTAAAGTTGCTATGTGGCAATTTTAGTTTATAGAGCATGGCAATTTTAGTATTTTGACCATGGCAATTCCAGTACTTTGACCATGAAAATTATTTTTTTATGAACCATGGCAATTTTAAGTGCATGTATCATGGAAAAAAAATTAGTTTATGATTCATGGCAAGTCTAGTTTCTTAATTTCCCGTTTTATAATATGTCAAAATTTACTTTTAAATGTAGAATAAAATAGCTGAAACATATCATGTCAACTTCAGTGTAAACACCATGACAATTCATGTGTAAAAGACATGGCAACTTTTAACAAAAAAAAAATCATCGAAACATATTGATGAGATCTAGTTTCGAAGATCTCGTCGCGATGAATTTAATGGTGAAAACGGATCGTCAATCGGATTTTTCATTTAAGAGATAAAATATTTTAAAAACTGAAAATCCAAAAAGATTCCCACATGCATGCATGCGATGACGTGGCAATCTGTTTACTTTAGAGACGTGTGGTGCGCCTCCCTTTCTGCCACACGTGTGGCAGTTATCGACGTCCAACATCTATGTAATCACATCAAGGTGAGGTGGCCGGGTGGTTATCGTACCTTATACTACCAAACACGCACGTGGCGGGTTTGAATCACACTTTCTGCGCTTTTTTCGCAGTTTAGAAAACGGAGAAAAAAGTGAATCAGGCCGGCCCAGCTCGCGGGAGGGGAGTGGGCGCTTCACGCGCCTGTTTGCAAACGGGCGCCTAAAGCGCCAAGGAATTGACCTCACACTTTACCACTTCCAGACGCCTCCCTGCTAAAAAAAACAGCGACAGCGACCGCTCTTCACCGCTGCCCCCCTTCTCCTCTCGGGCATCGGCAGATCTGCGCGGGCCACTATCCTCTCCTTCCCGACAGTCCTTCCTAGCCATGGTGAGCCTCCTGTACTCTCTTTCGTCTAGGTGCTCACCTTCCCTGTATACCATCGCCGCAGAATTTGGGCGGCCACTGAGGTCAAGTGAAATTCCCTTGGAACGCTAGATTGTTTGGTTGTAGTTCGGAGAGGTTGCAGTCTTGATTGGAGGAGTTGGTAGAATTTAACTCTGCTTTTTTCTGCTAATGCACTGCCTACTGCCGGTTATTTAGGGTACATCTTCCAATCTTCCATGTTTCCAGCTTGTAGTATTTCTAAGCATATACATAGTTAAAAAAGCGCTAGGCATTAATTGTACGTTTTGCCACCGCCTTGCGCTTTTCTGACCAAAGCCTACGCTTATGCGCACATTAAGCACTTCGCTACTGCCTAGAGCCTAGGCTGCCCTTTTTAAACTATGAGCATATAGAAAAATAGGTTATATATTGCGTTGCATATATATATTAGCCATGTCCCCTCTGTCGGCACATGTTTGCCTGTGCTAATGCATCTTAGAAATATAGTTTTTTAGGTTTTAAACTGAGAAAAGGGACTATGGGAGGATGTGTCAAGCTGTGGCCTAGCCAAGCTGTCGATGGTCACGTAGTGCTATCTCAACTAAGGTAGGGAACGTACGCCACTATGTATGTTTCTGCCAAGATTTGAGCTCGTCCTCGGGTCGGATTCGGATCCTTTTCTCTCTTTTGAAATTCCATAGATATAGATGTCTCGACTGCCGAATCCGAATCTGTAGAACAACTCGATTCTGTTGATTCACTGTCCATTTTTCATAGTCTTTCTTTCTTTATATAGTTATATAAGTAATAATGTTTAGTATAAAAAAGGCGTAGATAATGTGCACTCGTTTTGAGTTCAATTGGAAGTAACTAGTTTCCACGTTTCTCCTGTAACCTACCGTTTAGGGGCGGTTGTGTCTGGGGTGTCTGGATCAGCATGTTCAGCGTGTATATATTTTCTTTGAAGGTTGGTGGTGACCGCAAAAAAATCACTTGCTTCCCTGAGTTCTTGGAACTCAACGCATATCTTCCACAATCGATAGATTCCCATCATGCCACAAACACTTCACTCTCGGCAAAATCATGCATATATTGGCTAGCCGCCTAACATACCTTTTGGATTATATACAACAGGGGTTGCGAAACAAAGTATACTCGCCATTCTTTCAAAAATGTCAAATCTCATGTCGGATACTTGTCAGTGCAATATAGCTTAGAAAAAGAACCGTTTGACTTAAACATGAAGATGGCTGCGGAACAAAGTATTTTGTGTGTGGTGTTTTCCCCTATATGTATTTCACCTGAAGTATGTACACCGTGGTCTATGGGCATGTAGGCAGCCAGGGCATATTATCGAGCAGGTTAATTTCATTTCAACAAGAAAAAGAAATATCTGATATTTAGGCCCAGTATTAAAGATCAAGTGCTGCTTATTTACTTATTATCCATCTTGCCATCAGTTATGCTTAAACACTTCCTACAAAATGCACATGGAAAGCTTTCCTGCAATTTATAAGAGCATACTTATTGGCTTATTGCACAATATGATAATTTATCTTTCAAGCAGAACATATAGTTACTGCCAGGAAGTAATGCATGCTATCTGAATCATTTTTTGAATTTGGCTGTTTCCCTTTTGTTATGAGTTGCCATCATTAATGCGAAGCGTAGTCGATCTTACCTATATTAGAAAACAATGTGTCGGCATAAAAATCATAGCTAGCTCACACGCACACAATCTGAAGAGTTGGAAAAGGCATCGTTTGGTGCTGTGGGAAGCCTGAGGCTGTAGGCAGCTGGTGCCGCATCAACCTTCTCCTGTGAGGAATCAAGAGTGTGGACGAAGGAGAGGAGGCAGCATGGGGAAGAAGGGACGAAGGAGAGAATGGTGTTGTGGTACCTGTCTGGTTGCTGACACTGCTGCTGCCTGCCTGCTCGTGGAGTTAGGGCTAGCAGGAGGGGGGCGGGGGTGGATTCGGCTGCATGGAAGAGAATCTTGGGGGAACCAACTTCATGTCGTGTGCATATGTTTTGTTCTGGTGGGCAGTCTTTGCTGCTTTAATGGGCTGGGCAGTCTTTGCTGACTCTTTTTTTCATCCTCTCTATTTTCTTTCACAAATGTGTGCCTTCTTCAACCTTCTGCATTCTTAGACTGCCACCTAGCCTGCGCCTAAGCGGGGTAGGCGCTATAGGTGCTGAGCGGCCATCCAGCAGCTGCCTCGAGGATCTAGCATGTTTTTGGACCTTGATATGAACTTTTAGTTTTTCTCAAATAGAACAAAAGTTATTTTGTGATTGCAAGACTAAGTATGTTATCAATACTATTGCTTGTTGCAAGACATTGTGTTGGGTTGTGTTTGCTTTACTCTGCGACTATTATTACTACCTGACAAGAAGTTTTGTGGATACCATAATTGAATAATATCCTTCAACTTAAGGAACATCAACTGTTTAAACAGAGGAACCATACCTCACATACAGTCAATGGGTACTCTAGACAATCTTCACTTTTGTAGTACTGGCTCTGTTAGTACAAGAGTTGCTTCTAGAAATAGCGGCTATTTTAGAAACCTATTCGACACCCAAATATGGACAAGTTTATTAACTTTATCCCATTTATTTAGCATCCATTAATATACATTGTTATTCACTGTGGTATCTTAACAATGATTAAATTAAGTCATTAGTAATCTTGGAGCAATTTGTGTGTGTTGATATCTTAATCTGTTTTTTCGCATCTTGTAGGCTGGGAGGCGCACCATTATTCTGATGCAACCATCCCAAAACAGGAGCTCCAGGATGTTCATGGATTATAATTCAATTAACATGCATTGGATGGTACGTGTAGTTTCTTTCAGGAACCTGTGCTGCAACGTTCAAACAACTGGCCCAATTAATACTATTAGCATGATCATAGTGATTACCATGTAAGGTGGAGATTTTATGTTGTTGCTCTTATGTTTTGCATTTGGAACCTCATTGGTTTTTCCCTCATTAACAAGTCTTTCCCCTCAGTTTGGCTGTGTTAAAAATGACTAGTTAAAAATTGCAATAACAACCACCCTGTGCCTATCCCATCCTATTATTAGTTGGAGGCACGGTCAATATTTAAGGCTATCTGTTTATGCATTAAACTTTTGAGTGCTCGAGTTTTAGGAAACCAAAGTCGAACTGGGTAGCTCCTCAGTGGCAGTGTATCAAACCAGAATTATTCCATTGAAAAGGACCAATGTTTCATGTTCCCTACTCTATGCTCAACTGCTCACTACCAAAGCGATGGTTACGTCATATGCCGTAATAGAGTCAGAATTCTTTTTTCTTCCGAATTGCTTGTTGTTCTATTTTTGCTTTGTAAATTCGTTAACCGTTTGCTACCACTCTGGAAATGGCAGGAATCTGTGGTCTCTATGAAAGGAAAATCAGGGATATCAACCCAGTGATCCCAAACATAACCTATGACATCACCGACCTGTACAACTTCATCGATGGCCTAGCTGACATCAGTGCGCTAGTGGGAGCATAATACAACTTTGAAGATCATCAATCATTATTAGATCACTACGGGCAAAGTTGATTCTCATGTTCCTGTCCAGAGTTTAAACATATCCATGTTTTCTGCTTGCAGCTAGGATCACGAAATCCATGCGTTTCTGCCGTATGACCGGCAGTGGATAAAGCAGAAGTTGTTTCAGCACCTTAAGAAGCTGGCTCAAAGATAGTGACTGGTGCATGGTGTTGGTTCAGTATGTCGTGACCGGCAGGCATGTGTGATAATTTGTTTCCGATTAGTGCACCAGGAAGCCCTTTCTTGTACAATGATGGAAATTTCACATGGCATGCTTATATTCTAGGTGTGAAACTCATAGGTTGATGGTGGTTATATAGGGTCGTGTTATAATTATATTAGGCATGTACAAAATAAGTTATTATTCACTCCAAACTTGCATATTTGTTGTTGGAGTTTTAGCCAATAGCGTACATGCAATCATTTTTCTATGTACAATCCGCACTGAAACACACGATATGCACTGTCCTGACAGACGGGCAATGCAGGACCTGTCTATCAACGACTTCAAAGAGGACGAGATCGAGGCTTGAGCTCCGCGCTTCTCTGTCCTGCCCAGAGCAAGTTATGCATGCTTACCTTTTCTCTGCCCAGGTCGAATCCTGCACCCATGCTCGGTAACCTCCTTTTTTTCTTGATGTTGGACAATGCACTCTGGATGTTTGATGAATTGTTTCTCGCCAATGCTTCGGTTCTAACTACAAGGAATTTCCTCTGGAATAGTATTTGACAATTTTTCTGGTCAATCAACTGGTAATACCTCAAAAGTAGAAAGTGATGTAAGTTCTTCATTCCAACAGTAATGTGGGGTCTAGCCATATACATCTAAATTATTTACTGTTGTATGCTACATAGGATGTGTCCCAATCACTCTTTGTTTCCATGACAATAACTGTTCTTTTTTTGACCGTTTAAGTGAAAGTTCTAATATTTTCTTGTCAATTGGATTTGGTCTGATTTCAGTAATTCATATAGTAGGGCGTGCAATAATTGCTTGCTATGTGTAGTTCTGGTTAAGAAACCGTTTCACCATTTTAACTCTGTTTTTTTACTGCAGTACAGTCTATTATTTACTTATGTTATCTGGAAAAGCTGGAGCACATGACACTGATAGTTTAGTATAATGGTTCGGTCATAAAATGTGATGCTGAGACATACATATGTACCATCAGGATCAAACATCTGATGATCATCCATCTAGCATTTGTTCTTTTAACTTCAGTGTCCATTTAAATGTCATTATGACAGTGTACCAACAGGAGAAGTCTTCATTTAGTATTTCTTGCATGGTCATGTTGCGCTGATATCCCGGAGAAGAGCTACAGCGGACGTGGAGTATTTGAGCTCGGGCTCAAATGAGCCTGCATGAACAGTAAAATCGGAAAAAAAATGAAAACAAATTCAAAAAATTCTGAATTTTTTTTGTGATAAACTTTGACAAATTTTCTAAGTGCTTGCAAGTTTTCATCACGAGATCACATTCGAGGAAGGCGTGACGAAAAAAACAAAAACGATGTTCTGAAAATGCTACTTTCAAAAGCATTTTGAAACACTGATTTTGTTTTTTTTGCTACGCCTTCCATGAATGTGATCTCAAGCTGAAAATTTACAAACAGTTAGAAAATTTGCCAAAGTATACCATAAAAATATTTCAGATTTTTTTGAATTGTTTTGATTTTTTTACGAATTTACTGTTCATCCGGGCTCAAATGAGCTCAAGCTCAAAAGGATACTTTCCCACTCTGAAGAGCTACTCTGTCTCGTGCGCATGCATCGATTGATGCAGAGGTTGGGGGTTTTACCTCCTTTTCTTTAAAAAAAACATCTGGCACATGCATCTGGCAGAAGGAATCGAAGAACATTCATGTTTCTTCAATTCGCTGCTCGTCGTCGCCGGCTCTTGTTCCGCTCCAACGACAGCACCTACAATTCCTTCAAGCGAAGTGAGTGTCTGATGCACCCTCCTCTCTCTGACCATCTTCCCATCTCTAGCGCGCGCCGCACTCCAGGCGGCACCCTTCACTGCAACCCCTGCCGGCAGCCTCGGCTGTAACGGCATGGCGACGCCCACAGCGGTTTTCGCCTCCGGCCCCGGCGCGTCAAGCCATCGTCAGCGACGACGAGGCTGCGCAACGGTGCGGACGCGCTACTGAAGGCCCGGCCAACGAGACGCGATGACTGGCCCGCGCCCTACGTGGTTGCATCGACCCGCCCATCCGGCGGTCGACCCCTGCGCCTCCACCGGTGTCTTCGTCTCCGTCGGCAACGGCCACGACCGCTCAAGGCGCTCAGGGCCTCACAGCCGGCATCGCCCGGCGTGCCTCGAGCCGCATCTGCGGCGGTGGCTCATCCCGTCCATGCGCGTCAGCAAAGCAAAGGCAAGGCTGGCGGCGCACCCACCTGGAGCGGTGGTAGCCCGCGAGGCGGCGGCCATGGCGCAGCCTTCCCGGCCGTCGTAGCGGATCCCCTTCCCCGAAGAGGCCCCTACCACGCGCGGCGCTCGCGCCCGAGGTACATAGCGGCGTGCCGAGCTCCTCCCAGCGGCGGCATGGACAAATTCCCCACGGAGAATTTGGGATTAGTAACCGCACTGGAGAGGAGAGAAGAGATAGAGAACCTTATCTCTTTGCTATTTTGCATTAAGATCCCTGCATTTGCAGGAATTAGCAAATCTTTCTGAAACAGTGGTCTAGGCCGTTGTTTGCAACCATACACTCTCACTGGCAGGCGGTGGCGCGGCGCCCGTCATGAAGCCCATGTTCGTGGCAGCGTTGTTTTTCTTATCTATCTATCTACTATCTACTACCCCTATAAAAGCACGAAGTGCGGAGATCCAAATCCATCCTGTCCATCCATATAGCAAATCCAACACACCAAAATCATTCAATCTTTAGTGCTAATTGCAATTTGCGTTGGCGTAAATCTTCCGCGGCCCACGTCCAGTCACCCGTCATCAAGGAAAAAACCGCGCCTGCACACGACACTACCCCACGCGGCCACGCGCTCGCATGGCCCGCGCTCGGCCGCCTCCGCCTCGAGCGGACCTGCCTCTCTTCCCTGCTCCTCTGTCCGTCGCTTCCCGATCGACGCACACCCTTTCGATGTCGAGCACCATGTAGAGCTGCTGCGCTGGCCGGCCCACACCACGCACGAGAAGTACTTGCCGCTGCCCTGCCCGACGCCGGACACCATGGGCCCCTGTATTTCCGCTGCTGATGCCTTGAAGATCGGCAGGGTGTTAGCTTGCTTCAGGTCGGCGCGGGAAATCCCGTCGGCGGCAAGCGACGCGCGCCCCGACAGGGCGGCGCCCTGGGCCGAGTCGCGGCGTAGGAGGGCGCCTGACGCCGGACACCACGGGCCCCTGTATCTCCGCTACCGACGCCTTGACGATCGGCGTGGTGTTGGCCGGCTTCAGGTCGGGCAGGGAGATCCTGTCGGCGGCAAGCGACGCGCGCCGACAGTGCGGCGGCCCGGGCCGAGTCGTGGAGTAGGCGGGCAAGCACGTGGGACCTGTAGCTCCGGTGCCGGCCCTGCTCCTCCGAGAGGAAGTCCCTGGAGTGGAGCTGCAGGGTGAGCCCGCTCTTCCCACGCGGCGTCGCCCAGCCGTGTGCCCACCATGGTCTACAACCGTCGTTGCTTGGGGCTGCGTCGGGGGAGTAGCGATGATGATGATTTAATAAATGGTATGTCCCTGCTTTTTGTGGAGATGTTCATATTTAGGATCTTGATTTCTGAGTTTGTGAGTGCATGCTCTCGACCCTGACATCTTCTCACTCTATTTTCCTCTATATAGTTTGTATCGTGCTCTCTTGTAGATGTGTATTGGGTGCATAGCACAACATGAAATGCCTCCTTGATCTGCATGCCAGGTTTTAGATTAAAAAATTAGATCATTATATCACGTAGAGAAGCTGTGGACGTCTCCCCAAATCCCCAACATCCGAAACTGCAGCTCTCAATTTGAACGTCCAAGAACCTGAGTCATCAACCCCACAAGTATCACCTGGTATAATATCAATAATCTTCAGATTTAATTCCTGTACCATATAAGACCTCTGAAATGTGTTTTGTTTCATGTTTGCAGGTTTCTTCCTGTTTGCACAAGTGACCCGATATAGGATGCCACTCAAAATTGTATTTACAAAACCTAGATGTATTCTTATGTTTCAGATCATGCCACAGTAGTAAATTGAAATTTAGTCTATTCAATTGTAGGATCTGAAAATGAATTGAGAATCATGTTGCCTTAAGGATCCACACATATTTTCTTGAACACATTTACACATTCAGATGTTTGTTTTTTCACAAAGGTGATACTTCAGCTCTGTAGATTGCAATGCTTCAGCTATGCTGCAAGCTTGCCATTGTTGAACAAGAAAATAAAAGGGGATGTGTTGTACTACAGGGCAAAGATCGCTGTCAAATCATCCATAATACGGGTCAAGCCATTGGTCAATCCTTGTCAGGTCTTAGTGGTGATGTCAATCAGGCTATCACAGGTTAATATCCTTCCAGTACTGATTTGCGGTCAATAACGACATGTGCCATACATAAAACGATGTGTGATGGGAGATGTTGTCAAAGAGTATGCCCAACAGCTATGGGGTTTGCATTTGTTGCTAGAGACATGGATGACCCTGTAGATTTTGCATTGAAACCATGAGTTGCCAAAGTTCACGCTTCAGAGTTTTGGAAGATGTTTTTATTCACTGATTACCAACCTTCTCTTATCAGGAAAAGCCCTTCTGGAGGTTAGTGAGGAACTTACAAAAGACACCAGGGAAAATATTGTTGCCGAGGATGTAAGATTTTATTTATGGATGAATATGTACTATGATTCCTAAATCCTAGATGTTCAGTTGATAGCCTTTTCTTTGCAGGGGCATTTTTTATAGCCTAATTTGCTCCATAGTTGAGTTGGCAAAAATTGATAACTTCAAAATGTCATCCAGTAAATTATGGATAGTTATTTAGATTCAGAATTGCTCTTATGGATGGTGCTCTTATGGAGAGTTATTTTGTAAAGTTCAGAATAGCTCCATGTGATATTTGATGTTTAACCGTTAAGTATTCTCTACTGATGATTTGTGTCTATAAGTATTTTTCGCGCCATGTGACCAGGTTCCTTTCTTTTTATCAAAAAAACATGTCCACAGCTTTTAATATTAGAGTCCAGTTACTGAATCCAAGGCAAAGTTTCGTTACTATATTTGTATGTGAGCTTTGAGATAGACTGATGCACTGCTGCCAATAAATGTGAGGCGAGATTGGTGATATTTTGGCTTTTAACTAATGCTTTCTTGAGACTACCTTCTTGTTGATTTTATTTTTACTGTGTTACAAGGACAAGGTTCAGAGGACTACTGACAAATGCCACAACATGCTTATCATCTCATAGGCTGGTTCCTTCCCACCATTGCAGTTGTCCCAGTTTCTTATATAGAAGATGATTTGCAAGCTCGACATAGAAAATTATTTACTGTAATGCAGATTACATATTAAACAACTTCTCGAGGCAAAGTACCAACAGAAAATGCATTCCACTTGTTGTACTTCAAGATTCATCTGCACTATTGCACGCATATTTTATTATTAATTTATTCTCTACGCATGAATTATCTTATAAATTTTAGAAGAGGTGATGGCACAGTCGTCAGTGATTATCAGTGCATCTGAGATTCTAATAGACCTTGGTCATGTAGTGACTTAATTTCTCGGCCTCTTAGAGCAATACTTATTTTTTTGCGTGATATGAATCATGAAAATATTGTAACACCAAAGCACGTGCTCAATTACTGGATGTAATAATGGATATGTAGATTCTTCCTCCTTACCTGAACTAGCTTGGCAAATAAATTTGCAAGGGGCGTTGTAATCCCCTACATAATCTAGCTTGCACATAGTATTATAGTATTATTGGCAAATAAATTTGCAAGTGGTGTTGTAATCCCCTACATAAATAATTTTGCAGGAGGTGTTGCACGGGCTCACATATATGTCCACTCTTTAACGAGGAGATGAATTGGAATAAGAAATACTGGTTACAAAACATCTATTCTAAATTTTAGTAGATATTACTCCCTCCGTCCAAAATAAATGTCTCAAACTTAGTACAACTTTGTATTAAAGTTAGTACAAAGTTGATACACTAATTTTGGGACGGAGGGAGTACTAAATACGTGCATTTGCACGTACATGATTACTAGTATAAGAAAAGAAGGCAGTGGGTAAGCCAACTGACAGTTGTTAATGCGCAAGCTAATTTAACTTAGATAATACAGAAATGTGCCAAAAATCAGTTCACCCATGGTTACGGAAACACATAGCTACTCCGAAGGTCGCGGCCGCCGTCGCTCCTAGCCTTCGTCTCCACTACTCCCTCCCTCGCCGTCGTCGGGCTAAGCCTTCCGGAGGGCGGTGGCGGCAAGGACATGTGTTGCCTCACCTTGATGCCTCATTCCTCAGATCCAAGGTCCCGGAACCGCCATCTCCTCTCCAGTCAGCGTGTGCTGACCCTGCAACGGCTTCTCGCACTCATCGCTGTCATGGGAAAGCCACATATGGATCCGACATTGATGCTACGGCTAGGCGGGCGGCGGGTCTGACTTTGCTCAAGATTCGATCATTTCGTCCCCTTGGCCGACGGGTCTGGGCAGGGTTATCTTCGGTGGCGCCCGCACACGCGCCGGCTCCCCCCGCGTCCTGTGCTATTATGTTGGCATATGTTACATCATGTGTCTACCCCCACTATATATGAGAGGCCTAAGATACAAGTGTACTACTAGGACACGACTCCATATTCTATCTAAACACAATACTACTCAGAGTTCAATTGTAACCTACCTTGTACAATAATATTCAACACAACTCTAACATGTGTGGGATGGGAATCATTCTTCACTTAATCTCAATTTCTTCCCATGTGTGAGCGCACTGGCGCGGCTGGCCCCGCGTGCCCGCGGTCCTCTGCTGCCTTGAGCCGGAGGTGCAGGTCCTCGACCTGCCTCCTCATGCGTCGGTTGTCGGCCATGAGTTGGTGATGTGCTATGTTGTCGGTGTTGGTCCGTATGGTGACCACTCCGGCCTGCGGCGGCGGCCTCACCGCAAATTGTGGGGCCACCGAAAGGTCTGCGAGGGTTCATATTTTCAGATCTGGTGGTTGCCTTGGCGGTGAGATGCAATCTATGGACGATGACTTGACGCAGAGGATATGATTGTGCAGCAGCAGCGATCGGTTTTCTAGCCCAACGCATGCAACTGCTATGATCGCGAAAAAGTGGTGGCAACGTGCATTGATGATTTCTTTATACATGATATTTTCAGTAATATCTGCTGCATCCTATCACCCTTAGTCGTGAAAAATAGCACCCATGATCAATGAAATTATAGATGCATTATCAATCAAAATCAAACCTAGTTCTTACAGTCTAAAAGTTCTAACCTGGATACCCTAAGGCACATAATTTTCTTTCATGTGATTTATCCTATGGTGTCCTACAGAAAAAAGTTGGTAGGTATCGCATCATAATCAACCTAATTTTATATAGAAGGTAGATGAGCAAAAATGGTACGCTTTGTACTACTCACAACATTTTAGGGGTTGGATCTGCGTGCGTGCATTCATATGGGCGAGTATAATTAAGCATCTGCGTTGTACTGTGTTGACACTGGTGCTCGCATTTTCATGGATTTATCATGTAACCCTTAGTCGTGGAAAATAGCATGCATGAGCAATGAAATTAGAGATGCATTATCAACTGATTAGACCGGCCCTTAGAAAAAAAAAACAGAAACAAAATTCACTACTAAACGGAAGTGAACAAAAGTGTAAAAAGGGAACACGTGTCAACCAAGGGAGAGCTCATGCCTACAACTCCAAATGCATAGGAGGAGCCATAGCTTAGCCAACTTAATATTTGTACATATTTCTGGAATGTTGCAAATTGGTCTCCTTGACAGTGCTATTTACTAGAATTAATCTGTTTTAGACCCTGTTATTTTCAGTACTATATTTTTTGTAGAGTACTATGTATTCCAGAACATATGTGGGATGTGATAAATTTCCATGTTGTTCTACCTGTCGATATTATTTACATTCATTATTTGCAATTGAGATTTCAAATTCTTGCAAATAAAAATCAATTCATCTTAATTGAGCCTTTTGGCTTAATACAAGCAAGAATTGATATACAAAATTCAAAGTGATTTTCTTCAAATTGATGCTTGAGATCACAAGGTAGTCATATAGATCTACTGCCTACGCGGATTATCAATGACTACTGTTAAAGCCTACATTTTGTCATTTCGACATTATGATTGCTTTACAAAGTGCTCTCCCACACATTTTACTATGTTGTGACATAAGGCATTACGAGTGAGTATCTGCTGATTTCATCAGATTATACTCCCTAGCGCTGTGAGATCTACTCCATTTTGGAGATTATCTTCAAAGTGTCATACTTAGTAATTTAAGATTCATACTAATAGTTTCAAGCTAAGTTCTTGAAATATCCATTAATTTGCGAAATTCATTGCAACACTAACCATGATGGTCTTTAATTTACTAATCGTAAATTAATCATCTTTGGTAACCGATGGCTAGAAAATTTGAGGCATTCGCCCTCAATGGCCACCACTGCCCTACCTGGGTCATGGACATCATGATCGCTCTTGTGTCTCGTGGGATAATGTGTGCAATCCAAGACCTGTCGGATTCACCTATAGTTGGAGTCACACCACTAACAGAATAAATATATTGCCTTATGCATCATAAGGCATTATATCAATCCAGATCTCAGCATCTGATTATTCTGTATTAACAATCCCTGTGATACAAAGGACCTCAAGGGCAAAGGTTTGAAGCTCACTTCAACCTTTAACCGACACCACCCGAAAGATCGTTGATGTCGCCTAGAGGGGGGGTGAATAGGCGCTTTAAAATAATTACGGTTTAGGCTTGAACAAGTGCGGAATAAACCTAGCGGTTAATTTGTCAAGCACAAAACCTACAACAACTAGGCTCACCTATGTGCACCAACAACTTATGCTAAGCAAGATAAACAACTAAGTGATAGCAAGATATACAACATGAAACACTATGGCTATCACAAAGTAAAGTGCATAAGTAAAGGGCTCGGGTAAGAGATAACTGAGGCACGCGGAGACGACGATGTATCCTGAAGTTCACACACTTGCGGATGCCAATCTCCGTTTGGAGCAGTGTGGAGGCACAATGCTCCCCAAGAAGACACTAGGGCCACCGTAATCTCCTCACGCCCTCGCACAATGCAAGAGCCGTGATTCCACTAAGGGACCCTTGAGGGCGGTCACCAAACCCGTACAAATGGAGACCCTTGGGGACGGTCACCGAACCCGTACACTTTGGCAACCCTTGGGGGCGGTCACTGGTACCCGTCAAATTGCCCGGGGCGATCTCCACAACCTAATTGGAGACCCCGACGCTTGCCCGGAGCTTTACACCACAATGATTGAGCTCCGAAGCACCACCAACCGTCTAGGGCGCCCAAGCACCCAAGAGGAACAAGCTCTAGGGTACCAAGCACCCAAGAGTAATAAGCTTCTCAACTTCACTTCCACGTATCACCGTGGAGAACTCAAACCAATGCAACTAATGCAATGGCAAGGGCACACGGAGTGCCCAAGTCCCTCACTCCCAAATCCCACCAAAACAACGAAAGCTATGGAGGAAAAAGAAAGGAAGAACAAGAAGGAGAACACCAAGAAATCCAAGATCTAGATCCAAGGGGTTCCCCTCACATAGAGGAGAAAGTGATTAGTGAAAATGTAGATCTAGATCTCCTCTCTCTTTTCCCTCAAGAACTAGCAAGAATCATTGGAGGGATTGAGAGATAGCAAGCTCGAAGAAGGTCAATAATGGGGGAAGAACACGAGCTCAAGAGATAAGGATCAAGGAGGAAGAAGACCCCCTTTTATAGGGAGGGAAAAATCCAACCGTTACCTTGCTCTCAGCCCGCACAGAGCGGTACTACCGCTCTATAGAGCGGTACTACCGCTCGGGCGATAGTAACCTAGAAGCAGTGCAATGGCACGAAGTCACGAGGCAGTAGTGCCGCCGGAGCGGTACTACTGCTGGGGTTGCAGCTCGGGGTTACTCAGAAGCAGAGTAGGAACAGGGGAGAAGCAGTAGAACTGCTACAGCGGTACTACCGCTTATAGGCAGTAGTGCTGCTCTCAACTGCCGCCTCACTTCCGCTGAGAGTGCATCGAGACCTAGAGGGAGCGGCAGTGCAGCGGTAGTAGCGGGCGGTACTACCGCTTACAGGTGGTACTCCCGCTTCGCACTACCGTTGCACTTCCGCGCAAACCTGACACGAAAGCCGAGTTCCCAGAAGCAGCGATAGTAGCCACGTCACAGGGCAGCGGTACTACCGCTTACTAGAGCGGTACTACCGCTTGAGGCCTCCAGCTCACAAGCACAACAATAGATGGCTACAAGAAAACTAGAACTGCCAAAACTTCTGCAAATGAGCTCCGAATTGAGCAAACTCAAGCTTGTTGGATAGAGGATGACAAGAACTATCCAACAGCGGGAGGGAGTATGCCTAAGATATAGAGATGTGAAACCTCTATGAATGAAGAACCGACAAAAACTCCAACATCGAAAACATCATAGAAGATGCATATGTGAACTCCGTTTTCGATGAACTCGAGCTTGTCATGAAGATGACCAAAAGCTCTAAAACTCACACAGAGAAAAACCAAACAAGAACCAAGAAAGATGATGCAAGGATGCAATGGTTTGAGCTCTCTACGAACAATACGATCAAGCTACTAACTTGAGAGCCCCCCTTGATAGTATGGCAAAACAATACTATAATCCGCTCTCCCAACTACCACCTTGAGACTGGTAAAATAGAAAACCTATCAAGGGCAAACCTTTGCCTTGCACATAGTCCACTTGAGCTAGATGATGACGATATTGACTTTCTCAAGTTGGACCACCTTTCTTGATTGCGTTGGCTCGATGAAGACTAGATGATTGCTCCCCGATACTCCACCATGGGTGAGCCACTCTTCGGGACATCTTCACAAGTCCATTGTCACCACAATGGATGGCAAGCTTCAAGCATGATCTCTTCATGATGCTCCACTTGAACTTGCACACCGCAATCTTGATGACGATCACCACTTGATGTCATCCTCCATGGGTTGTATGAGATCTTCCTATTGACGCAAGCCCATGGAAACATACCTAACCCCACATAGAACTCTCACGTAGACCATGGGTTAGTACACAAAGCGTAATGGACAATGCTTACCATACCATGGGATCACTTGATCCCTTTCGGTACTTCTTCTGCGCTTTGCGTGTTGATCAACTTGATTCGCACTTGACTTAGTCTTGATCAACCTTGTATCATGTCTTCAACATGACCAATCTTTATATAATTCCTTGAATAACACCTTGGTCAACACATAAATGTTGGGAACGTAGCATGCAATTTTAAAAAAATTCTACGCTCACGCAAGATCTATCTAGGAGATGCATAGCAACGAGAGGGGAGAGTGTGTCCACGTACCCTCGTAGACCGAAAGCGGAAGCGTTTGACAACGCGGTTGATGTAGTCGTACACCTTCACGATCTGTCCCGATCAAGTACCGAACGTACGGCACCTCCATGTTCAGCACACGTTCAGCTCGATGACGTCCTCGCCTTCTTGATCCAGCAAGACGGGCGAAGTAGTAGATGAGTTCCGGCAGCACGACGGCGTGGTGACGGTGTTGGTGAAGAACAATCTCCGCAGGGCTTCGCCAAGCACTACAGAAACTATGACGGAGGATAAACTAGAGGGGACGGGGTTGCCGGCACACGGCTTGGTGAATCTTGATGTATCTTTGGTGCTAGCCCTGCCCCTCTATATATATGTTGAGCCCTGGGGTCGAAACTTGGAGCAAAAGCCTCCTCAAAGTCGGTTTTGCCCGAAAGGCAAGAGTCCCACTCGGACTCCAGGACCAAACGCCACAATCCTTGGCGTCTGGCCCAGACGCCATGGGCCTCGGCATCTAGCCCAGGGCCAGACGCCAAGGTCTCCGGCGTTTGGCCCCCTGGCCTCTGCAAAACTCCTTTTGCACCGACTTATCGCCCCGTGGGACTGACCCCTTGGCCTAACCATATCATCCAATATATGAATCTTTACCTCCGGACCATTCCGGAGCTCCTCGTCATGTCCGTGATCTCATCCGGGACTCCGAACAACATTCGGTCACCAACATACATAACTCATATAGTACTATATCGTCAACGAACGTTAAGCGTGCGGACCCTACGGGTTCGAGAACTATGTAGACATGACTGAGACACCTCTCTAGTCAATAACCAATAGAAATACCTAGTTCAATCTCGTTACCGTCAAGTCTCTTTACTCGTTCCATAATACATCATCCCGCAACTAACTCATTAGTCACTTTGCTTGCAAGGCTTCTTATGATGTGCATTACCGAGAGGGCCAAGAGATACCTCTCCGATACTCGGAGTGACAAATCCTAATCTCGATCTATGCCAACCCAACAAACACCTTCGGAGATACCTGTAGAGCATCTTTATAATCACCCAGTTATGTTGTGACATTTGATAGCACACAAGGCATTCCTCCGGTATCCGGGAGTTGCATAATCCCATAGTTGAAGGAATATGTATTTGACATGAAGAAAGCAATAGCAATAAAACTGAACGATCAATATGCTAAGCTAACGGATGGGTCTTGTCCATTACATCATTCTCCTAATGATGTGATCCCGTTCATCAAATGACAACTCATGTCTATGGTCAGGAAACTTAACCATCTTTGATTAACGAGCTAGTCAAGTAGAGGCATACTAGGGACACTTTGTTTTGTGTATGTATTCACACATGTATCAACTTTCCGGTTAATACAATTCTAGCATGAATAATAAACATTTATCATGATATAAGGAAATATAAATAACAACTTTATTATTGCCTCTAGGGCATATTTTCTTAAGTCTCCCACTTGCACTAGAGTCAATAATCTAGTTCACATCGCCATGTGATTTAACACCAATAGTTCACATCACCATGTGATTAACACCCATAGTTCACATCGCCATGTGACCAACACCCAAAGGGTTTACTAGAGTCAATAATCTAGTTCACATCTTCATGTGATTAACACCCAAAGAGTACTAAGGTGTGATCATGTTTTGCTTGTGAGAGAAGTTTAGTCAACGAATCTGCCACATTCAGATCCGTATGTATTTTGCAAATTTCTATGTCTATAATGCTCTGCACGGAGCTACTCTAGCTAATTGCTCCCACTTTCAATATGTATCCAGATTGAGACTCAGAGTCATCCGGATCAGTGTTAAAGCTTGCATCGACGTAACCCTTTACGACGAACTCTTTGTCACCTCCATAACCGAGTAACATTTCCTTAGTCCTCTTAGGTAACTAAGGATAATTTTGCCCGCTGTCCAGTGATCTACTCCTGGATCACTATTGTACCCCCTTGCCAAACTCATGGCAAGGTACACAATAGGTCTGGCATACAGCATGGCATACTTTATAGAACCTATGGCTGAGGCATAGGGAATGACTTTTCATTCTCTCTCTATCTTCTGCCGTGGTCGGGCTTTGAGTCTTACTCAACTTCACACCTTACTACTCAGGCAAGAACTCCTTCTTTGACTGATCCATTTTGAACTCCTTCAAAATCTTATCAAGGTATGTACTCATCAAAAGTTTTATCAAGCGTTTTATCTATCTCTATAGATCTTGATGCCCAATATGTAAGCAGCTTCACTGAGGTCTTTCCTTGAAAAACACCTTTCAAACACTCCTTTATGCTTTCCAGAAAATTCTACATCATTTCCGATCAACAATATGTCATTCACATATACTTATCAGAAAGGCTGTAGTGCTCCCACTCACTTTCTAGTAAATACAGGCTTCACCGCAAGTCTGTATAAAACTATATGCTTTGATCAACTCATCAAAGCGTATATTCCAACTCCGAGATGCTTGCACCAGTCCATAGATGGATCGCTGGAGCTTGCACACTTTGTTAGCACCTTTAGGATTGACAAAACCTTTTGGTTGCATCATATACAACTCTTCTTTAATAAATCCATCAAGGATTGCAGTTTTGACATCCATTTGCCAGATTTTATAAAATGCGGCAATTGCTAACATGATTCGGACAGACTTAAGCACCAATACAAGTGAGAAAATCTCATCGTAGTCAACACCTTGAACTTGTCGAAAACCTTTTGCGACAATTCGAGCTTTGTAGATAGTAACACTACTATCAGCGTCCGTCTTCCTCTTGAAGATCCATTTATTCTTAATGGCTTGCCGATCATCGGGCAAATCCACCAAAGTCCACACTTTGTTCTCATACATGGATCCTATCTCAGATTTCATGGCCTCAAGCCATTTCGCGGAATCTGGGCTCATCATCGCTTCCTCATAGTTCGTAGGTTCGTCATGGTCTAGTAACATGATTTCCAGAACAGGATTACCGTACCACTCTAGTGCGGAACGTACTCTGGTTGACCTACGAGGTTCTGTAGTAACTTGATCTGAAGCTTCATGATCATCATCATTAGCTTCCTCACTAATTGGTGTAGGCATCACTGGAACTGATTTCTGTGGTGAACTACTTTCCAATTCAAGAGAAGGTACAACTACCTCATCAAGTTCTACTTTCCTCCCACTCACTTCTTTCGAGAGAAACTCCTTCTCTAGAAAGGATCCATTCTTAGCAACAAATATCTTGCCTTTGGATCTGTGATAGAAGGTGTACCCAACAGTTTCTTTTCGGTATCCTATGAAGACGCACTTCTCCGATTTGGGTTCGAGCTTATCAGGCTGAAGCTTTTTCACATAAGCATCGCAACCCCAAACTTTAAGAAACGACAGCTTAGGTTTCTTGCCAAACCATAGTTCATACGATGTCGTCTCAACGGATTTAGATGGTGCCCTATTTAATGTGAATGCAGCTGTCTCTAATGCATAACCCCAAAACGATAGTGGTAAATCGGTAAGAGACATCATATATCGCACCATATCTAATAAAGTACGGTTACGACGTTCAGACACACCATTACGCTGTGGTGTTCTAGGTGGCGTGAGTTGCGAAACTATTCCACATTGTTTTAATGAAGGCCAAACTCGTAACTCAAATATTCGCCTCCGCGATCAGATCGTAGAAACTTTATTTTCTTGTTACGATGATTTTCCACTTCACTCTGAAATTCTTTGAACTTTTCAAATGTTTCAGACTTATGTTTCATTAAGTAGATATACCCATATCTGCGCAAATCATCTGTGAAGGTCAGAAAATAACGATACCCGCCGCGAGCCTCAACACTTATCGGACCACATACATCGGTATGTATTATTTCCAATAAGTCTGTAGCTCGCTCCATTGTTCCGGAGAACGGAGTCTTAGTCATCTTGCCCAAGAGGCATGGTTCGCAAGCATCAAATGATTCATAATCAAGTGATTCCAAAAGTCCATCAGCATGGAGTTTCTTCATGCGCTTTACACCAATATGACCTAAACGGCAGTGTCACAAATATGTTGCACTATCATTATTAACTTTGCATCTTTTGGCATTAATATTATGTGTATCACCACGATCGAGATTCAATAAACCATTGAGTGTATGACCATAGAAGGTTTTATTCATGTAAACAGAACAACAATTATTCTTTGACTTAAATGAATAACCGTATTGCAATAAACATGATCCAATCATATTCATGCTTTACGCAAACACCAAATAACATTTATTTAGGTTTAACACTAATCTCGAAGGTAAAGGGAGTGTGCGATGGTGATCTTATCAACCTTGGAATCACTTCCAACACCCATCGTCACTTCATTTTTAACTAGTCTCTGTTCATTTGCAACTCCTGTTTCGAGTTACTAATCATAGCAACTGAACCAGTATCAAATACTCAGGGGCTACTTTGAATACTAGTAAAGTACACATCATATATATCAAATATATCTTTGTTCACTTTGCCATCCTTCTTATCCGCCAAGTATTTGGGGCAGTTCCGCTTCCAGTGACCAGT
Organism: Thinopyrum elongatum; assembly: GCA_011799875.1. Classification (NCBI taxonomy): domain Eukaryota; kingdom Viridiplantae; phylum Streptophyta; class Magnoliopsida; order Poales; family Poaceae; genus Thinopyrum; species Thinopyrum elongatum. The sequence goes on along the minus strand of CM022302.1, from coordinate 347,873,936 downwards.
CCCTTCGCAGTCGAAGCACTCAGTTTCAGGTTTTTGGTCTAGACTTGGGATTCTTCCCGGGAGCAGCAACTTGTTTGCCGTTCTTCTTGAAGTTCCCTTTCTTTCCTTTGCCCTTTTTCTTGAAACTAGTGGTCTTGTTAACCATCAACACTTTGATGTTCTTTCTTGATTTCTACCATCGCCGATTTCAGCATCGCGAAAAGCTCAGGAATCATTTTCGTCATCCCTTGCATATTATAGTTCATCACGAAGTTCTAGTAGCTTGGTGATAGTGACTAGAGAATTCTGTCAATCACTATCTTATCTGGAAGATTAACTCCCACTTGATTCAAGCGATTGTAGTACCCAGACATTCTGAGCACATGCTCACTAGCTGAGCTATTCTCCTCCATCTTGTAGGCAAAGTACTTGTCAGAGGTCTCATACCTCTCGACATGGGCATGAGTCTGAAATACCAATTTCAACTCTTGGAACATCTTATATGCTCCGTGGCGTTCAAAACATTTTTGAAGTCCCGGTTCTAAGCCGTAAAGCATGGTGCACTAAACTATCAAGTAGTCATCATACCGAGCTTGTCAAACGTTCATAACGTCTGCATCTGCTCCTGCAATAGGTGTGTCACCTAGCGGTGCATCAAGGACATAATTCTTCTGTGCAGCAACGAGGATAATCCTCAGATCACGGACCCAGTCCGAATCATTGCTACTATCATCTTTCAACTTATTTTTCTCTAGGAACATATCAAAAATAAACGGGGAGCTACATCACAAGCTATTGATCTACAACATAGATATGAAAATACTATCAGGACTAAGTTCATGATAAATTAAGTTCAATTAATCATATTACTTAAGAACTCCCACTTAGATAGACATCCCTCGAGTCATCTAAATGATCACGTGATCCAAATCAACTAAACCATGTCTGATCATCACGTGAGATGGAGTAGTTTTCAATGGTGAACATCTCTATGCTGATCATATCTACTATATGATTCACGTTCGACCTTTCGGTCTCCAGTATTCCGAGGCCATGTCTGTACATGCTAGGCTCGTCAAGTTTAACCCGAGTATTCCGCGTGTGCAAAACTGTCTTGCATCCGTTGTATTTGAACGTAGAGCTTATCACACCCGATCATCACGTGGTGTCTCGGCACGACGAACTGTCGCAATGGTGCATACTTAGGGAGAACATTTATACCTTTGAAATTTTTAGTGAGGGATCATCTTATAATGCTACCGCCGTTCTAAGCAAAATAAGATGCATAAAGGATAAACATCACATGCAATCAATATATGTGACATGATATGGCCATCATCATCTTGTGCCTTTGATCTCCATCTCCAAAGCACCGTCATGATCTCCATCGTCACCGGCTTGACACCTTGATCTCCATCGTAGCGTCATTGTCGTCTCGCCAACTATTGCTTCTACTACTATCGCTACCGCATAGTGATAAAGTAAAACAATTACATGGCGTTTGCATTGCATACAATAAAGCGACAACCATAAGGCTCCTGCCAGTTGCCGATAACTTTTACAAAACATGATCATCTCATACAATAACGTGTATCACATCATGTCTTGACCATATCACATCACAACATGCCCTGCAAAAACAAATTAGACGTCCTCTACTTTGTTGTTGCAAGTTTTACGTGGCTGCTACGGGCTTCTAGTAAGAACCGTTCTTACCTACGCATCAAAACCACAACGATTTTTCGTCAAGTGTGCTGTTTTAACCTTCAACAAGGACCGGCCGTAGTCAAACTCGATTCAACTAAAGTTGGAGAAACAGACACCCGCTAGCCACCTGTGTGCAAAGCGCGTCGGTAGAACCAGTCTCATGAACGCGGTCATGTAATGTCGGTCCGGGCCGCTTCATCCAACAATACCGCCGAATCAAAGTAAGACGTTGGTGGTAAGCAGTATGACTATTATCGCCCACAACTCTTTGTGTTCTACTCGTGCAAATCATCTACGCATAGACCTGGCTCGGATGCCACTGTTGGGAACGTAGCATGCAATTTCAAAAAAATTCTACGCTCGCGCAAGATCTATCTAGGAGATGCATAGCAACGAGAGGGGAGAGTGTGTCCACGTACCCTCGTAGACCGAAAGCGGAAGCGTTTGACAACGCGGTTGATGTAGTCGTACACCTTCACGATCCGTCCCGATCAAGTACCGAACATACGGCACCTCCGAGTTCAGCACACGTTCAGCTCGATGACGTCCTCGCCTTCTTGATCCAGCAAGACGGGCGAAGTAGTAGATGAGTTCCGGTAGCACGACGGCGTGGTGACTGTGTTGGTGAAGAACAATCTCCGCAGGGCTTCACCAAGCACTACAGAAACTATGACGGAGGATAAACTAGAGGGGACGGGGTTGCCAGCACACGGCTTGGTGAATCTTGATGTATCTTTGGTGCTAGCCTTGCCCCTCTATATATATGTTGAGCCCTGGGGTCGAAACTTGGAGCAAAAGCCTCCTCAAAGTCGGTTTTGCCCGAAAGGCAAGAGTCCCACTCGGACTCCAGGACCAAATGCCACAATCCTTGGCGTCTGGCCCAGACGCCATGGGCCTCGGCGTCTGGCCCAGGGCCAGACGCCAAGGTCTCCGGCGTTTGGCCCCCTGGCCTCCGCAAAACTCCTTTTGCACCGACTTATCGCCCCGTGGGACTGACCCCTTGGCCTAACCATATCATCCAATATATGAATCTTTACCTCCGGACCATTCCGGAGCTCCTCGTCATGTCCGTGATCTCATCCGGGGCTCCGAACAACATTCGGTCACCAACATACATAACTCATATAGTACTATATCATCAACGAACGTTAAGCGTGCGGACCCTACGGGTTCGAGAACTATGTAGACATGACTGAGACACCTCTCTAGTCAATAACCAATAGCGGAACCTGGATGCCCATATTGGCTCCTACATATTCTACGAAGATCTTTATCAGTCGAACCGTTATGACAACATACGTTATTCCCTTTGTTATCGGTATGTTACTTGCCCGAGATTCGATCGTCGGTATCTTCATACCTAGTTCAATCTTGTTACCGGCAAGTCTCTTTACTCGTTCTGTAATACATCATCCCGCAACTAACTCATTAGTCACTTTGCTTGCAAGGCTTCTTATGATGTGCATTACCGAGAGGGCCCAGAGATACCTCTCCGATACTCGGAGTGACAAATCCTAATCTCGATCTATGCCAACCCAACAAACACCTTCGGAGATACCTGTAGAGCATCTTTATAATCACCCAGTTACGTTGTGACGTTTGATAGCACACAAGGCATTCCTCCGGTATCCGGGAGTTGCATAATCTCATAGTTGAAGGAATATGTATTTGACATGAAGAAAGCAATAGCAATAAAACTGAACGATCAATATGCTAAGCTAATGGATGGGTCTTGTCCATCACATCATTCTCCTAATGATGTGATCCCGTTCATCAAATGACAACTCATGTCTATGGTCAGGAAACTTAACCATCTTTGATTAACGAGCTAGTTAAGTAGAGGCATACTAGGGACACTTTGTTTTGTCTATGTATTCACACATGTATCAAGTTTCCGGTTAATACAATTCTAGCATGAATAATAAACATTTATCATGATATAAGGAAATATAAATAACAACTTTATTATTGCCTCTAGGGCATATTTCCTTCAATAAACTCCTTGAAACCAACACATGGACTTCAAGAAGTTCCTATGGGCAAATCCTTCAAATATAACTCAAGGCAACCATTAGTCCATAGAGAATGTCATCAATTACCAAAACCAAACATGGGGGCACCGCATGTTCTTTCACCACCAAAGGTGACGGGACCCTATGGGCACGGAGAACGTGATGGTTGAATATGCCTCAACCGACATGTTTGGAGACTATGAATAGTATCTCAGTCTCTTGAGTGGTTAATATAATTTATGTCCATTTCTGATGTTGTAATAAGAACATAAGTATTGTTGTCATCATATTGTGTATCACAATATATTGTATCAGCACTTTGGTATAAATACATTTGTATTTATTATGTATATCTGACTGTGATTTTCATTTTGAGAATCTTCAAATCTATATATAGATTTCTACGGGGCTCAATCTGATGAAAGATGATATGTGCCTTGTGGACATATGCACCACAAACTCTATGCTCAGGGAAGTGAAATGTTTCCACTCTCGCTAAGAGAAAATGAGATATTTTAACTATCGCTAGACGTGATGATGTAATTGTTGGCTCAGCTCGAGTCATATTTACTATCCCTATGGGTACTTGAGTAGAATCAAGGATGCTTTATCGTGTCCGGATCAACTCGTACCCTACTAAACTATAAAGATACCCGTTAAAATAGTTTCCTTAGTGAAACTTATGATTACAACAAAGAGGAATATCTTCTCTTTACCGTATGCAACAGATATGGCAATCACATTCTCTATGCATCATTTGGATTGTACTACACATATTACAAACCCCATAGCACATGTTTCATACAAGATAGTTTTCCAAAATGTCTTGTACATGACAAACTTGGCAGTCTCGCCTTGTTCATCCAGACATTGGGTTGAAACTGAAACTATCAGCAATTCCTTTGATTATACTATTATAATGCTAAATTCTAACAATATTTGGATTTTATGCGCACTACATGTGACACAGGGAAGCTAATTTTATGGCTCGCGCACCTTAAAGTCTACACTGAACCACTCAGAATCCTTGAATACATCAAGTTGAGGTAAGTGGCTCTTCCCAACCATTGACTAGACTATTCAGATATCCATGGTGTTGTAGGGTGGAACCCTAATGGAGATCTTTTCACACTTGGAGGGGGGGGGGGGGGAAAGGGATGAACTCACAAGAACACAAGGGGAAAATCACTCAAACAAACCCAATTACACATCCACTAGACTAGCAACACATGGATCCACAAAGATACATGAACAACAAAGTGAAAATAGCACAAGGTAAAGTTCATCCCAAATCCCAAAGGGAGATGAGGTCTTGATGATCCTATGATGGGGATCCTTCCCTAGATGGGGTCTTGATATCCACTAGGGATCTTCTCCTAGGAGGTTATGATCTCCATGGGAGAGGGTAGATAGGAGCAAAGCTCTCAAGATCATATCATGTACTTTGCTAACCCTCACTAGAGGAAGGGGAAAGCCTATTTATAGTCTAGGAGGATTTGGGGAGGAGATGAGGGTACATGGGTCATTTGACCCTAAGTGCACGCAGGCACAGCCGGAGGGGTCCGGGCACCCGGGGTGCTGCCTAGGAAGGGGGGCCGGGCACCCGAGGGTTAGGGGCGCGGGCACCCAGGGGGTCGGGGTGCGGGCACCCGGGGGTGAAAGCCCGGGCACCTGGGGTGGACAAAGGGGCCGTCGGACCGGGCACCCGGGGGTTGAGGGCCCCTGCACCCGGGGTGATCAGGGGCCGCTCCTGGTTGGTGGCCGGGGGTCCAGGCACCAGGGGCGTAGGAGGCCGGGCACCCAGGGTGGTCCGAGGCCTCCGGTGCTTCGCGTCTTGGGGTCCCTCTTCCTCCTCCTTCTCCCTTCTTGGATGGTGTAGATGTTCTCTTGCGCTTGAACTCCTCCTCGTCGTCGATGAAGCTCTGGTAATACCTATGCATGCACACGAGAGGGATGTCAAGTAGTATACTATCCTCGAAGGGGTCAAGTGAACACGTGTAAAGGAGATGATTAACCTTTATGTATGTGAAGTAGATGTCACATGTGTCACTTGCCGAACGGACTCTTGACATGGTGATGTCCGTAGGATGCTCCGCATCATCCCCTCCCCCTTGGGAAAGATCTGACCTCAGATCAAAAACCAAATCACCATGGGAAAGAGATGGTGTCGTCGTGTAGAAGTGAACGTTCACCAAGTACTCATAGTCTTGACACTCTCCTAAGCCGCACCAGCTCGTGATTCCTTCAAAAGGAGCAAGAACAACAAACACTTGGAAAAACAAACGTGGTTAGCGTTAGTGCAAAACCAAGCATTCAAGTGGTGATTCACCGAACAAGTGTTGTCATCATGCATATCATATGGTGTGACAAAAGATTGTGTCATGTCATGTAAGCATATGGATTGAGCATAATCAAGGGCATCATTGAAACAAGCATGTAATTGGGAGGTAGATGCTAATATGTGTGACAAGAGAATGAGCATCTACCTCATGGTCATGGAAAGCATGGATTAAGCGCTCAACAAATGGTCTATAGTATGCATATGAATCATTCACAACACCAAATAAAATAAAGTGACTAAACACATGGGGCAAGACAATCCAAGCATAATGTGCATATGGTGTTGTGAATATTGTGGCACTCAACACAATGGAAAGAGCAATTGTTCATCATATGTGAGGCAATCAAGTCAATCATGTGACAAGAATGGAAATGGATGCCATCAACCGCATGAAACGAGCAAGTAAGAATCATCGGTGATGCAACATAGGCAAGCATATCAATCATGGCATGCAAACTAGTAGTGTGAAGATGCAACATACTAGAGGAAATCATGGCAAGCATGTCATGTGGGCAAATAATAGGCATATGTAATGCGCATGACATAGGACAAGCATGAAAACAAGATATGATCAAAGGATCATCATAGGCATTGGGCACAAAACAAACATGGTGATAACAAGAAATATCTCCACTAAGTATGGAAATACGCATACAAGTCATAGAATCAAGTGTCATGTGAGATGTAAGGCATGGGTCACAAATGCATGGCAAAGGTATAGAAATGAGCATATCATGCAAAGTGGACATGGCAATATGGGCATAAAGTGAGAAGTGGTAAATAACCCATAACCATGTGAGGGCCATGTAGAAGAAATGCGCGAACTCCTTGCGAGAAGTGGTTGGGTGGAGGGTAAGCATTCCATGATGGCGCACGTCTTCATTGCTCTCTAGAGCTCGTTTCGTCAACTCATGCCCTTGCGAAGTTGATGAGGAAGCATGTGTACCTACACAACAAGTAGACGGACGAAACAAAGTGTGTGCGTGGTAAATGTACGCATCATCCATCATGATGTGTATGTTCATGTGAGAGTTAGCACAAGATAAGCAATTCTCAAATAAATTTGAAGCATAGTATAAGAACATGTCATCCATCATGAAAGAATAGTTGGTATGTGTAACATGATGGGGACACAAATTGAGCATGCAAATATAGCAAGTGTGTGACACAACAATATTGTTTTTATTCATGGAATGCATGTGGTACACACAATCATGGAAAACTTGCAATGGATGGGATGGATCAAAACCTCCTAAAATGTACGAGGAAACTAGGGGGTTCTCCTCATGAGCAATAGCGGAAGCATAATATGGAGAACATTGAAAACATGGCAAACAATGCATGCCCGAAGCTAGGTGGTCATGACATGGCATATGATGGACATGATGCAAAGGGAGCATATCAATATCATCACAAGAAAAACAAATGCCAATAACCATGGGCTTGTCATCTATGCCATATGTGCAAATTGGGTTCATTTTAATGGCATATGCATAGTTACTATGATGAGATTGCAAATAAGACATATGGTTGATCTCATGCATAGCATATGACAAGTCAAGCGGATTATCAATCATGATGTGACCGAGAGAATTTTCACATGAAATCCTATGCAACATGGCATCAAAACTAATAGACTCCACATGAGAATCATCATACTCATCATAAATGGGCAACAAATCATCATATGAGGAAGTCGCACTAGCATGAATCATGGCAATAGGTGGGTCAACATCATGCAAGCAATCAATGTCCACTAGTGGGACTAGAGCATCACCTTCACCTATGTTACCTTTTTCATTCCACTCAAGTGGTGTAGGTGAGGTGGCAAGGACCAAATCATGGTCAACATCATCATCATGATGGAACCATGTGGGGGGTGCATCACATTCCACTATGGCCATCGTCTTGTCCAAAGGAAGGACGAAGTCGTCGAGGATCGGCGTGTCATCATATAAGGGACCTAGCACCAAATGAGAAGACACAATAGAGGTAGATGTTAAGTCATTAGAAATCGAAATGTCCTCACATGATCTATCAACTACCTCACTCTCTCTATGTGGTGGTGGCTCACTCACTCCCTCTAGGTAGGTGCACTCAATGTCACATATGGTGGAGTCACTCAAATCACTCAAGTGGTGGTGGTGGCTCTCATCATATGGGAATTGGGGCAACTCATCATATATGGGGCTAGTGGTGAACTCGCTATCACTCTCAATATGGTGGCAAAAGTCTCTCAAGTCATCATCATATGCCGCCGTGGTCGAAGGGAAAATCCCATGCTCAACCGTCTCGTCGTCGTCGCCGTGGATGAAGGCCAAAGATGGCATAACATCACTCTCACCTCCAAAGATGGAAGCATCATCCTTGCTCGTCACCATGTCGCTCGCCGCCAAAGCATGTTCCTTGAGAGAATCCGTAGTCGTAGTCCTCGCCACATCGTCTTCAAAAAGAGTCGTGGTAGACTCGACATCATGAATGGCGAAGAAGTCGAACTTGGGAGCGTCATCTTGCAGCTCGTCGAGCTTGGACATCTTGGTGGTACTATCCTCATGCTCGCCGTCTTGGAGCATGGTCATTGAGAAGTGTGCTTGGGGTCGAGTAGCCTTGGCCTTCTTGAGTTTGTTTTTCACCTTGAGAGCACCAATGTAGTTGTCGTCGAGGGACTTTGAAAGATCGAGGATGTCGCCTAGAGGGGGGGTGAATAGGCGCTTTAAAATAATTACGATTTAGGCTTGAACAAATGCGGAATAAACCTAGCAGTTAATTTGTCAAGCACAAAACCTACAACAACTAGGCTCACCTATGTGCACCAACAACTTATGCTAAGCAAGATAAACAACTAGGTGATAGCAAGATATATGACATGAAACAATATGGCTATCACAAAGTAAAGTGCATAAGTAAAGGGCTCGGGTAAGAGATAACCGAGACACGCGGAGACGACGATGTATCCCGAAGTTCACACCCTTGCAGATGCTAATCTCCGTTTGGAGTGGTGTGGAGGCACAATGCTCCCCAAGAAGCCACTAGGGCCACCGTAATCTCCTCACGCCCTCGCACAATGCAAGATGCCGTGATTCCACTAAGGGACCCTTGAGGGCGGTCACCGAACCCGTACACTTTGGCAACCCTTGGGGGCGGTCACCGAACCCGTACACTTTGGCAACCCTTGGGGGCGGTCACCGGTACCCGTCAAATTGCTCAGGGCGATCTCCACAACCTAATTGGAGACCCCGACGCTTGCCCGGAGCTTTGCACCACAATGATTGAGCTCCGAACACCACCAACCGTCTAGGGCGCCCAAGCACCCAAGAGGAACAAGCTCAAGGGTACCAAGCACCCAAGAGTAATAAGCTTCTCAACTTGTAACTTCCACGTATCACCGTGGAGAACTCAAACCGATGCACCAAATGCAATGGCAAGGGCACACAGAGTGCCCAACTCCTTCTCTCCAAAATCCCACCAAAGCAACTAATGCTAGGGAGGAAACTGAGAGGAAGAACGAAGAAGAGAACACGAAGAACTCCAAGATCTAGATCCAAAGGGTTCCCCTCACATAGAGGAGAAAGTGATTGGCAGAAACGTAGATCTAGATCTCCTCTCCCCCCCCCCCAAAACTAGCAAGAATCCATGGAGGGATTGAGAGATAGCAAGCTCGAAGAAGATCAACAATGGGGGAAGAACACGAGCTAAAGGGATAAGGTTCATTGAGGAAGAAGATCCCCTTTTATAGGCACCCCCGAATCCAACCGTTATGCACTCAGGTCGTGCACAAGCGGTACTACCGCTCGGAGGAGCAGTACTACCGCTTAGCACGGTCAAAACAGCCCAACGAGAGAGAAAAACACGAGCTGTAGTTCTGCCAGAGAGGTAGTACCGCTCTGGGGAGAGGTAGTACCGCCCGAAAAGGTATTACCGCTCGGGTGGAGAGGTAGTACCGCCCGGAGAGGTAGTACCGCTCATGGGGAGAGGTAGTACCGCTTACCGCTTATAAGAGGTACTACCGCTCTACTACCGTGAAACCCGATACGAATAAACGCATCCCCAGAAGCAGCGGTACTACGAGCGGCACAGGGCCGCGGTACTGCCGCTTACAAGCGGTACTACCGCTCTAGAGAGAAGTACTACCGCTTGAGGCTTTCAGGAACACAACATAGAAAACAGAGGATGCAATAAAGCCTAAACTACCACAACTTCTGCATATGAGCTCCGAATTGAGCAAACTCAAGCTTGTTGGATAGACGACGACGAGTAGCATCCAACAGTGACTGGTTATAGTAAGAAGAGGTAGGGGAGGTATGCCTAAGATATAGAGGAGTGAAACCTTCAAAAGAGAAGAACCGGTATAACCTCCAACATCGAAAACATCATAGAAGATGCATGTGAACTCCGTTTTCGATGAACTCGAGCTTGTCATCAAGATGACCATAAGCTCTAAGACTCACAAAGAGAACAGGCAAAAACCCCAACATCGAAAACATCATAGAAGATGCATGTGAACTCCGTTTCTGATGAACTCGAGCTTGTCATGAAGATGACCATAAGCTCTAAAACTCACCAAGAGAAATACCAAACAAGAACCAAGAAAGATGATGCAAGGATGCAATGGTTTGAGCTCTCTACGAACGATACGATCAAGCTACTCATCGAGAGCCCCCCTTGATAGTACGACAACTGGTCCTATAACCCGGTCTCTCAACAACCACCATGAGACCAGTAAAACATAAACCTATCAAGGGCAAACCTTTGCCTTGCACATAGTCCACTTGAGCTAGATGATGACGATCTTGACTCCCTCAAGTTTGACCACCTTTCTTGATTGTGTTGGCTCGATGAAGACTAGTTGATTGCTCCCCCATACTCCACTATGGGAGAGCCACTCTTCGGCACATCTTCACAAGTCCATTGACACCACAATGGACGGCAAGCTTCAAGGATGATCTCTTCGTGATGCTTCACTTGAACTTGCACACCGCAATCTTGATGACGATCACCACTTGATGTCATCCTCCATGGGTTGTATGAGATCTTCCTCTTGATGCAAACCCATGGAAACAAACCTAACCCCACATAGAACTCACACGTAGATCATGGATTAGTACACAAAGCGTAATGGACAATGCTTACCATACCATGGGATCACTTGATCCTTCTCGGTACATCTTGTACGCTTTGTGTGTTGATCAACTTGATTCACTCTTGACTTAGTCTTGATCAACCTTGTATCATGTCTTCTACATGACCACTCTTTGGATAATTCCTTGAATAGCACATTGGTCAACATATAAACTCCTTGAAACAAACAAATGGACTTCAAGAAATTCCTATGGACAAATCCTTCAAATATAACTCAAGACAACCATTAGTCCATAGTGATTGTCATCAATTACCAAAACCAAACATGGGGGCACCGCATGTTCTTTCAGACTTGTAGTTCTCAAGGAAGATAGTCTTGGAGATGTCTTTGTTCAATCCCATCATGAAGTGGAACTTCATCCAAATGGGGTCGTCCACGCCGGCTCATTGCAAGGCTCTCTGCATCTCCTTGAAGTACTTGTCGATGGACTTGGATCCTTGTTTGGTGTTCTCCAATTGGCGTAGAAGATGTTCCGTGTAGGTGGAAGGCAAAAACTCTCACCACATCGCTTTCTTCGTCTTGGGCCAACTCATGTTGAAGCTCGTCGAATGTGTGTGAAGCCACCATGTCGACGCGTAGTCATGGAAGTTACTCGTGGCGCACTTCACTTGATCTTCGGAGGGTACTTGATGTAGCTTGAGGTAGTCGTCCATCTTGCGCTCCCACTTGAGATACTCCTCGGTGTCTCGAGTCCCATAGAAAGGAATCTCGTGGTCGGTGTCAAGGTCGTAATAGCTCATGGAAGTCATGGACTTGAGCTTGGGGAGCTTCTCTTGAGCGTAATCTTGAGGTGCTTGTTGGCGAAGATGCCGCGTGTCCAGAGGTGAAGATGCCTTGAAGTCTCTTGGCGAAGATGCCAAGTTAGATGGTGAAGTCTTAGAGCGGTGGTTGGTGTTGAGCTCGTGACCTTCACGTTCTTGTCGGTGATGGTATCGATGCCGATGTGATCTTGCCGGAGATGGTAGCTCGGAAGCATGTGCACTTGAGCATCTCCTCGAAGATGATGAAGACCTCTTGCGGTTGTTGATGAGGGCTTTGAGCTCCTCCATTTGAACATCCATCTTGGAGTCGATGAAGTTTTTCGTGGCATCGAACTCGTCGTCGTGGTAGACCGAAGTAGATGTGCTTTGCCTATTCATCATAAGACTCAAGCAAAGTGAGTAAGAAATGAGATAAACAATACCAAGATACCTTTTCCCAAAGTTGAGGATGTATCCCGTTTCACTCAATGTGAATTGAGAGAATAGTGGAATTGGTACTGGACTTGTTCACTCGCACCTACAAAGTAAATCTTATCGAGTGGCTTAGTTAGGACAAGTGGCACAAATTCATTTAAATTTAAGTCCAAGATATTGTAAATGTTGAAATAAATCCAAAAGGACTCAAAATGCAAAGCGAGTGATCACAAATATAGAGGAGGGCAATAAAGAAACACACACGGTGGGATAATGGGGCTTGTGCGACTCTAGGAATGAGCAATACAAAATTGCATAACGAATACTAAGCTCGTGTTGCACAAACACAAGGAGAGACGCTAGCTTATTGCATGTTTGGGCATGATTCACCACTTGGCACCAATCCTATATGCAAGAAAAATGTTTCCTATTCCATGTATCCACATGCACAAGTATCTCTTTTCATGCTCCACTCTTTGCTTATAAGCTTTGGATCTTTTTCTCTTGCTTAAAAGTTTTTTTTGTAATATTTTTTTCTCTTCTTTTCTTTTCTACTTGTCTTATTGAGCCTCAATCAAATATATGAGACAAGTATCACAAGATATGCACGGGAGCAAACAATTGCACTATATGATATATCAAATGATGCAACACTATGATATCGTATCACTAAGGTGCTCAAGTTTTCGTGAAGCCCGGCAATACTCGGATAGCTAGTCTCAATGGGTATGGAGGTAATCACAAAGATGGTGGGGCTATCAAAGTGTAATGGAAAGCAAGGAAAAGTATATGACGGAATGGATACCTTCGTCACACTTAACCTTTCACGAAGGCGGGGGGTAACCGGCCTTACTTCCGGTTGAAGATGGTCTCAAAGGATGGATGATCGTCGTCGGTTGTGGAAGCTCGGTTATTGATGTAGTCAATGTAACGATACATGTCACCGGTAGTTGATGAAGAAGTAACGGTCCCTAAGTAGCCTAAACACCTTAGGAGACTCAAAATCACAACTCAAACAACCACAAATGCATTGGGAAATAAAATGGGTTAGATTGTAGAAGTCTATGGTGGTACTACGGATGATATGACGGAGGGCCTATGCAAAGATGTCAAAATTCGAAAAATTTAATGATGGAAAATGATTTTGTTAGTATTTTTGTGGGATGGAGGATGTCAATAGCTACAAAACGAGCTAAAGAACGCGAAAAACGGACTCCGGATGAATTAGTTATGGCATAAACAGTTTTTGGAGTTGGGCTGAAACTGGGGGGGGGGGGGGGTGGGGCAAAACCACGGGGTGGTGGGCGGGGGGTGCGGGTGCCCGGGGTGGTCAGGGAGTTGGGCGGAAAAGTTGCCCGAGGGTAAGGGGTGCGAGCGCTCGGGGTGGTCAGGGAGTTTGGGCGAAAGTTGCCCGGGGGTCTGGGTGCCCGGGGAAAAGGGGTCCGGGCGCCCGGGGTGGGCAGAGGCTTGCGCGGAAAATGTCCCGGGGGTTCGGGTGCCCGGGGTAAAGGGGTCCGGGTACCCAGGGTAGGCCGAGAATACTCGATTTTGGGCAAAAATTTTAGATCTCGAACTAGGTGTGGAAGAACTTGATTTCAAGCTCCAAATTGGATGGGTAAAAAGAAAAATTGAGGCTAGGGAACGCCAAGGGAGGTAGATCCACGGATCAAAATCAACGAAACCTCACAAGAACCAACAAAATGAAAGGAATTTCTTGGGGCTCTTTTTGTAGGGAATTTTCAAATTGGGACAAAAAACAACAAAATTAGGCTACAAAATGAGGGCGTAGGACTCCAAATTCGTGTCAACCATGGCTCCGATACCAAGATGTTGTAGTGTGGAACCCTAATGGAGATATTTTCATATTTGGAGGGGGAAAGGGATGAACTCACAAGAACACAAGGGGAAAATCACTAAAACAAACCCAATTACACATCCACTAGACTAGCAACACATGGATCCACAAAGATACATGAACAACAAAGGGAAAATAGCACAAGGTAAAGTTCATCCCAAATCCCAAAGGGAGATTAGGTCTTGATGATCCTATGATTGGGATCCTTCCCTAGATGGGGTCTTGATATCCACTAGGGATCTTCTCCTAGGAGGTTATGATCTCCATGGGAGAGGGTAGATAGGAGCAAAGCTCTCAAGATCATATCATGTACTTTGCTAACCCTCACTAGAGGAAGGGGAAAGTCTATTTATAGTCTAGGAGGATTTGGGGAGGAGATGAGGGTACATGGGTCATTTGAGCCTAAGTTCACGCAGGCACAGCCGGAGGGGTCCGGGCACCCGGGGTAAAGGGACCGGGCACTCGGGGGTTAGGGGTGCGGGCACCCGGGATGGACAGAAGGGCCGCGCCCTTTGGGGCCGCCGGACCGAGCACCCGGGGGTTGAGGGCCCGGGCACCTAGGGTGGTCAGGGGCCGCTCCCGGTTGGTGGCTGGGGGTCCGGACACATGGGGTGTAGGAGGCTGGGCACCCGGGGTGGTCCAAGTCCTCCGGTGCTTCGCGTCTTGGGGTCCCTCTTCCTCCTCCTTCTCCCTTCTTGGATGGTGTAGATGTTCTCTTGCGCTTGAACTCCTCCTCGTCGTCGATGAAGCTCCGGTAATACCTATGCATGCACACGAGAGGGATGTCAAGTAGTATACCATCCTCGAAGGGGTCAAGTGAACACATGTATAGAAGATGATTAACCTTTATGTATGTGAAGTATATGTCACACGTGTCACTTGCCGAATGGACTCTTGACATGGTGATGTCCGTCGGATGCTCCACATCACATGGTTTTTGAAAGAAACATCTACATGATGGTCCCAAGTGTGCTTTATCCACACGGAACCATTAGCTCATTATCCTGAACATCGATTACAATCAAAATCGAATGGACGGCTTTGCAAAATTCTCCTTGCGTGCCTTCACTATGGCCCTAGGATTGAAGTTTAGCACTTTGTTCAATATGTCTAGACTCAAAATGGTTTGGTAGAATCCTTTATCCAAAGAGTTAATCTCATTGCATTATCTTTACTTTTGAATTGCAACTTATCAACTTTACGTTGGAGTCATGTAGTTTTACACGCTCATGACCAAACTGCATAATATTATTCCCCTCTATCTTTGATGCGTGGAAATTTATCAAGTATTTCCCATCTGTGGTAATTCGGTTACACACCGATATCACCACCCCGGCATACATCATTGGCCCCTCAGCATATAGTTGGGATCTATGTGAGGAATAATTGTATTTATGTCAATACCTCAAGCCCCTCATATGGGGAGTTATTCAAGGCCAGTATGCTGATTCAATAAGGAATATTTCCAGGCATTAGGGGGAGAGTTCAAGTACTATAAAGAATGCCAGGAAATTAGTGGAATGTTCAACACATTTCTGCCTCAAATCTACGTACTCAAAGATCTGAACCATGCGTTCAGAAGATTTGCAATATATTGTAAATAACCTGCCAGCTTCATTTACTGACTATAAAGGTGTCACACAATCCTACAATCCTGCAAAAATATGCCTGAAAGAGTGAAGGTACCAACAAAAACCACTCCACTCCCTGTCCGAAGCGACAGGGGGAGATGTATGGCAAAAGTACATCAGGATTCGGCTTCTCGCAAGCAATGATATCAAGGCCTTTGTATCAGTAAATAAAAGTCAACTTCACGTTGACAGGCACCTAATGGGCAGTATACACCCAGTGGATGGGAAACCTCCACCAACCCAGGTCATAGTGCACACAATGACCAGGATATCAGAATACCCGACTCAACCGCATTGGGAAATCATGAGCAGTCACTATGGGTAACGATATTTCCATCAACTATATACTCATATATAGATTCTGGAGAAACATATAACTGGAATTCTACAATTGTCGACATACATTTCTCAGCTAGATTGCAAAAACCTTTCAAGTGATTTAGATCCAAAGACTATGGCCATGGCAAAGTGTGAACAACACTCGGACTGAACTCAAGCAAAGGGTATAATCAAGGTAGAAATAATCTTGCTCAATAAAGGGAAGGTATTCACATAAGCAATACCTACACCAGTTTTCTTCTGAAAACATAATTGAGAACAACAAGGTGGTGAAGCATAGAGCAAGTATTGTAGCACAAGGGTTCACACAGATACCCAACTATTCTCTAGAGGTGGAATCTCATTCCGATAATTTATATCATTGGCAGCACAAAATCATCTATCTTTGCAGTTGATAGATGTAGTGATTACATATCCATATGGATCACTAGATTCATATATAGATGGTTCCTGATGAAATCTCACTTCTGAATCAAAAATGCAAAACGCAACATACATTGTGTAAAATCAATAAGTCACTATACGACTTATTGTTGTCGGTATATTTTGATACAACCGACGTAGTGAGTTCCTTATTCACAAGGATTACTCCTACACTGATGATTACCCATACATGTTAAGCATGTGATCATCTAAGTGACGGAATTTGAGATGAAGGATTTGGGTAAAACCTCGAGCATCTTCACTCATACATTATGGTACACCATATTTTCTATATCGAGATTATATTGGAGAAATTGATTGTGGAGAAGTCTTATCCATCCATAATTTCCATGGTTATTCATTCTCTAGACGTAGAGAAAGATTAATCTAGACCATGAGGAGATGAAAATAAGATGTTGGGACCTAAGGTTCCATATCACAGTGAATGCATTGGATCCACCAAACACAATTGGTTGAGGCTCAATAATATCTTTTGATATCTCCAATGTATCAAACATATTGTCCTAATCTTTCATTTTTGGAGAAATCTGGATACCAATATCATTGGATACATCGATCAGATCCCTACCATGTGAGATCATAGACAAGTTTTGTGTTCCTACTAGGTGTGGTAGCCATCCCATGAAAGCCTTTGAAACAGACATGGCTACATGCACCAACCATTATCTCTAAGATAATGTTGCTTGTGTTGCCCGGATGTAAACATGTTACATAATAAGCAATATGACTATATTGCCCATCTTGCAAGTCAAATCATGCGACAACCTTGCTGATTTATTCATGAAGTCTCTACCAACTACAACATTCCAAAACATGTTCATGGAATTGGTATTCGACGGCTTCGATGTTTGCAAGAATCAGGGGGAGTATCTTCCTGAATTGTTCATGTTCAATGCATCATATTATACTCTTTTTCCCTTCATGAGTTTACTTTTACAGGTTCTCATCAAGGTTTTTAATGAGGTAATATCAACACAGGATCATATGTCATACTTTCTGTTTTCCCCACCGGGGTTTTTAGGAAAAGTATATATGACATATTTATTGTCCTCTAAATTCTATGAGTTTCTCATATTGAGTTGAAAGAGGCAATAACCATTATATGTTGCATCATTTTTCTCCTTATTTTCCCACTGGATTTGAAGGAGTATTTGCAACATATCAAACACATATCTACTCACATTTTCCCACAGGGTTTTTGAGAAGCTTTTCAAGATGATGATGCTATATGGACAAGTGTAGATTAAGGTGAGTGTTAGAGTTAATTAACATGTGTTAATTATGGGGTAAATCTCCCCTTGTTAACCGTCAGGCAGTTAGCACTAATGCTAACCGTCGCATCTGTATGGAACAGACTCATCCTCTGGTTGCGACCCCCAACTTGTATATAAGAATTACTATCAAATGAAAGAGAGACACCATTCACTATTATTACATCCGGTTGATTGTCTCGTTTACTTTTACTTTTACATATACATCCGTGTGTAGCCCATATTAAAATCTCTAAAAAGACATATTTAGGAACGGAGGAAGTATTAAACTGCATTGTTTTTCGGAAATTGCTTTTGGAGGCCGAGCTCCATGGAGGCCTTCAAATGCAAAATACAAAATTCTTGAAAATTCATATTTTTACATTTCAAAAAATTCTGAAAAAAAATACAGAGATAGATGAAGGTATAGTGCACAAGTGTGTAAATTTTCAAGATGAAATACATTGAAACGTGGGCTGTGCAAAAAAGACAAATCTGGAGCTTTTTAACACATGATACTATTCATCCTCCCCGACCATGAATTTGTCTTTTTTGTACAGGTCACATTTCAACGTATTTCATCCTGAAATTTTACACACATACGCCTCACATCATTGTTTACTTGTACAAATATTTTCAGATTTTTTTGAAGCCCAAATTTTCGAATTTTGAATTTTTCAAAAAAATGGTGGAGGCCGAGAGCCAAACCACCATTCTCATTGTTTTTGTTCTATTTCTTTCTGATGAACTTGATGTGTCTCAATTCTACTGGGCAATACCTACTTCATCTGGACAGTTTATAAGGTCAAATATTTGGCAGATTGCCTTTATGCGTAGAACCGTTCGCTACTATACTGTTTTGGATCTCGCCCCTGGACCAGGGTATCAGAGTCACCATCCTGGAAAGAGGCCACACTTCAAAGCCATGTTCGAGGAGTCTGCTAGCTGATTTTTCAACCGGCCGTCCGTCGGCCACCATAGCACGCGCGAAAAACCAACCTCCATCCTAATTGAGCTTTAGTGGCGTACACTAGCAAAATATGGCACAACTGAGAATGTGTGTTGACTGGGGACACAATTGGTGGCATGTAGGGGTTGCATCAGAATCATGAAGTGAAAGTCCAAATCATGTTTTGTTTGCATATTTATGTTCCTTGTGTCAAGGGCTTTGAAATAAGAGCACTCTTGAATACCTTTTGACAAGTTTTACAAACGTCAGCAATTTTCACTGAAACTTGATTGGACCGAATGATAAATTCCCTAAGTTTTAGAAAACTAGAACTTAAAACCCTAAGTCCTAAGCCATAAACCCTAAACCTAAGAGCACATGAAACTTGGTAAACTTGATGAAAGTTGGTAAAAACTTAATATTACAACTATCAAGTTTTAATATTTGAAACTTAGTAAAAATATAAAAGTTGTATTGACCAAAAATTTCAAAAGATACTATAATAGATTCAAATTTAAAGATGAAATAAAAACTTATGGGAGGTGTGGTGGGTAGAGCATGTAACTGTCAAAACTCTCACCCCATCTAAAGCTGGTTAAGAACTAAACACATGCAGAGAATCAAACGAGTTTGCTGGTCGCGAAGCAATTGTACGACCGAGCAAGTGCGAGCCCCTGCAAATTTCCGATGTTCATTGATAGTGCAAAAATAATTTAAGCAATAAAGTAGGCATGATGGAATCCTAAAAAGGGAAAACCTTAGAGCATCAACAACCAGACGTCTCAAACCGACCTCAAAAGCCGGGTGGACGAACCGGTCGCTGACCGGTCAGAAAAAGCCGATACAGCCTGGCTCCTCAAATTGGCCCGAAACGACCGGACTGTCTGGGACCCTTCATATCCATCCCAAATCTAGGGCGGATATGGGGAGGCTCGGGCATGTCCGCCGCGTCAGCCCGGCCCACTGTGGCCCGCATGAACCCAACATATATTTCAAATCCGGATGAACCCTAGACCGCAGTCCACTTCAGTCCACTACTCCACTCTCTTTGTCTCCTCCTCTTCCAACTGGTCTATGGCGAGCGACGGCAGCAGCGCAGGCTCTGACAGCGAGTCCGACTGGGAAAGCCTACCGCAAGATCCGGAACCCGACGACGTGGAGGAGATCGCCCTCCGTATCGCACTCTGCGGTCGCGGCTAGATCAGGGCAGTGATAGCGGAAGCTCACGTTGCGGCGCGTAGCCCAACATCGCCAGGCGACGCAGTGCGACGACGTTGCCGACCCTTCCTGTCCGGCGCACAGTTTTGCTCGCTCCGTGCCACTGCAGATACACCGCCCACACTGCCCTTCTCTGCCACCTTCGGAGGGCGTCCATGACCACTGCTGGGTGCTCGTGCCATCGCCGGTGCACGCCACGAGCGGCAACAAGCGAGGGAGAGGGCGTCGATGGGGAGAGGCGTTGGTGAGGTGCTGGGCAAGCACGCGCACCGGTGAATCCTGAGGATGCGTTGCTCGTGTCGGTTCTCCCCCATTCCCTTGGCGACGGCGGAGACAGTGTGCGGTGGCTCCGGCGCAAGAATGCCAAAGCGCTCCGGATTGCCATCGAGCTGTCGGAGCGCGAGGCGAAGGCGCATGTCGTGGCCAAGCCGAAGGCGCAGCGACACGCCCAGGAGCAGGAGCGCTTGCTCCGGAGGGTGGCTGGGCAGATCTCCTCAGACGTCAGTGATGCATCCATCGACGATGATGACCCTTCGGTTGCCGATGCGTACAAGGAGGGCTAAAACAGCACCGCCGACCATAAGGGGAAGGGGCCGAAGAGGAAATGGTGATTTCCTATGCCCTTTTCTGTTTAATTTTTATTATGTCTAAGTATTGTCCGGCCGATGAAAACTTGTTAATT
Source organism: Thinopyrum elongatum (assembly GCA_011799875.1). Taxonomy (NCBI): domain Eukaryota; kingdom Viridiplantae; phylum Streptophyta; class Magnoliopsida; order Poales; family Poaceae; genus Thinopyrum; species Thinopyrum elongatum. The sequence continues at coordinate 347,853,214 of CM022302.1, read as the reverse complement.
TGGTTGTCCGATAAACACTTTGATGTGAATTATGCCCGATTTAAGTTCGTTTGTTGATCTACGTAGGTTTGGTTTTTTACGCCACATGAGTTGCATGGATATGAGGTGCCGAATCTAAGGTACATGGCTATGGACGCAGCAAAATGAGGGCTACCCGGTCAATGCATGTGGACGCACCCGGGCGCGTCTCCTGGCGTTTGAGGGGCCGGATTAGGTGCATCCGACTTGTAGATGCTCTTAGCACATGCTTCTGCACCACATTGGAGGGTGTCTATTTTGTTCCCAAGAAAAAAACTCACACAGTAAAGGTTTCAGAATGAAAGGAGAATATCACGTGAACCCAACAATCCGATGAAAACCACATGAAAACGATGTTTTAAAGTTTTAAAAAGACTGAAAAAAGATGGGATGTTAAGAGGGTGATGCTTTCTATCTATGCGAAAATTCAAGTTCAAACACAGTAACATCACTATTCATCTCTGAATTTTGTTTTTTCATAGCTTGCATCCAGTAACGTGTTGTAGAATTTGGCGTGGCTATATAACATCACCCTCTTAACATCCCATCTTTTTCTTTCAGTTTCTCTAAAACTTCCAAAAATGGTTTTACGAAGTTTTCTTTGAACGTTGATTTCATGTGATATTCTTCCTAGGATAAAATTGACCACCAAGAGGCCCCCACGGTCGTCGGTCTTCGGACAGGTCTAAGTAGAAAACATTTCATTAGTAACTAGTGGTTGGGGCGCCATCGGTGGCGCCGCCTAAGAGGAAGTTGGGCGGTGCCAGGTAGGAGGTGCCCCTTTCACTTTCCTAGCATAAAATTGATAATGCACATTACAGAGGTGGTTTAGCAAGCTCTTCCACCCAGAGCAAACCCAAAAGGGAAAAACAGCAGCCCAAAACACCCTATAGGCCTTCAACGGGCAGCAACAAGAACAAGTGCATTGTTCTATCATTAGAGTTGATCTTCCCCAACAGGTCATGTATAAACAGAAGGGAGCTTACACATCAGTGGCCTGAATACTCTCTTTTTCATGATCTAGAGCATCAACAACTCCACGGTTGACAAGGGCACCCTTGATCGCCACGGCCTGCTCGTCATCGAGCCTGAAGATTTCTCGGAGCGCGACAATGACCTCCGGCTTCAGCTGCTCCTTCAACTGGTTGGCAAGAGCATCCAAGGCAGCCTCAGTGACGTACTTGCCATTTTTTTATGACGCCCAGGCCACAGCAACCAAATGTGCATCAATCTTGAATGGTTATTGTTCCTTGAGGTTGCTGGCTCTTAGTCAGCTTTGACATCTGTCCATGTAAAAATAATCATTTAGAACTCATAACGATTCATAAACATATATGTGATTTCAAATCTAATGCTCCTTGACATTGTAGAGACCATAGTGGACGCCACCTTGTGGCGCCTCTTGAGGCGGGACTGTGCGCACTTATCTTATGTCGGCACATTCAATTGCCATGTTTGGTCCTCGGTCTCACAAACGTAAATAAATATGGAGTGTATGCTAAAATATTAGGATTTCTTGCTCTCTTGGATGTAGCCATATAAACTATTCATTACAGTCATTCCTTGATGAATCAATAAGAAAGAAAAAGGAATCTGAATAAGCTTACAACATAATCAATTTCAGTGTGTATATATGATAGATTGCTCTTCTATCTACAAAACAGAGATGGAAAAGGGAGAGAGAGTTGCCATTATATGGAAACCTATATAAGAAGGATAGGGAGGGAGGAACATGAATGGGAGCAATGAAGCTGAGTATAATTGGCCGCTGCTCGAGGTAGACTAAGGGCAGAGATGAAGACCTAGGAGCAGGTGAGCTGCTGCTTCCTACCGTCGAGCTGCTACTACTTCCTGCCGTCGTCCTCATCCATCTCTATGTCTCATCACTCCACACTACCTTGCCAGTGACCTTTTTGGGAGAGAGATTTACAGGAATTGAGATGGAATCTAGTTGACATAAGATGTTCAACAGAACAAACTGTTAGTGACATTTTCAGAAAAACGAGATGTACATCAAAGTAAGCAGACCTTCTTGCAAAAACATCATATGCAGGTACATGATCACAAAACTGTGAGTTTTATGTGAGAACGGAACCTGGCAATCCATATCAAAAAGATATCTTAACTGGGAATTTAAGCAACAAGAAGATCACACTTGAGTGGTTATAATTACTTAGGAATTCAGATTCTTACTTTACTTGTAGAGGCCCAATATCCATAATTACTCAGAGCAAATTTAACTTAAACTAAATATCTAAGTGTAAGCTCTGGTTGATGTATTTTTATAGAAGTTCAAAACAAAGCAAAGGTCTGAAGCTTTTAGCATTCTATAAAGGCCTTATGATTGTGCAAAAGTTACAGCTATAGGAATTACGTAACCACAAACTAACAGGAGATACAAAGTAACCACTACCACCTTATCAAACCACACTCCACCGGTCCTCTTCCTCGTCGGCCCTGGCGTAAGATGGTTAACATCACGAAAGGGCATGGATGTTCCCTTGTTTAGTATCTAAAACATGTTTATCCTGAGGATAGTAAAACAAGGCTTCATACATGTAACAACGAAAGATGGCATAGAAGTCGAGAACTAAATTTTCCACTTAAAAAAATAGAACCAAACCTCCTTGACAAAATGCCAGTTACCTTATTTTCAGTTTACTCCGTGGTGTGTAAACCAAATAAGGAGTGCACCATACACAATACACAGAAGATTAACAAGTATAAATTGAGTAGTTCCATCTGCCTAAAGCAATGATGCACATTATTTCTACATTTAGCCACATCTCCCAGATTCATTAACAAACTTATGCACACATAAGCCTTGTTAAATGAAAGTAGTCGCAAAACCATTAATCAGGAGACAAGATAATTTTTTGGAACTTGTGGCATGGTGCACTAAAATGAAACAAATATTGACGTAAATGTAACAAGGCTATAAAGTAGCAAGTTGAACACATAGTTGCTGCAAGTTGAACACATAATTGCTGCAGCATATATCATAATCATATCAATAACAGAAAATTAGAAATTCAGGAGTGTCTGAAACTAAATTTAAAATACTATCAACCAAAACAATTCATCAAGGTTTGATACATATATATGATCATAGACTCAATACTTATGTTATGACAAATTTATTCTACAATTGACTTATAATAAAACTGAAAACTATATTAACTGTTGCTGCTACATGATTCCCTTGAACTGGAACAAGGGTCTATTCTTCAAAAGAAATCAACAATCTAAACGAGGGAAGTAAGCAATCGAGTATGAGAGGGACTCAACATAAGATAGTGTACTCATTATAAAGCTGAAGATGTAGAGAGGATACAATCAATCTAATATTGTTACCACGGTGGTAATAGCGGCTCATGTACTATTTTTTGCTTATATAATCTGTAAAACCGTTCCTCTGCCTGAGCACCAAACTAAACCGCTAGGGTTTTTGTTTCACCATTAAATTAACTCTCCATTCTTCTCATATGCTCTGCCAGATTGGTTACCCTTCACACACTCAAGTGCTACTATATTATCATGTTTCAACATTGTTGCTGGCGATTGACGAGCTCTGCAGCTTTTGGTGCCAAATTGAAGGCTATAAAAGCTTCTGCAGAAACAATACATAACTAATCAAGGACACATTGTGACCACCAAGAACTTCCACTACAAATCAAAATATACAGGAAGAGAAAAAGTAAAAATAGAGAACAGAAACGTGGCTTTATGCAACTTGAACTCTGCAAGGAAAATAAAAACACAGAGAGATCTATCAGTTAACCATATTGCGAGTCAAGATTACACATATTATTAGCTCATACATGGATCCACATGCGTAAATATGGCAAGTAAGCAGTACATATATAATCTGGTCCATAATAAAATATGCAGTAAATAGGAAAGGAGGAATAGAAACAGAGAACATTTTTCTTGTAGAGGAAAAGAAGAGAGCATGGCTTCATACAACTCGATCGGCAACTTAGCCAGGATAATAGTACAACCACCATTCTTAGTCTCTCAAAAAGGCAAACATAAACATATAGACTGAACCATGGATCCAACAGTTAACCATGCAGCAACCTAACATCACACACAGAGTAGCAGCTCATACATGCATAAATACGGCATGAAAAAACAAGCAACCAAGGCATAGCAAGGCTAGCAAAGCATCAACTGTGGTGCGTGTATCAGAGGTAGTAGTAGGACCCTATAGACTTTTGTTCTTCGTCTTTTGTAGAGTCTAGTTTGTTTATCCGCAGCCTATAGTTGGTCAGGTCTCTTCTAAATGTGATGTCAAGTTGCTGCCACATACAATTTTGAACAAATAAAATAAAAATTTAGTGGTTGAAAACACCAAATCAAGCTTTTTTGTCTTGAAAGGAGGTAACCACAAGATTACACTACGGAAAGGTAAAGGAACAAAGAGGTCCAAATTCAGAGTTGAAGTTAGGAAATAAGAAACTAACTTAAGCTAGGACTATTATTATAACTTTTGTTGACAATTCTGGGTAGCTCCACTTACCGATGAGAATTTATTCATCCCAGATAGTAAAGTCTGAGGTGCATTAGCAGTACAGTCGACAGATGGCCGTCCCTCATAAATGATAACGTTCTCAGCTAAGTAGGTTGCCATGATGAAATGATGCTGAACAGAAAATGCAGTTTTCTTTGCATGAAGGATGTATCTTTTGATGACCTTTGAGGCAACAATATGTTGCCTGAATCAACGGATGTACTTGGTTCATCGATCAGATATATATCTGCTGCAGGCTGAACAACAACTTCAAAGTTAGGATCCATAGGCTGACAATATTTACATTCTTAGTCTGAATAAACACAAGCATATATGATTGACAGGATTGAAGTTGTGTGCACACATGGACGAAGGACCAAGTGAAGGCAGAAAATATGTAAGTACATAAAATATGCAAAAGGCATATAGTCAGGCAAAGAGCAGTACATATGGATAGTAGGACATACATATAGTATCTATATAAACGATTTACAACAAGCACAGTAAGTATTAGATATGCAAAAATAAAATGCCCTGAAGTCATGAATCTTTTGAACACCACAGAACATGGAAACAATATATATGTTATCCTCTAAAAAGAAAATCAATTTCATAAACCAACATCGACTCTTTACCTAGGTACTCTGCAGAAACTCCTTCAAAATCAGCACAGAGATCCTGCTGCCATAATCTCCTACGCTCCCAAATGACGTGCCGAAGAATCCGATCAGCAACCCCAACACCATTTTCTATCCAAATTCCATTAGCTGTCACATATCCACAAAATCCACCAGATTAGGATACACATTCTAAAAAGAAGAGTACATTGCTTTTGTTGTAGTTGAAAAGAGATCATAAGCATCCTAATGAGTTACCTGGAGATAATCTGATTGGATGTGTTTTAAACGTCCACGTTTGCCTGTGTCTTGAATCTTGATCAGCACCTACCAGGAGTAGCCACTGCCACCACACAAAACTCACCAAGGAAGTTGTAGCATTCTGATCTAAAAAAAACCATAAGAATTAAGAAAAAGAAGTTATAAACTCTATTCTAGCATCAGACAAAACATGAACCTGAGCCCGTATAAACATAGACCTCAACTACTCTATTCAAACATGCAGTATGGATAAGCTTGGGAAACTAAACCTACAGGTTGAAAACAATGCAGATTCGAAAGCACATCTCATATTTAATTTTTACCGTGTATAAACATGAAATTGAGTTGTTTTACTCAAACATATAGTAAGGATGATCCTATAAAAACTGTACAGGAAAAAAGATTCATTCGGGTGACCCTACCAATGGCCCATCACATAGCAGTCCAGGCCAACAGTCCAAATCAAGCGAGCTAGCCAACAAATCATGGAAACCAAGAAAACCTCTTCTGCCGGACCAATGAGAACATGCCTGCAACAAAAGAACAACCCTGCAAACTGGTCTTTGAATATAAGTGGAAGTGGGAGTTATACATATGCTACATTCTGCGCATATGGTGATTAGGTGCCAAACTTGTAGTTTACTTCTCTGAAATTTACCATTGGTAAACTAAGATAATGTTTATAATAGATAGGGGTGAATCCACAACAACAAAATATTTGCATATAGAAATCATCTGACTAAGACGGTTATAGTCAGCCGGCGTGCAGATTGCCACCAGGTTTATGTCTTTGGCTCGACCAACATACAAAACCAAATCGCCGACAACTTTCCAAAATTTCAGAGGACACAATTTTTTTACAGGACGAACGCACGAGTCACACCCAAATCAACCAAAAACACATGGAAAATAAGAAAGCTTCAAAATCTTCAGCAGGAGATCCAAAGAAAACGACCCGCATCTCCATCCCCACCTTGTTCCCATCATGTTCGGGCATCAGATCGGCGCCGCCGACGTCATGCGGCGGGGATAGCGCGACCATGTGCTCGGACCGGAGGCGCAACGGGACCTGGTCTCGCAGGCAAGGGCGCGGAGGTGACGAGGCCTCCTTCCTCTCGCCATGGCCTCCCACGGCGGAGGAGGCGCCTGCGCCTTCCTCGAAACGAGAGCTCGCGGCTTTGCCCGCCTTGCTGTCGGGGCCTTGGGCAGCGTTGCACCTTGATATGAGAGACACACCAGGAGAAGAAGATCTGTGGGAGAAGCCAGCCTTCCTTCGGTGGCCAGTGCCTGAGGAGCGATGGGCCGGTGGCGGCGAAGACGATGGCGGAAACCCTAGCGGCGGTGTGGGGCGGCGGGGCTTGGGAGAGGAGGAGGCGAGCGGAGAGGGGATTCCTAGCCGCCAGGGAGGAAGTTGCGTTGGAGAAGGAAAGGAAAGGGAAGGCGCTGGAGGAGGTGTTATCCAGTGAAGTGTTTATCTAACCAGCGCTTTCTGAAAGAAAAAAGGAATCATTGTTTTCTATCGCACAGTAAAAATTGCGAGGTGGATCATGCAGCAAGCGCCATTCACGCCACCCTTATTGTGTTTGATTGCAGGGTTCTTGATGTGGATGTCTTTTTCTTTTCTTTTTGCAGGGTTCTTGAGGGGGACGTCTAAGACGGCATTCGTCGGCACTCCACAAGATATCATCGCACTTGTATAGCTGCATAAAACCGCGTGAACGACATCGACTGGGGGTGCTTTGGCAGCTTATGTTACAATACATTTGAAACTACTACGTGGATGACAATTGCTGGCCGAACTCCACACGATGGAAGTTTAACGGTGCTTTCATGTGCTCAACGTATGAACGGTTTGATGTGCTACATCATCAAAAAATCCCAATACAATTGGCCTCATGCCATTATTAAAAAAAAGAACTTGATGAGGACGTGTCGGACCACACACTGGTGCAGTCACTATAAAACCGGGCGCAATTATTATTCAATCCGTATTAGACCTCTTCCAATGCAAAGGTGCTTAGATGATGTGCTAAGTATATTAAATGCCTTAGCAACTCAAGTCCCAAATCTATAGGTGCTAAGCTTTTTGGTGCTAAACTTCCTGCATTTAGTAAGTTGTAGACTTAGAATTGTACTTCCACCTGGGTACACGCACTTAGCACCTTTTTTTCAGGGGTCATCATACTACTCTCTCTTTTCTTATCTAGCATGCCACATCAGATTTTTTGCTTAGTTGGCAACCTTAGCACCTGTACAAGGTGAAGCATTGGGAGGGGCCTTAGCACTAGGAGTCTAGGAGCTGCAGCTTAATTAATTGTTCATTCGATCCAGCAATTCAGCAGCCATGGCATCTGCCGCTAGCTCAAACAACACCGCCACGCCCAAACTCGACCTGGAAGCGCAAGTGCCCAAGGTGAGTGAGATCACGCAGTCTGTGTTCCCAGGGGCTTCCCCGACGAAGGCGCAGCTCGCAACCTCTCTCTGGGCAGTGGGTTTTGCCAGTTTGGTGTTCGGCATGAGCACCGCCTTCCACCCGCCGCAGGCCGGACCAATCTTCGGTCCGGTCTTCCACTACCTCATCCTCGCCGTGGTCGTCGCCACCGCTGCCGTCGAGATGGCGACAGCCGTCTTTCTGCACGTCCCCTCCCTCTCCGACAAGCCGTGTCTCCACATCTTCGCGAAGCGTCTTCTGCCGTGCGGGTACCTTGCCCTCCTCGTCGCCGTCTCCGCCAGTGCCCTCGCCATCCCATTCAAACCCCTAATGATCCAAGTACTGTTACGCTAGTCCAAGGTACTCAAGAGTCCGGTGCTGCACGTGGTATTGTGGAAATATATGCGGAGGTGAGTTGGTCCTACAAATCGTAATCCTAGGGGTATCACCCACAAACGTCCCGCAACCGTCCGGGCCACGGAAGCCATCCAACGCCGACCTGTCGGTCCGGACGCGATTTCTCCCGCAAACCAAAGACAAACGTGGGGTAGGTTCGCAGGAGTCCGGACACGCAAAACGTCGCTCTTCACCCCTGGCCCACCAAAAGGAAGGCCGAGCCCGCGCTTTTGTAGCATCCCGCACTGTTTTCGCGTCAAAATCCCCCACTCTCTTTTTTCACCCTCCCGCCGCTCTCCGCCCAATTCCCGCTCTTTTCTCCCACCTCTCCTTCCCTCCGCCGCCGACGCATGGAACCGTCAAAGAACCTATCGGAGATGGAGCCGGCGGAGGTGCCGGAGGATCCGATCATCATGCTCGCCCGGAAGATTAGCTCGGAGACGCGGCAAAATCGCCACGTCAAAGCAAAGGCCGAAAGGAGGAGAAGATGAAGAAGCGTTTGGCCGCCGGTGGGCCTGGTGGTGGCGATGGGCGTGGTGGGTGTGTTGGACAGGGCGATCGATGAGGGCTTGGCGGACGCCCCCAGACGGGCATGCCCGCAGTACAGACGGCATCGTGGCCGAAGATTTACAAGCCTCCGTACTACTACGCCACCAAGCAACTCGCAAACCGCGCCGGTACGGTTCCTTACATCATCGATGTTAAAGCGGCGTCGCTCTTCTCCGAGTATTCTTTGTCATCGCTCGTCCGGACGAGGATGGCAGGTGCGTGCCCGCGCGCTGTTTGCTGCAATGCCGAGAGTGGGGGAGCCGACGTACAACACGGATAGGGAAATGCTTAATATCATCCATGACGGAGGCGAGGAAGGAGGAGGGGGCTGTGAGGACGGGCAGGTGGAAGACTCGGATCCCACCCAGTCCGGCAACTACCGATAGCAGCAGTCCTACACCCAGACAACCACGCAGCAGTCCTACACCCAGACCGGCGATGGCACACAACAACAACAACAACAACAACATTGGGCTACCGGAGAGCAGGATCCGTTGGGGGAGGAGGGGGAGGAGGAGGAGGACGACTCTTTAGATGACGACGCTAGAATTATCGTGCAATCCGTCCGCTACTAGATGCTGGAGCGGCATAAAGATGAGTTGGCGCAGGCGGCGACGGACGCCGACGCGGAGGCTGCCTACGCGGCGGCAGCGACACCTCCTTGCTCGGGAAGCATCTTGCTGGGATGGCTGGTCCAGCAGGGCAGAAATGCACGGACTGCCAGGCTGATGTTCTTTTGGATTTGGCCATGTAAAAATTAAGCTCCTTTTGGTTGTGATCGGGGATGTGATCCGGCGCGGGTATGATCCGACGCTTTCTGTGGATCAGCGTAGAATTGAATTTGAATTTGCTGACGGACAAAATGCGGGCACGGTTGGATGGTGTCCTTCTGTATTCATGTCCGCGGACTGGTCCCTTGTTTGCTGATGAATGCGGGAGAAAATTTACGGGTTGCCGTTGGAGATGCCCTAGCCGGTTCTGGCATCTCATAGAACACAAGAGTATTGTTCGATCGAGCAAATATGTCTGCTTTGCTATGCATGCTAGGTGTATGCTAGGTTGGCCATATATTTATGTTGGGAATCGTTGCATGGAAAACAAAATTTTTCTACGCACACGCAATGATCTATCCAAGGAGATGCATAGCAACGAGGGGGAGAGTGTGTCTACGTACCCTCGTAGACCGTAAGCGGAAGCGTTTTACAACGCGGTTGATGTAGTCGAACTTCTTCTCACGTCAACCGATCAAGTACCGAACGTACGGCACCTCCGCGTTCTGCACACGTTCAGCTCGGTGACGTCCCTCGCCCTCTTGATCCAGCAAGATGTCGAGGTAGTAGATGAGTTCCGTCAACACGACGGCGTGGTGACGGTGATGGTGAAGTGATCTCTGCAGGGCTTCGCCTAAGCATTACGAAAATATGACCGGGGGTGTAAACGGTGGAGGGGGCGCCGCACATGTTTATGCAATTGTCTGGGGTGTGCTAGGCGCCCCCCTCCCACATATATATAGGTGGGAGGGGGAGGGGAGAGGCCAGGAGGCGCCCCAAGTAGGACCGAATCCTACTTGGGCTCCTTCCAAGCCGCGCGCCCCCCTTGCCATATATATCGGAGGGGCAAGGAAAGAGGGGGGAGAAGGAAGGAAGGGGGAATCCTATTCCCTTTCTTTCCTTTCCTTCTTCCCCTTTCCTTCTCCACCTTGGCAGGCCCATATGGGGGGCGCACCAGCCCCTTGTGGCTGGTGTGTTTCCCCTCTTGGCCCATAAGGCCCATATCTTTTGCCGGGGGTGCCCGGAACCCCTTCCGGTGACCCGATAAGTACCCGGTATCCCCCGAAATACTTCCGGTGTCCGAATATCATCGTCCTATATATCAATCTTTACCTCTCGACCATTTCGAGACTCCTCGTCATGTCCGTGATATCATCCAGGACTCCGAACAATATTCGGTCACCAAATCACATAACTCATATAATGTTATATCGTCAACGAACGTTAAGCGTGCGGACCCTACGGGTTCGAGAACTATGTAGACATGACCAAGACACCTCTCCGGTCAATAACCAATAGCAGAACCTGGATGCTCATATTGGCTCCTACATATTCTACGAAGATCTTTATCGGTCGAACCGTTATGACAACATACGTAATTCCCTTTGTCCATTGGTATGTTACTTGCCCGAGATTCGATTGTCGGTATCTTCATACATAGTTCAATCTCATTACCGGCAAGTCTCTTTACTCGTTCCGTAATACATCACCTCGTGACCAACTCCTTAGTCGTTTGCTTGCAAGCTTATGATGTGTATTACCGAGAGGGCCCAGAGATACCTCTCCAAAACTCGGAGTGACAAATCCTAATCTCGATATATGCCAACTCAACAAATACCTTCGGAGATACCTGTAGAGCATCTTTATAATCACCCAGTTACATTGTGATGTTTGATAGCACACAAGGCATTCCTCCAGTATCCGGGAGTTGCATAATCTCATAGTCGAAGGAATATGTATTTAACATGCAGAAAGCAATAGCAATAAAACTGAACGATCATTATGCTAAGCTAATAGATGGGTCTTGTCCATGACATCGTTCTCCTAATGATGTGATCCCATTATCAAATGACAACTCATGTCCATGGTCAGGAAACCTTAACCATCTTTGATCAACGAGCTAGTCTAGTAGAGGCTTACTAGGGACACCGTGTTTTGTTTATGTATTCACACATGTATTATGGTTTCCGATCAATACAATTCTAGCATGAATAATAAACCTTTATCATGAATAAGGAAATATAAAATAACAACTTTATTATTGCCTCTAGGGCATATTTCCTTCAGTCTCCCACTTGCACTAGAGTCAATAATCTAGTTCACATCACCATGTGATTAACACCCATAGTTCACATCGTCATGTGACCAATATCCAAAGAGTTTACTAGAGTCAATAATCTAGTTCACATCGCCATGTGATTAATACCCAAAGAGTACTAAGGTGTGATCATGTTTTTCTTGTGAGAGAGGCTTAGTCAACGGGTTTGCCACATTCAGATCCATATGTATTTCGTAAATTTCTATGTCTACAATGCTCTGCATGGAGCTATTCTAGCTAATTGCTCCCACTTTCAATACGTATCTAGATTGAGACTCAGAGTCATCTGGATCGGTGTAAAAGTTTGCATCGACGTAACTCTTTATGACGAACTCTTTATCACCTCCATAACCGAGAAATATTTCCTTAGTCCTCTAAGGATAATTTTGACCGTTGTCTAGTGATCTACTCCTGGATCACTATTGTACCCCCTTACCAAACTCATGGCAAGGTATACAACAGGTTTGGTACACAGCATGACATATTTTATAGAACCTATGGCTGAGGCATAGGGAATGACTTTCATTCTCTCTCTATCTTATGCCGTGGTCGGGCTTTGAGTCTTACTCAACTTCACACCTTACAATACAAGCTAGAACTCCTTCTTTGACTGATCCATTTTGAACTCCTTCAAAATCTTGTCAAGGTATGTACTTATTGAAAATCTTATCAATCGTCTTGATCTATCTCTATAGATCTTGATGCCCAATATGTAAGCAGCTTCATCGAGGTCTTTCATTGAAAAATTCTTATTCAAGTATCCTTTTATGCTATCCAGAAATTCTATATCATTTCCAATCAGCAATATGTCATCCACATATAATATTAGAAATGCTATAGAGCTCCCACTCACTTTCTTGTAAATACAGGCTTCACCGAAAGTCTGTATAAATCCATATGCTTTGATCACTTCATCAAAGCGTATATTCCAACTCTAAGATGCTTGCACCAGTCCATAGATGGACACTTTGTTAGCACCTTTAGGATCGACAAAACCTTCTGGTTGCATCATATACAATTCTTCCTTAAGAAATCCATTAAGGAATGCAGTTTTGACGTCCATTTGCCAGATTTCATAATCATAAAATGTGGTAATTGCTAACATGATTCGGACGGACTTAAGCATCGCTACGGGTGAGAAAGTCTCATCGTAGTCAACCCCTTGAACTTGTCAAAAACCTTTTGCGACAAGTCGAGCTTTATAGACAGTAACATTACCATCAGCGTCAGTCTTCTTCTTGAAGATCAATTTATTTTCTATGGCTTGCCGATCATCGGGCAAATCCACCAAAGTCCACACTTTGTTCTTATACATGGATCCTATCTCAGATTTCATGGCCTCAAGCCATCTGTCGGAATCTAGGCTCATCATAGCTTCTTCATAGTTCGTAGGTTCTCCTTGGTCAAGTAACATGACTTCCAGTATAGGATTCCCGTACCACTCTGGTGCGGATCGTGTTCTGGTTGACCTACAAGGTTCTGTAGTAACTTGATCCGAAGTTTCATGATCATCATCATTAGCTTCCTCATTAGTTGGTGTAGGCATCACGGGAACAGTTTTCTCTGATGAACTACTTTCCAATTCGAGAGAAGGTACAATTACCTCATCAAGTTCTACTTTCCTCCCACTCACTTCTTTCGAGAGAAACTCCTTCTCTAGAAAGGTTCCATTCTTGGCAACAAAGATCTTGCCTTCGGATCTGTGGTAGAAGGTGTACCCAATTGTTTCCTTAGGGTATCCTATGAAGACACACTTCTCCGATTTGGGTTCGAGCTTATCAGGCTGAAGCCTTTTGACATAAGTGTCGCAACCCCAAACTTTAAGAAACGACGGCTTAGGTTTCTTGCCAAACCATAGTTCATACGGTGTCATCTCAATGGATTTAGACGGTGCCCTATTTAACGTGAATGCAACTGTCTCTAATGCATAACCCCAAAACGATAGTGGTAAATCGGTAAGAGACATCATAGATCACACCATATCTAATAAAGTACGATTACGACATTCGGACACACCATTACGCTGTGGTGTTCCAGGTGGCGTGAGTTGTGAAGTTATTCCACATTGTTTTAAATGAAGGCCAAACTCGTAACTCAAATATTCGCCTCCGCGATCAGATCGCGGAAACTTTATTTTCTTGTTACGATGATTCTCCACTTCACTCTGAAATTCTTTGAACTTTTCAAATGTTTCAGACTTGTGTTTCATTAAGTAGATATACCCATATCTGCTCAAATCATCTGTGAAGGTCAGAAAATAACGATACCCGCCGCGTGCCTCAACACTCATTGGACCGCATACATCGGTATGTATTATTTCCAATAAGTCATTGGCTCGCTCCATTGTTCCGAAGAATGGAGTTTTAGTCATCTTACCCATGAGGCATGGTTCGCAAGTATCAAATGATTCATAATCAAGTGATTCCAAAAGCCCATCTGCATGGAGTTTCTTCATGCGCTTTACACCAATATGACCTCAACGGCAGTGCCACAAATATGTTGCACTATCATTATCAACTTTGCATCTTTTGGAATCAATATTATGAATATGTGTATCACTACAATCGAGATTCAACAAAAATAGACCACTCTTCAAGGGTGCATGACCATAAAAGATATTACTCATATAAATAGAGCAACCATTATTCTCTGATTTAAATGAATAACCGTCTCACACTAAACAAGATCCAGATATAATGTTCATGCTCAACGCTGGCACCAAATAACAATTATTCAGGTCTAAAACTAATCCCGAAGGTAGATGTAGAGGTAGCATGCCGACGGCGATCATATCGACCTTGGAACCATTCCCGATGCGCATCGTCACCTCATCCTTAGCCAACCTTCGTTTAATCCGTAGCTCCTATTTTGAGTTACAAATATGAGCAACCAAACCAGTATCAAATACCCAGGCGCTACTATGAGCATTAGTAAGGTACACATCAATAACATGTATATCAAATATACCTTTGTTCACTTTGCCATCCTTCTTATCCGCCAAATACTTGGGGCAATTCCGCTTCCAGTGACCAGTCCCTTTGCAGTAGAAGCACTCAGTTTCAGGCTTGGGTCCATCTTTGGGTTTCTTCCCGGGAGTGGCAACTTGCTTGCCATTCTTCTTGAAGTTCCCTTTCTTTCCCTTGCCCTTTTTCTTGAAACTAGTGGTCTTGTTAACCATCAACACTTGATGCTCCTTCTTGATTTCTACCTCCGCAGCCTTAAGCATTGCGAAGAGCTCGGGAATTGTTTTGTTCATCCCTTGCATATTATAGTTCATCATGAAGCTTTTGTAGCTTGGTGGCAGTGATTGAATAACTCTGTCAATGACACAATCAACTAGAAGATCAACTCCCAGCTGAGTCAAGTGATCATAATACCCAGACATTTTGAGTATGTGTTCACTGATAGAACTGTTCTCCTCCATCTTGTAGCTATAGAACTTGTTGGAGATTTCATATCTCTCAACCCGGGCATTTGCTTGAAATATTAACTTCAACTCTTGGAACATCTCATATGCTCCATGACGTTCAAAATGTCTTTGAAGTCCCGGTTCTAAGCCGTAAAGCATGGCACACTGAACTATAGAGTAGTCATCAGACCGCGTCTGCCAGACGTTCAAAGCGTCTACATTAGCAGGAGGGGCCTTGTCACCTAGCGGTGCATCAAGGGCATAATTCTTCTGTGCAGCAATGAGGATAATCCTCAAGTTACGGACCTAGTCCGTGTAGTTGCTACCATCATCTTTCAACTTAGCTTTCTCTAGGAACGCATTAAAATTTAGGGGAACGGTAGTACGGGCCATTGATCTACAACATAGATATGCAAATACTATCAGGACTAAGTTCATGATAAATTAAATTCAATTAATCAAATTACTTAAGAACTCCCACTTAAATAGACATCCCTCAAGTCATCTAAGTGATACGTGATCCAAATCAACTAACCCATATCCGATCATCACGTGAGATGGGGTAGTCATCAATGGTGAACATCTCTATGTTGATCATATCTACTATATGATTCACGTTCGACCTTTCGGTCTCCAGTGTTCCGAGGCCATGTCTGTACATGCTAGGCTCGTCAAGTTTAACCCAAGTATTCCGCATGTGCAAAACTGTCTTGCACCCGTTGTATGTGAACGTAGAGTCTATCACACCCGATCATCACATGGTGTCTCAACACGATGAACTGTAGCAACGGTGCATACTCAGGGAGAACACTTTTATCTTGAAATTAAGTGAAGGGATCATCTTATAATGCTACCGTCGTTCTAAGCAAAATAAGATGCATAAAGGATAAACATCACATGCAATCAAAATGTGTGACATGATATGGCCATCATCTTGTGCTTTTGATCTCCATCTCCAAAGCATCGTCATGATCTCCATTGTCACTGGCTCGACACCTTGATCTCCATCGTTGTGTCGTGGTCGTCTCGTCAACTATTGCTTCTACAACTATCGCTAACACATAGTGATAAAGTAAAGCAATTACATGGCGTTTGCATTTCATACAATAAAGCGACAACCATAAGGCTCCTACCAGTTGCCGATAACTTACAAAACATGATCATCTCATACAACAACATATATCACATCATGTATTGACCATATCACATCACAACATGCCCTGCAAAAACAAGTTAGACGTCCTCTACTTTGTTGTTGCAAGTTTTACGTGGCTGCTATGGTTTCTAGCAAGAACCGTTCTTACCTATGGCAAAAACCACAACGGTGATTCGTCAAGTTTGCTGTTTTAACCTTCTTTAAGGACCGGCCGTAGTCAAATTCAATTCAACTAAAGTAGGAGAAACAGACATCCGCCAGCCACCTTTATGCAAAACTAGTTGCATGTCAGTCGGTGGAACCGGTCTCATGTGCGTGGACATATAAGGTTGGTCCGGGCAGCTTCATCCCACAATACCGCCGAATCAAAATAAGACGTTGGTGGTAAGCAGTATGACTATCACCACCCACAACTCTTTGTGTTCTACTCGTGCATATCATCTACGCATAACCCTGGCTCTGATACCACTGTTGGGAATCGTTGCATGGAAAACAAATTTTTTTCTACACACACGCAATGATCTATCCAAGGAGATGCATAGCAACGAGGGGGAGAGTGTGTCTATGTACCCTCGTAGACCGTAAGCGGAAGCGTCTCACAATGCGGTTGATGTAGTCGAACTTCTTCTCACGTCAACCGATCAAGTACCGAACATACGGCACCTCCGCGTTCTGCACACGTTTAGCTCGGTGACGTCCCTCGCCCTCTTGATCCAGCAAGATGTCGAGGTAGTAGATGAGTTCCGTCAACACGACGGCGTGGTGACGGTGATGGTGAAGTGATCTCTGCAGGGCTTCGCCTAAGCACTACGAAAATATGACCGGGGGTGTAAACGGTGGAGGGGGGCGCCGCACATGGCTATGCAATTGTCTGGGGTGTGCTAGGCGCCCCCCTCCCACATATCTCTACTCCTAATGGAGCAGTTGGTAGCCTCGTACTCCGGTTTTATTTTCGTCCGTTTTTATTTCCTCACACCTCCCACTACCGATTTTTTCTTAATTAATAACACCCCCCTCCCGTTGGTTTTCTATTTTCTTCCTAATCTAATTCAATCCATTGATCTTTCCTTAGTCACGATGCACTTACGTGTAGCCCCGACAGATTGGTTTCCATATAAAATAAAACACAATCATCAATCAAACGTTGGTTTCCTTTTTATAGGACTTACTGCCATACATGGCCCAGACGATAACTTCCATATACTCCTACAAAATAAATGGAAACACAACCAGGTTTCCTTTCCTTTCCAAAGCTGCAGCCATTGACCCCCTCGCCAAATCACGTTCTTTTTCCCATGCCACCATCGACGATCTGCTCTCCTATTTCCGTAGTCCTCCCCATGTTGCCAAGATCCAACGCACAACTACATGAACACCACCGGCATAGGAAACCACCACCTCCTCCTCCGCGACACTGCCGCCATCCCTCCGCCGGTGGCAGCGCATCACTTGCTACACGCGCCGTTGTGGCAGTGACTGCTTATGCTGCTATTGGGTACAGGTACCCAAGATTCGCCGGTGCGTCTGTTTTTTCCCCATCTGTGTGGCGACCTGAACGGAAGGCGGTGGATGTGGGACGTGCCTGGCTCCACAAGACGTCAGGCGCAAGGAAGGCTAGAAAGCCACCGACTAGATGGCCATGGGTGGCCCACTGAAGGTTTGAGACCTGCTATGGCGTAATTTTGTGCAACCTGCATGAAGATTGTAGGAGCTATTGATGTGGTCGTCCCATCAGCAACAGGTACATACTGGATAGCACATAATTTGAAATCCTTGACGGAGTTGACTGACCACGACTTTGATTCTCGCAGTGTTTCATATTCTTCGGTGAAACTATGTTCAATTTAATTTTTGCATCACCGTTGGAGTAAACAATCAAACCTACTTATGAAATTTGTCCTATGGGTGTGTGCATTGAAAAAGTAAGACAACAACGGTGATATGAAGCTCATGGAAGAAAAGGTCAAGGAGGTGGATACTTGATGATCCATCGGTAGTATGCATTGTGCTTGCAAAAAGATATTGTGACAAGTATCTCATGCGAAGCTTTAGTTTTGGTACTAATCTTCCATTCTCACGAAAAGGAGAATAATGAATAATAATCTATGTGGAGACATCCCCAAGGTTTTGAAAAGTAGATGCAGCATTTTGAAGTTAGTATTCTTTCCTTGATACACTACATCACCATTCTGTTTTAGCAAAATAGTTATGTAAATAAGTTGCTATCATCTAATTTAAGCTTAAAGTTATTCACTGTAATTTCTCAGCTATGGTAGCTACATGGACCTCCACACAGGGAAGCAAGAGAAGCACCAGGCCACCAGTTCATAATCATCATATTGGCCCTGCTTGGAGTGTCATTGGTACTTGTAGTTTGCCTCTGCTACCATGTGGTAACACGCAAAATCATGGAGGAAAACTCAGCAGGTAAAAATCAGGAAGCTTCTTACTCCCTCCGATCCAAAATAACTATCATCATTTTGAACTAAAACCACGACACTTATTTTGGACTGGAGGGAGTACTATTTTGTTTACTTGTAAAGTCTTTTCTTGTGTGTTGTGGACTTATGGACACTAATAAATGTGATTCATATGTCACTAACCTGAACCTTGCTTTGGGTCTAGGTGACATTACGAAGCAGGTCTTGCACGCATACAAGCTACAGGAGTCGAGCATGTCATTGTGCGAAATCGTCACAAAGATGGCTCGACAGTTCAGATTATGCAACCTTGAAGTGGTGACCAAGAACTTTGCAAACCAGAACGGTTCGAAGGTTTCGGGATAGTGTACTACGGGAATATGCCAGATGGAAGAGAGAATACAGTGGAAGTGCTGACAAACGATTCACACCACGAAGGTATACAATGAAAGCAACAATGAAAAAATGAGGTAGGTTGTCAATTGGTTTACCAACAAAATGGCATATCGGGTGTTAAGTAATTCTCGACGTCAATGTTATTAATGTGTTGTAGTATGCTCGATGTTAAGAATACACGACAAGAAACTGGTGGCGTTTCTAGGTTATTACTACCGTGAAGATGAGAGGAACATCGAGGAAAATCCTTTCCCTAAAAAAATGGATGGGAGGAATATCCCGGTCTATGATTTCATGATGAATAGGAACCTGAGAGAGAATGACATGCACATTACTTGGATTAGCATCCTACAAGGTTAGTGTATTATGTAAATTCAAATAATGTGAGTTACTTCCTCTGGCTAGGTTTATAAACATCCCTCAAATTTTATGCTTAATTTTGACCTAGAATTTTGCTAATAATTTGTGATTCATATGTCAAAAGTATATCATTAACAAGGCAGCTGTTTGGCAGGGTGAAGCAGTGGATGATGCCCCATTGATTCTCTTTGAATTCGGGTATAGTGGCAATGTGTTTAGTCAGGCCTGGAGTGAGCACTCCACGCCTGTGTGCCCGTGGCACTCAGAGATTGGTTGGGCCACCCTTGTGAGGGGGTGTGGGGAGTGGTGGGCTCGAGACAGGCCATGCTCGTGAGCAGGTGCGGAGATGAGTTGCACAAGAGAAACATCAGTGGGATGAACCCAAACCTTTATTTTTTTTCTAATATGAATTATCCTCCCTTCTTAGAAAAACATGTTTTGAGTAAAGTTATCTTTACTGTAGATGTATATCGACAATTAATCAAGTATCGTCGTCATTGCATTTTTATTGTGTGGAATGTGCATCCCAATGTTGACAGAAGGTATAAAAAGATTGTCTTAGAATTATTATTTTCTTGCGAAGATATTGCCCTGAATTCTCATTTCTCATCAGAAATTTAGTATCCATTTTCATTGTTCTTATTTGCGACATGTACAAGTCATTAATAATCTAATATAAGGGGGTGCCCTACCGGAGAAGATTATGATAGTTGGACAAGAAAATCAGTACTGTCGTGCAAGGGAGAGGTGGGGAAAATAGGAGATAAAAGCATGCATGGTGGGAGAAGGAAGTCGAGTGTCGCGTGGTAGCTCAGACAGGGAATGTGGAAGAAAGGCAATGACGAGATGTGTGTACCTACTAGATCATTACCATGAGATATCATCCCATAAAAATAGCCTTTGACTCTCATGTCACATGAATTTTCTCTTTGTATATATCTTTTGTTAGTCCGTGGTAACGCACGGACACTTAGCTAGTATATAGGTGGGAGGGGGAGGGGAGAGGCCACGAGGCGCCCCAAGTAGGACCGAATCCTACTTGGGCTCCTCCCAAGCCGCGCGCCCCCCCTTGCCATATATATATCGGAGGGAGGGGGAAGGAAAGAGGGGGGGGGAGAAGGAAGGAAGGGGGAATCCTATTCCCTTTCTTTCCTTTCCTTCTTCCCCTTTCCTTATCCACCTTGGCCGGCCCATATGGGGGGCGCACCAGCCCCTTGTGGCTGCTGTGTTTCCCCTCTTGGCCCATAAGGCCCATATCTTTTGCCGGGGGTGCCCGGAACCCCTTCCGGTGACCCGATAAGTACCCGGTACCCCCCGAAACACTTCTGGTGTCCGAATACCATCATCCTATATATAAATCTTTACCTCTCAACCATTTCGAGACTCCTCATCATGTCCGTGATCTCATCCAGGACTCCGAACAACATTCGGTCACCAAATCACATAACTCATATAATGCTATATCGTCAACGAACGTTAAGCGTGCGGACCCTACGGGTTCGAGAACTATGTAGACATGACCGAGACACCTCTCCGGTCAATAACCAATAGCGGAACCTGGATGCTCATATTGGCTCCTACATATTCTACGAAGATCTTTATCGGTCGAACCGTTATGACAACATACGCAATTCCCTTTGTCCATCGGTATGTTACTTGCCCGAGATTCAGTCATCGGTATCTTCATACCTAGTTCAATCTCGTTACCGGCAAGTCTCTTTACTCGTTCCGTAATACATCACCTCGTGACCAACTCCTTAGTCGTTTGCTTGCATGCTTATGATGTGTATTACCGAGAGGGCCCAGAGATACCTCTCCGAAACTCGGAGTGACAAATCCTAATCTCGATCTATGCCAACTCAACAAATACCTTCGGAGATACCTGTAGAGCATATTTATAATCACCCAGTTACGTTGTGATGTTTGATAGCACACAAGGCATTCCTTCGGTATCCGGGAGTTGCATAATCTCATAGTCGAAGGAATATGTATTTGACATGAAGAAAGCAATAGCAATAAAACTGAACGATCATTATGCTAAGCTAATGGATGGGTCTTGTCCATCACATCATTCTCCTAATGATGTGATCCCGTTATCAAATGACAACTCATGTCCATGGTCAGGAAACCTTAACCATCTTTGATCAACGAGCTAGTCTAGTAGAGGCTTACTAGGGACACGGTGTTTTATTTATGTATTCACACATGTATTATGGTTTCCGATCAATACAATTCTAGCATGAATAATAAACCTTTATCATGAATAAGGAAATATAAAATAACAACTTTATTATTGCCTCTAGGGCATATTTCCTTCAATTTACACGTGTATATAGGTTCTTTTGTGATGGTTAAGTATGTATAGTTCTTTGCATCAAGGCATCTGTACCGCGATAATTCGAAGAAATAAAGAGGTTCCGCGTGTATTTTATATGTGTGCGATCCGCAAGCTGTAGGACTCCGATCAACTATACTGCAAGTTTAATTTCCCTAAAAAACTATACATGTTAAAATATTCTAAAAAAAGCTATACAGGTTAAATCCTTGGGTGTGATACTTATTTGCTGAGGAAATGGCAAAAACCACATACTTTTGGGGCTAGGGTTGCATAAAACCCTACTTTACAGGTTTGTTGCACAAAACATTATATATTGAGGTAATTCATTGCAAATAGGTTTAATCCACAATTTAGGTGTGTTGACATGACTCCTGACAAGTGGATCTAGTTTGTAAGTGCACCGGTGGCAAAAAAGAAAAACCGGCCACATCAACATTCAACTAGAATTGTCAATATCTCACAATCCTTTGCTCCAATTGAGTTGAATTTTTCCGAGAATATTAGCAAGTGCATTTATGATTTATTTGATTGTTTTTGCATTTTTCTTGCACAAAACACATCACACAGAAGAGCAGGCCGCGGCAGCCGCTGGCAAAGTGGCTGCCGGTGATGGAGCCTAGCCAGCTCTCCTACATCGTCGGGTAAGCCTGTCTCCGCGCTCCCCTCCCCACCCCCAAGGTCTGCTCGCCTCTCCCTACCTCTGCCTGTTGGTGCCCCCCCCCCCCGCGAAACCCTATATTTTTAGGTGGAAATTTTGTCGTTGATCGATGTATATTTGTTTAGGAACCTAAATTTTTGGGCGTTTGTGTAATAGCATGAAACAAAAAAAATTATAGATATGTTTGAGACGTATCAACGGCCGCCCCTACCCCCCTTAGGGCCGGCCCTGTAACAGAAATTGTTTGCGCACTGTAATGGAAAATAATTATAGTTCTAGATTTCATGTATGGACAATCCGTCCTATCAACAAACCTAAAAAAACAAGGTTTCATGATTTTTTTGTTCTACATGCGCAAATCAAAGGGTTTAAGAATGGATGCAGGCCATTCATTGGTAAACATCTCACCTCCAATCGAAGGGTTTAAGAATGGATGCAAAGCTTCCATTGGTCAACTTTTTTTGTTCACAATTTAACATTTAGAAAATTCAAAAATAGTCCAATAAATCATAAATGCACTCACTAATATTTTGGGAAAAATTCAGCTCAATTGAAGCAAAGGATTGCGAGACATTGACAGCTCTAGTTGGCTGCTGATGTGGCCGGTTTTTTCTTCTTTTTTTGCCACGGGTGCACTTACAAACTGGACCCACTTATCAGGAATCATGTCAACACACCTAAATGATGGATTAGACTTAGCCGCAATGGATTACCCTAATATATGGTGTTTTGTGCAACAAACCTGTAAAGTAGGTGTTTTGTGCAACACTAGCACCAAAAGTAGGCGGTTTGTGCAATTTCCTCCTTATTTGCTTGTTCAAGAAATATACTGGAAATGGTGAAGATCACTATTCATGATCCATAGATGAAAAATTTGGCGTGGATTCTTCTTCAGGTGTAGATTAATTTAGTTGTCCAGGCTGATCCATTTCAGATGCATGACATCGCAGACACGCTGAGCAAGTTCTCCAATAGTGACCCCTCAACAACAAAAAAAGTTGTCCAACTAGTGTTGAAGGTGGCAATATACACTGTCTTTTTCCGATGAGGGGTCACTACTCCCTCTATCTAGGTGCATTAGGCTAGGCATCTTAGGAGGTGCACTATAACCTAGGCACGTAGAGATTGGGCTAGGAGAAAAAAAATTGAATTACAGAGAAAGCCAATCGCATTAGGGGACTGCTACGCGTCGGTCGGCGGATCTTTTAAAAAGATCCGCCGCCTTGCGAGCCATCGAATCTGACACAATCTAGCGGGTGAACATATTTCTCTACTTCACAACAGAGATCTTGTTGCAGAAAAATTTGCAACATTGGTTGTGTTGCGGATTTTTTTGCAACACAAGTCTTGTTGCAGAATTATTTTGCAACAGAGTTTTGTTGTAGATTTATTTTTGCAACATAAGTGATGTTGCAGATTTTCTGTTTGCAGTATTCACTTTTTTGCAATACAGGTAATATTACGGAAAGAACTTTTGAAACACATATGATGTTTCAGAAAAACTTACTGAGGACGCTGCAATCCAAATTCGTACCTACATTGCTCAACATAAAAGACATGATCAGCGTCATCGCACGACACAACGCGTGGTGGACGCATACGTAAAATCGGCCGGCTGTTCGAAAGCTTGTCCCATCACATTATTCCTTTCTCAACTGAAAACGTGCTATTAATTAGGAGACCTTTTTCAAATCCAAATAGTGTGCCGCATGTGACGCCCCCGGCCCGATCGTGCACTAATCATACACGCACATGCACACGATCAAGCCTAAGGACTCACGGGAAGATATCACAACACAACTCTAAAACATAAATAAAGTCATACAAGCTTTATATTACAAGCCAGGGGCCTCGAGGGCTCGAATACATAAGCTTGCGCACAAGCGTCAGCGGAAGCATCAGATATCTGAGTACAGATATGAAATAGAAACAGAAAGGCCTTTAGGAAGGCGGGACAAAATAAAACACTACGATCGAAAGGCGAAGGCCTCCTGCCTGGGACCCTCCGATCCTACTCCTGGTCGTCAGTCAACTCGTAGTAGTATCCATCCTCTGGGTAGTAGTAGTAGCGATCGTCGGGGCATCTGTCTCAGGGGGCTCCGTCCTCTGGTCACGTCAAACTGATATGGGGAGAAAAAGGAAAACAAAGCAACCGTGAGTACTCAGAAGTACTCAGCAAGCAAGGACCTACACTACATATGCAACATTATCAAGGGGAGGCTGTATATGTGGACTGGGCTGCAGAAATGCCAGAATAGAGAGAAGGCCTAGTCCTATCGAAGACTAGCATCTTCAGCGGTCTTGCAGCAGTAGAAGAGAGTAGAACAATACCATATAATGTAGCAGTAATAATATCAACCTCACCCAGAGATCCTTTCTTGACTCCCTGCGAGAAAGCAATCCCAGAGCCATATATACAGGTCTCATCACAGGTATCCAGTTCTAAATTGTATCAATCAGGATACAACTCCGAGTGTCCTTTACCGTAGGACCGGCTATCGATAGAAGTGTTCTTCCCTGCAGGGGTGCACCAACTTACCCAACACGCTCGATTAACTTCGGCCGGACACACTTTCCTGGGTCATGCCCGGCCTCGGCCAAACAACACATCGCAACCCTACCTACAGCTCAGCAGAGAGGTCCCCGTCGGTCTACATCCTAAGCGCTCAGAGGTCTTGGGCCATCGCCCTGTGCACTCCGAGTCGTTGCGTGCAGGGGGAAGCCAGGCACCAGGGGGGCGCCGGTCCGTCCCGGCCGCAAGGCTGAACTAGACGTCTGACAGAGCTTTCGGCTGATGCTACGATGCAGAACGCCCATACTATGCCCACGTGATGGTTAGTGCTATCAGGCCAGAGGCCTGCTCGGATCAAATATCCAAATCGTTAGGACTAGGGCTTGCGGTAACGAGCAGAGACTCACGAAAGATGTGACCCCGTCGCCCCGTCTCGAGGACTTGCGGCAAGGGTTAAGAATGCCCGGCCGCGCCTCGTATTCACCACTCGGGCACCACACTGGCAACCCGCCTTCACATCACACGCAGGTACCCCTCAGGGTCGACTCGCCTTTCCAAGTAACAATGTAAGGTCCAAGTATCCGTGTGTCCATAACATCAGGGAATCCGAGGTATCACCCTCATTGAATTCCCACTCGATGTATTCGTCAAGGTGAACTAGGAGGAATCACCCTCACTGGGTCCACACTTGAGGTGTTGTAGGACAGCGTCGTTATCGGAAGCGGTGAAGGAGGAATCACCCTCGATGACCACGACCGAATAGCTACTCTACAGAGTTAACATCAGAAGTGCTACAAGAGGTTTCACCCTCGGCACTCGATAGTAACGCTGCAGTGTCGTTACAACTAAGGGGGGGTGATGTGCGGTGTCGGGTCCTGGTCTTCAATCCCATTGATCGGGTCTTCTGACGATCCAGCGCGGCAGTCGGGATAAGTGGGGTCACTGATAGGTCTCTACCCAGCCTAGACTAAACAGTTTAGGATATGTAGGTAATTATTAACAGTAGGTTACAATGAACAGGCTATGCATCAGAATAGGTAAAGCAGCAGCAGCAGTAATTCTAATGCAAGCATGAGGAATTTAGAATGGGCGATATCGGTATGCTCAAGGGAGGGGCTTGCCTGGTTTTGCTCGGGCGGCAAGGGCAAGGTCGTCTATGGTGTCTTCGGGATCCGGAGCTGCGGTCGGTCTCGGGGACGACGTCGGGGTCGGGGGCTATCGAGAGAGAAGAGGGGAGGAAACAGTATAAATATATAGCAAACATGAGCATGACAAATGCGATACACGGTGCTAGGGGTAGTCTAACGCAGCATCACACGTAACAGACGGAGCGGGAGAATATCTGACGATATTTCCCGGGTCTTTGGAATATCGGACAGAGGATAAGAGGGGAACGGTTGCAAGTTCGGATAGTTAGGGACGCGTGACGGATGAACGGACCGCGTATTCAGATTCGTCTCGTCGTTCTGAGCAACTTTCATGTACAAAGTATTTTCATCTGAGCACGGATTATTTTATATGATTTTCTAAAGTTTTTATAATTTCTGGAATTTAATCAATTATTTAAATTAAACATATCCGAAACAGGTCATGCTGACGTCAGCATGACGTCAGGACCAGTGGGTCCCACCTTCATAGGCTGTTAGGTTATTAGTGATTAACTAATTAAATTACTGTTTAATTAACACAACTACTTAATTAAATTAACCTAATCAGGATTAATTAACTAATTAATTAATTAATTAGTTTAATTTTTTATTTATTATTATTATATTTTTTTTAATTCGTTCTGGGCCGTGGGCCCTATGTCAGTGGGCTGGGCGGACATGTCCGCGGCGTGCACGTCTGGGCGCCGGACATGTCCGGAGCGTGCCCATTTGGGACCGGACATGTCCGGTGCCCAATGGCACGCGCGGGCGCAGACGGGGGGGGGGGGGGGGAGCGGACGGACGAGGCAAAAGGAGGGGACGCTGACGGCGGGTGGAGGAGAGGAAGAAGGGACGGCGGACGGCGCGCGTGGGGGGGGGCGGGGGCGGTGCGGGCGCGCATAGCAAGGCGGGCCGTGGCCCGGCGAGGCACTCGAGGAGGGGGCGGCGGGCGCAGCGACGTGCAGTGGCACACGGCGCCGGGGGAGGTGCGAGCGCAGCGCGCTTGTGAGGGCAGGGGACGTCCGTGCGAGGGGGCGAGCAGCGGGAGGCGAGGGGAGGCGTGCGCGGCCGGTGGTGCGAGGTGCGTGCGCCAGCGCGGTGCGGGACGACGGCCAGGGCGCGAGCGCGCGAGGTGTGCACGGGGCGGGGGGAGGAGACGAGGGAGGAGCGCCAGGGCTCACCCCCGTTGTAGATGTGCGCCGGCGAGGCTCGGTGATGGCCGGCGATGGAGAGACGGGGACGGCGGCGTGCGACGGGAAGGCCAAGGAGGAGGGCGGGGGGCGGGGAGAAGGGGGTGCGAGGAGGGAGATGCAGGAGGCCGGGAGGGACGGCGCCGGCGAGTGACTCGCGGAGGAGGCGGAGGCACGGCGGGGCGGCGACCGGCGGCGTCGGGGGCCAGTTCCCCCCCCCCCCCGATCTGGATCGAGAGGAACGGGAGAGGAGAGGGATTCGTTCGGGGGGGGGGTGGGGTGTCGGTGGGCTAGGGTTACGGGGAGTGAGGGATAAGGGGATGGGGTGGGCCGGCCAGGGGGGAATGGGCCGGCCTGGTTGGTTGCCTGGTGGCCAGCTGGGCCACGGCCCAGTTGGTCCGGGGGGGGGGGCTTTTCCTTTTTTTTTCTTTATTCCTTTTTCTGTTTTGTCTTTTATTTTTAGTCCAAAAGACTTTTGTAAAATATGAGACTTGCTCCATTATTTACAGTGCATTATCTGTCATTGCTAGAAATTGGTTTGGGGTCCATATCTTTTTGTTTGGATTTTATTTAAATTGAAAAAGGATTGAATAGTGCTATGTTGCTGCTGTTTCTAGTTGTTCGAGTCCTTTTACAATTTCAACTAATGTTGCAATCATTTTTACAAATGCTATGGGAATATTTGCAACATGAGGCACATTTTGGTTTTCCAGTTTGAACAACTTTTATTTTCCACTTTCATTTAAATTTGGATTTTGAGTTAGAAGCTGAAATGCATTATGATGCAGATGATGATCATGCACTGTTAATCATGCTGACGTGGCATAATCAAAATGGGATTACTGTAGTTAACCACCGGGGGTGTTACACCGCATAAATTGCATGCATTGGTCCTTCAATTAATAAATGAGGTCTAATTAATATGCATGCAAGTTGAGTACTACTGTTGTGTGCCTTAGCGTTTTAGGACTATTTGATTTTTGTTAGATGCCTAATGCACCGAGACGAAGGGAGTAATTGGACACGGTATATTGTAAGTCTATCTTTTTTTTAATGACTGGTCACTAATTTGGAACCTTATTCGTTTTCCCCTCATTAACAAGTCTTTCCCCTCAGTTTTGGATGTATTGAAAATGACTAGCTTAAAATTGCAATAATGATCCTAGTATTATTATTTGGAGGCATGGTCAATATTTAAGGATCTATACACCCGCAAATAAAAAATAAAAAATTTAAGGCTTTATAGAAAACCTGTATCGCTAGCTAGCTTCGCTCTCGTACACCCTATGACTTTTCATGAAGTTGTGCGCCACCCCACTAATGAAGACGTGATCGCCAATCGCAAAACGCAAAACGCAAACGCAAAACGCCGCTGATGAAGACGTGATCGCCAAATGCAAAACCGCGTGGCGTCAGACCCAAATCGGCTGCGGTTCCTCCCAAACACATCCGTCGCCCCAGCAGTACGTACCCCGGTTCCTCCCAAATCAGCTCCGGTTCATTATAAATACGTACCCCGGCGACCCTGCCATTATTCAATTCGCATCAGCAGGTGCAAATCTTCTGTTGGCGGGCATTGAGAGGAATCATCCCGTTGAAATCCATTCTCGCTAATAGACATATACCTGTCGATGGTGCATGCCCAGTGTGTCACGGGGGGGCTGAAGATTTGCGTCATATGCTGTTCCAATGCGACTTAGCAAAGAGCCTATGGGCCAGGCTGGGTCTATCAGAGCGTATTGACTTCGCTGTACAAGTGGACAGATCGGGGTCGGCAATTCTGGAATTTCTGTTGCTGGAGTCAGACCAACCTTTGCTAATGATGCCAAACTTGAAGGAAAAGGAGGTGATTGCGACTGGATGCTGGTATCTCTGGTGGCTGCGTCGACGACACACTCATCATGATTCTGTTCTTCCTAACTTCAGGTGGCACATCTCTATTCTGTCAATAGTGAAAAACTATACAAATTCTGTGATGCAGAAAAGAAGACTGGTGGAGCATAGGTGGAAGAGACGGAGCCAAGGTTCATAAAACTTAATGTTGATGCTTCATTCCATGCGGATGAGGGGGCAGGTTCTGTTGCAGGTGTGCTACGAGATGATAGAGGAAATTTCATTACAGGGTTTTGTAAATTTATACCATTGGCAGCAGATGTTGTGACTATTGAAGCAATGGCATTGCGAGATGGATTATTTCTGGCGAACTCCTTGGGTTTCAACAGAGTAGAAGCGGAGTCGGACTCGTTGAACGTCATCAATTGCTGCCGAGGACAAGATCAATGGTGGGATGCAGCTGCAGCGGTCTTCGCCGAGTGCATAGATTTATCTACGTCGATAGGAAAGGTCATCTTCTCTCATTGCTTTCGTGAAGCAAATTCAGTTGCTCATGAGCTAGCAAAGTTTAGTTTTTGTAATAAATGTGATGACAGTTGGACTAACGAACCTCCTGAGTTCTTAGTTAGCCAACTGGTGAACGATGTAACTATTGTTTGAGTCTAATAAAGCTAGCCATGATGGCCTTTCAAAAAAAAAGCATCAGCAGGTGCAGGCTACAGCTTAATTAATTGTCGAGTTGCCCCGGCAAATCCAGCGGCCACAATGGCATCCGCCGCTAGCTCCAACAACACCGCCACGCCCGACCTCGACCTGGAAGCGCAAGCGCCCAAGGTGAGCGAGATCACGCAGTCCGTTTTCCCAGGGGCTTCCCCGACGAAGGCGCAACTCGCAACCTCTCTCTGGGCAGTGGGTTCTGCCAGTTTCGTGTTCGGCATGAGCACCGCCTTCCACCCGCCGCAGGCCGGACCAATCTTCGATCCTGTTTTCTACTACCTCATCCTCGCCCTGGTCGTCGCCACCGCCGCCGCCGAGATGGCGACGTCCGTCTTTCTGCACATCCCGGCCCTCTCCGACAAGCCACGCCTTCACGAGGTGTCTTCTGCCGTGCGGGTACCTTGTCCTCCTCGTCGCCGTCTCCGCCAGCGGCCTCGCCATCCCATTCAAGCCCTGATGATCCAAGTACTACTACGCTAGTCCAAGCTAGTCAAGAGTCCGGTGCTGCAAGTGGTATTGTGGAAATATATGCGGAGGTGAGTTGGTCCTACAAATCCTAACCGGTTCTGGCATCTTAGAGAACACGGAGTGTTGTTCGATCGAGTATATATGTCTGCTTTGCTATGCTATATGCTAGGTGTAGGCTAGGTTGGCCATATATTTACACATGTATATAGGATTCTTTTGTGGTAGTTCTGTATGTATAATTCTTTGCATCAAGGTATCTGTACCGTGATAATTAGAAGAAATAAAGAGATTCCGTGTGTATTTTATATATGTTCGATCCGCAAGCTGTAGTACTCCGATCAACTATACTGTACAAGTTAAATTTCCCTAAAGAAACTATACAAGTTAAATATTCTAAAAAAGCTATACAGGTTAAATCCTTGGGTGTGATACTTATTTGCTTGTTCAGGAAATATACTGGAAATGGTGAAGATTAATTTGGCGTGGATTCTTCTTCCGGTGTAGATTAATTTAGTTGTCCAAGCTGATCCATTTCAGACTTTCAGACGCATGGCATCGCATTCAGGCTGAGCAAGTTCTTCAACTAGCGCCGATAAAAAAAAAAAAGTTCTTCAACTAGCGACCCTCATTTTTTTTGAGCAAATAGTGACCCCTCATCATAAAGAAAAGAAAAAGTTGTCCAACTAGTGAACGTGGACCTATCCGGACAGGGTCGCACGGCACGGCCCAGTCCAAGCCAACATCACCCCACACTTAACCCTAGAACAACCCCAAAAAAACAAAAAAAACTTAACCCTAGAACATCTTCCAGACGCCTCCCTGCTCGCCCTCTCGCTCTCGCGTACTCGGCAAACCAGCGACGGCGACCGCTCTTCACCGCTGCCCCCCTTCTCCTCTCGGGCATCGGTAGATCTGCGCGGGCCACTATCCTCTCCTTCCCGACAGGCCTTCCTAGCCATGGTGAGCCCCCTGTCCTCTCTTTCGTCTAGGTGACCTCCTTCCCTGTATACCATCGCCACAGAATTTGTGCGGCCACTGAGGTCAGGTGAAGTTCCCTTCGAAGCCTAGGTTGTCTTGTAGATTGGAGGAGTTGGTAGAATCTAAACTCTTGTCTCCTTTTTCTTTTCGCTAATGCACTGCCTGCTGCCGGCTAGTTAGGGTACATCTTCCATGTTTCCAGCTTCTATTATTTCTAAGCATATATATTGTTAAAAAAAAGCGCTAGGCGTTAATTGTACGTTTTGCCACAGCATTGCGCTTTTCTGACCAAAACCCACCCTTATGCACAGATTAAGCGTAATGAAGCGCTTTGCATATAGAAAAGTAGGTTATATAGAAAATGTTTATATAACCGCAATTAAGGGCTTTGCACAGATTAAGCGCAATTAAGCACCTTGCGCTTTTCGGACCAAAACCCACCCTAGAGCCCAGGCATGCCTTTTGTAACTATGAGCATATAGAAAAGTAGGTTATGTATACCCTTTTAGGTTTTAAGCTGAGAAAAGGGACTATGGGAGGATGTGTCGAGCCGAGCCGTGGCCTATCCGAAGACGTTGATGATCACCTAGCGCTATTGATTAACGTGGGAACGCATGCTACTATGAATGTTTCTGCTAAGGTTTGAGTCCGTCCTCGGGTCGGATTCAGATCCTTTTATCCCTTTTGTAATTCCATAGATATGGATATCTCGACTGCCGAATCCGAATCCTTAGAACAACTTGATTTCGTTCATTCACTGCCCATTTTTCATATAGTCTTTTCTTTCTTTGTAGTTAAGCAATAATGTTTGGTACAAGAAAAGGCGTAGATAATGTGCATTGATTTTGAGTTCGATTCGAAGTAACTAGTTTCCACGTTTCTCCTGTAACCTACTGTTTAGGGGCGGTTGTGTCTGGATCAGCATGTTCAGCGTGTATATATTTTCTTTGGAGATTGGTGGCGACCACGAAAAAATCACTTTCTTCCCCGAGTTCTTGGAACTCAACCCATATCTTCCACAATCGACCGATTCTCGTCATGCCACAACACATCACTCTCGACAACATCGTGCATATATTGGCCGGCCGCCTAACATACCTTTTGGATTATATACAACAGGGCTTGTGAAACAAAGTATACTCACCATTCTTTCAAAAATGGCTAATCTCATGTCGGATACGTGTCAGTGCAACATAGCTTAGAAAAGGAGCCTTTGGACTTAAATATAAAGATGGCTGCGGAACAAAGTATTTTGTGTGTGGTGTTTCCCCCCTATATGTGTTTCACCTGAAGTACTTATGCTGTAGTCTTATGGGCAAGGAGACAATCAGGGCATATTAGAGAGCAAAGTCAATTTCGGCAAGAAAAAGAAATATCTGATATTTAGGCCCAGTATTAAAGATCGAGTGCTGCTTATTTACTTATTATCCATCTCGCCATCAGTTATGCTTAAACACTTCCTACAAAATGCACATGAAAAGCTTTCCTGCAATTTAGAAGAGCATAGTTATTGGCTTGCACAATATGAGAATTTATCTTTCAAGCAGAACATGTAGTTACTGCCAGGAAGTAATGCCTGCTATCTGAATCATTATTCAAATTTGTCTGTTTCCCCTTTCTTATGAGTTGCCATCATCAATGTGATGTGTAGTCGATCTTACCTATATTAGGAAACAATGTGTCGGCATAAAATCGTAACTACCTTACATGCACACAATCTGAAGAGTTGCAAAAGGCATCGTTTGGTGCTGTGAGGAAGCCTGAGGCTGTAGGCAGCTGGCGGCGCATCAACCGTCTCCCGTGAGGAATCAACAGTGTGGAGGAAGGAGAGGAGGCAGCATGGGGAAGAAAGGACGAAGGAGAGAACGTTGTGTTGTAGTACCTGTCTGGTTGCTGGCGCTGCTGCTGCTTGCCTGCTCGTGGAGTTAGGGCTAGCGGAAATGGGGACGGGGGTGGAGTCGGCTGCATGGAAGAGAATCTTGGGGGAGCCCTAACTTCGTGTCGTGTGCATATGTGTCGTTCTGGTGCTTTAATGGACTGGACAGTCTACACTGACTCCTTTCTATTCTCTTTATATTTTCTTCCACAAATATGTGCCTTCTTCAATCTTCTGCATTCTTAGACTGCCACCTAGCCTGCGCTTAAGCGGGGTAGGTGCTAAGCGCTAAGCGGCCATCCAGCAGCTGCCTTGAGGATCTAGCATGTTGTTGGACCTTGATATGAAATTTTTACTCTTTCTCAAACAGAACGAAAGCTATTTGGTGATTGCATGACTAAGTATGTTATCAATACTATTGCTTGTTGCAAGACATCGTGTTGGGTTGCGTTTGCTTCACTCTACAACTATTATTACTACCTGACAAGAAGTTTTGTGGATACGATAATTGCATATAATATCTTCAACTTAAGAAATATCATGGTATCAATCAAACTGTGTAAACAGAGGAACCATACCTCACATGCAATCAATGGGTACTCTAGACAATCTTCACTTTTGTAGTACTGGCTCTGTTAGTACAAGAGTTGCGTCTAGAATAGCGGATATTTTAGAAACCTATTCAACACTCAGATACGGACAAGTTTATTAACTCTTTATCCCACTTATTTAGCAGCCATTAATATACACTGTGGTATTTAACAAAGATTAAGTTAATCCATTGGTAATCTTGGAGCAATTTGTGTGCGTTGATATCTTAATCTGTTTTTGTGCATGTTGTAGGCTGGGAGGCACACCATTATTCTGATGCAAGTCATGCAACCATCCCGAAACAGGAGCTCCAGGACGTTCATGGATTATAATTCAATTAACCATGCATTGGATGATACGTGTAGTTTCTTTAAGGAACCTGTGCTGCAACAATTCAATTAACCATGCATTGGATGATACGTGTAGTTTCTTTAAGGAACCTGTGCTGCAACGTTCAATTAACTAGCCCAGTTAATATTATTAGCACGATCATAGTGATCACCATGTGAACTGGAGATTTTGTGTAGTTGCTCTTATGTTTTGCATTTGCTACCTCGTTCGTTTTTTCCTCATTAACAAGTCTTTCCCCTCAGTTTTGGCTGTGTTAAAAATGACTAGTTTAAAATTTTAATAATGATCAGCCTGTGCCTATCCTATCCTATTATTCGTTGCAGGCACGGTCAATATTTAAGGCTCCAACAACACCGCCACGCCCGACCTCGACCTGGAAGCGCAAACGCCCAAGGTGAGCGAGATCGCGCAGTCCGTGTTCCCAGGGGCTTCCCCGACGAAGGCGCAGCCCGCAATCTCTCTCTGGGCAGTGGGTTCCACCAGTTTCGTGTTCGGCATGAGCACCGCCTTCCACCCGCCGCAGGCTGGACCAATCTTCGGTCCTGTTTTCTACTACCTCATCCTCGCCGTGGTTGTCGCCACCGCCGCCGCCGAGATGGCGACGTAAGTCTTTCTGCACATCCCGGCCCTCTCCGACAAGCCGCGCCTCCACACCTTCGCGAGGCGTCTTCTGCCGTGCGGGTACCTTGTCCTCCTCGTCGCCGTCTCCGCCAGCGGCCTCGCCATCCCATTCAAGCCCTGATGATCCAAGTACTACTACGCTAGTCCAAGCTAGTCAAGAGTCCGGTGCTGCACGTGGTATTGTGGAAATATATGCGGAGGTGAGTTGGTCCTACAAATCCTAACCGGTTATGGCATCTTAGAGAACACGGAGTGTTGTTCGATCGAGTATATATGTCTGCTTTGCTATGCTATATGCTAGGTGTAGGCTAGGTTGGCCATATATTTACACATGTATATAGGATTCTTTTTTGATGGTTATGTATGTATAATTCTTTGCATCAAGGCATCTGTACCGTGATAATTCGAAGAAATAAAGAGATTCCGCGTGTATTTTATATGTGTTCGATCCGCAAGCTGTAGTACTCCGATCAACTATACTACAAGTTAAATTTCCCTAAAAAACCATACAAGTTAAAAAATTCCAAAAAAAGCTATACATGTTAAATCCTTGGGTGTGATACTTATTTGCTGAGGATGCAGTTAGGTCTAATACACCATTTAAATGTGTTCTAATACACCATTTAAATGTGTTAACATGATTCCTGACAAGTGGATCCAGTTTATAAGTGCACCGGTGGCAAAAAAGAAAAACCGGCTACATCAACATCCAACTAGAATTGTCTCTCACAATCCTTTACTCCAATTGAGTTGAATTTCCCTCAGAATATTAGCGAGTGCATTTATGATTTATTGGATTACTTTTGCTTTTTTCTTGCATAAAACACATCGCACAGAAGAGCAAGCCGCGGCAGACGTTGGCAAAGTGGCTGCCGGTGATGGAGCCTAGCCAACTCTCCTACGTCCTCGGGTAAGCCTGTCTCCGTGCCCCCCTCCCCACCCCCAAGGTCTGCTCGTCTCCCCCTACCTCTGCCTGTTGGTTAAGGTATCCCTCCCCCCCCCCCCCCCCCCCCCCGCGCGCGCGCCCGCGTGAAACCCTATTTTTAGGTGGGAATTTTGTCGTTGATCGACGTATATTTGTTTAGGAACCTAAGTTTTAGGGTCGGCCCTGTGTCAGAGATTGTTTGCGCACTGTAATGGAAAATAATCCTAGTTCTAGATTTCATGTATGGACAATCCATCCTATCAACAAACCTAAAAAAACAAGGTTTCATGGTCTTTTCTTTGTTCTACATGCGCAAATCAAAGGGTTTAATAATGGATGGAGGCCTTTCATTGGTAAATATCTCACCTCCAATCGAAGGGTTTAAGAATGGATGCAGGACTTCTATTGGTCAACTTTTTTGTTCATAATTTAAAATTTAGAAATTTCAAAAATAATCAAATAAATCATAAATGCACTCACAAATATTTTGGGGAAAATTTAGCTCAATCGAAGCAAAGGATTGTGAGACATTGACAGTTCTAGTTGGCTGGTGATGTGGCCTTTTTTCACCAGTGCACATACAAACTAGACCCACTTGTGAGGAATCATGTCAACACACCTAAATGATGGATTAGACCTAGCCGCAACAGATTTTTTTGGGGCTCTGGCTGTAGAACAATTGTTTTACGGTAATTTTCTATTAATAGCAATCAAAGTTATGTACAAAGAAAAAAAGTACAAAAAAATACCACCGAGGAAACTAGGAAAATCAGCCAATTCCTGCTCGGGGAATCATCATAATGAGCTCAAAGATTATTCCGAATCCAGTCCCATAAAATTTGTTTCCTTGAATCCTTTATTCTGTGGCACACTATAAGGTATTATTTCAGCTGAATTCTCCGTGAGATCACACTTGGTGTGACGTGTTCAAAGATCCAGTTATTTCTCTGTGTCAAGATGTTCCAACAGCCCATGATAACGATGTCTATAGCAATATCACTAGGAAGAGCAGCAGCAGCTAATTGAATGTCAGTCAGAGTAGAGGCACTACTCCTCCTCTGATCTATAATAGAGTCCCAACAGTTGAGCGCAAAGGGGTAGTCCCAAAACAGATGAAGAGTGGATTCCAAGCTCTGATTTATGCAGAGTGCACAATAATAGGAAGACAGGTAAAAGGATCTCCTCTGAAGCATGTTTCTGGGGTTGATCTTGTCGTGCAAAACCAGCCAAAAGAACACCTTATATCTAAGAATGACTGCACTTTTCCAAAGTCTTTTAAAGAGAGGATGAACTGGAATTCTCAGTCTGATGGCCTTGTACATTTTAACTGGGAAGAATTTTGAAGAGTTCCAGGAGTAGACCCAATTATCTTTCTGCTCAGTAAGCTTGATCTGATTGAGTAAGGCTTGGAGCTACACAAACTGGTGGAACGCTTGTACTGAAAGTGGTCTGTGGAAAAATTCCTCAAGATTGCTGCAAAGCACTGCTTGCGTGAGTGAAATGTTTGTATTGGAAGCATAAGAGAAAAGTTCCGGGAACAAATCCACACAGGATCTTTCTCCCCAACGATCGAACCAGAGAAGAATGGTTTCCCCTTGTCCAATTTGACAGTTAGCTACAACTTTGAATTTGGGTAGCAGCTTAAGAATTCCTTTCCACCAAAAAGAACCAACTATGTTATTTTGCGGGAGGCAGTCATTGTAGTAAGTACCCCACACAAGCTTGAACCAAGGTAAATCATGCTGGTTGAAGAATTTATGCAGATACTTGATCAACAATGCTTGGTTGTGAGTCTTAATGTGCATAACTCCCAAGCCCCCATCCTCTTTATCCAGACAAACAGTTTCCCAAGCAATTAAGGCAGTACCCTTATCTTGCATGCCATATTTTCTCCAAAAGCAATGTTTGAGGTATTTGTTGATCTGATCCAGAACCCCTCTCGGTAGTTCCAGAGTGCACATGAAGAAGGTGGGCAAGCTAGTGAAGACTGATTTGACCAGTTGTAGTTTCTCCCCATAAGAAAGGAAAGTAGAACATCCTGCCAATCTTCTTTCAATTCTCTAAAGCATAGGAATAAAGTCCTCCAATCTGGGCTTGTGGGTACATAGGGGAAGACCAAGATATTGAAATGGTAGAGACCCTTGAGAGCATCCAAGAATGGTTGTGAGTCTGAGCAGATCAGTGGCATTCACATTAATTGGGACCATGATGGACTTGTTGTAATTAATTCTTAGTCTAGTGTAAACTGTGTAATGCATCAGCAGGTTCTGAATATGTTGAAGCTGAGAGGGGCAGGCTGGCATAACCACGATGGTGTCATCTGCATATTGGATTATGGGAAAGTCTTGACAGTAAGAGGATGGCAGGGGGTGATGGATCAAGTTCTGGTTCATGGCTTCATTGCAAATGGATTGCAGAAGGTCAGCAACCAACACAAATATTATAGGAGAGAGAGAGGATCCCCCTGTCTTACCCCTTTCTTACATAAAAATTGCTTTCCAGGAATGCCATTGAGCAGAACTGCAGAAAATCCTGTGCCATAGATCAACTCAATCCATCTGATCCATCTAGGCCCAAAGCCTCTAGCTATCAACAGCTATTTAATAGTATGGTGTTCCAGCAGATCAAAAGTTTTCTCAAAATCCAGCTTTAAAACAACAATTTGCTGCTTAGATTGTGACATTGATGGATGAATTCATAAGCCCAAGCCAAACAATCCTGTATAGATCTAGTCTTGAGAAAACCATACTGATTGGCATGGACCTGATTCAAAATAACCTTCTGAAGCCTATTAGCCAGCAATTTAGTGATAATTTTGATGGACTAGTTCAGAAGAGAGATTGGTCTAAAATCACTGGCGGTTACAGGGGAATCATTTTTTGGGATTAGGGTGATGAAAGAGGAATTGATGCTTTGCAGGTTAACTCTACCAGGGAAGAAATCCTCAATCAAGTTATAAAGTCTGTGGCAATAATATCCCAGCAAGCCTTGATAAAATCAAAGTTGAAGCCATCTGGGCCTGGAGCCTTATCTAAAGGTAAAAGTTTAACAACTTCATCTATTTCTGCTTTGGTGAATGGGCTCTCAAGGAAGCTCAAGTCTTGTCTGGGTGTGATGAGTGAGTCAAGGTCCAGTAGATTGTGTGTCTGCACAGAAGTCCCTAGTCTCTGTTTGAAAGCTCTCCAAAGAATGGCACCCTTTGCCTCATGCTCCTGGTGCTCAACTCTAGTCTCATCTTTAAGAGTTGAAATGTGATTGTTTCTGAATTTAATTGTTGCCTTTGTTTGAATTTTTTTGGAATTCATTTCTCCCACTTTAGCCCATCTCACAGTACCCCTCTGTTTCCAGTAGATCTGTTGCAAAGATAAAAGTTTTAGAAGGTGCTCCTTGAGAATATCCTTGTCTGCTGTTTCAATAGCACTTAAATCTCTGAATTCTTCAAGAGTGTCAAAGAAGAAAATTGCTTCATTGGTAGCTTTAATGGAGGAAGCCAAAGAGGAGATGTTCTGGGCCCACAATTTAAGTCCTCTTCTGAGTCTTTTAAATTTGGCTGTGAGCTTTTTAGCAGCATCTATGTCAGGCACTTGCTGCTCCCAAATTCTTTGTACGGTATCTCTGAAACCAGGCAGCTGTAGCCAAAAGTTTTCAAATCTGAAGATTTTGGGCTTGGGAATAGAAGTATTGATCTGGACAACACATGGGATGTGATCAGAAGTGGGCCTGGCCAGGGGAACAACCAAAGTGTTTGGGTAATTGTGGCACCCCGGCTCAGAGAGACCGGAACGCCCCGTATTCCAGCCCAGAGATCGAGGAGAAGTCTCTGGAATACGTCACTACTTGACATAGAACAAATCAGCTCTTATTACAAAGGATAATAAATACACGGGTCTGATGTTACCAAGAATCACATCAGCACGGCGACACTATGCCTGCGATACTACACTTGTTCTATGCTAGCAGCGGAATACTTCTAGCAGCGGAACAACGAGAAGGTGGTGAACTCCACTCCGCAGGGACTCTGGCTGGGACACGATCTAGTTCGCTCGAACGGAAACCTCGACAAACAATCAATCATGGCATCACCTACAATCTGGCATGACACGCCAGGTCAGTACATTGAATGTACTTGCAAGCTCACAACAAACATAAGCATCAAGGCAAGACAACAACATAGCAT
Source organism: Thinopyrum elongatum (assembly GCA_011799875.1). Classification (NCBI taxonomy): domain Eukaryota; kingdom Viridiplantae; phylum Streptophyta; class Magnoliopsida; order Poales; family Poaceae; genus Thinopyrum; species Thinopyrum elongatum. The sequence continues at coordinate 347,813,437 of CM022302.1, read as the reverse complement.
TAATAGGTTAAATTATTAACAACTAATATGATGCGAAAGCAACTACCAAGCATGATATGATACTGCTAGCATTACTACTGAACCACCATCTCAAGAACCACATGAACCATCTCACACTTGGCTATCCGGCCAAGTAATATATCACCTCAATCACCTCATGATCAAAACCTCCACATGATCACCTCGTGACCACATCACAAACTGAATGATCATCCTCGAGATCATCTCAACATCATCATCATCATCGTCATCCTGCCAAACTGTTACTGCTCAAATATATCAACATATAAATCACCTATAAGTCATTCCGTCATGTGAGTGTTGATCGAACAGTGTGACCTAGTACGAACTTGTGCCCATGACCGAGGACACGGCTATCGATAGATTAAACACACACTCTGCAGAGGTTAGCACACTGTACCCACACCACAGAACCCATGGCCTTGTGCTCCCATTCGGGTGGATCAATGATGTTCTCACAAAAACCAATCTACTGCCATGACACTCTCCCGGCCACTCCGACCAACTCCCCTTTGGGCTAAGTCATGGGTGGCCCCGATGTCAACTCGTGACATCCGCCACCTACGTGGCCGGCCACCGTCGTGGCAAAACAAAATCGGTCCCAAACGGGGACAAAAAGGCGCCTACAACAACTACAGGCACACAAGGCTTATGTCCGCCTACCTGATCAGGGTAGCGCGCGCCCATAACCTTCCCTTGTTGGAGGCACCGGCGAGAGACATGTCAATAGATCGCATTAGGGCCTTCCCATAAAGGCAAATGTGGCTGCACTGGAAAAGCCCAGTTCGGTGGCACCTGACCAACTTAATGACGAAAGTTATCCCCAAAGTATATCTGATACTCCGATATCATATATCCATCTGTCAACCAAGTCATAGCAATATCCAACACATAATCTAAAGCATAACCTAGTCATATCATAATCTCTGAGGATAACAAAATACTGAGAGCATGCTGAATCCAAGAACAATAAAACTACTAATCCCATAGCAATAACACGATATGCAACTAAGAACAACATGCAAGCATCATCTCCAAAATAATACTCCAAAGCAACAGAATATCAACTACCATCATGAAAATAATATACGCCACTAATAATCCAATGGCAACATGTCATCCTCATAAGCTGCAAAATCTTAGTCCTAGAACTCCAAGCAACATCATGGCAATAGCAAGATCAAAAACAACTCCGAGAAATGCCATGAACAAATCATACATAGCTAATGCCATATTTTAAGCAAGTTTAGATAAGTAAACCATGTCACTGCATTGCAATCATGCAAATGGAGGGTGTGGCTTGCCTGGGGTGGAGGGATTCATCGGAAGAAAGTGCGAGAAGCTCGCGGAAAGAATCACCGGAAAACGTTCTCTCTCGGAGGGGCTGAATAAGGGCAAGAGCCTAATGGTCATTTTCAGAATGTGAAAACATCTTGAAAATAACACCAACAGAACGGGCTCGACGAGACGAAGAAGTGGGCTTTGGAATCACCTCATTTGAAGTTGGGAGCAAAAAGTTATAAGGGTTTTTCTGCCAGGGACCTTTCTGTAAAAATTATATCCACAAACAAGTCCCTGACTGCAAAAACAGAAAACACATTCACTGAAATAGGCTTTCGGCGAATGAAAACGCCTTTCCAGCCGCAGTAGCAGAGAAATACGCTTTCAGGAACCGAAGACGTAATCCAGTGGAGTGCGTTTCCACTTATCCACGCTGGCAGGCGCGGGACCGGGCCTTGTGCCACTGCCATGTGGGGCCACGGGGTCCACCGGCCAGCTGGAGGGGAGGGGCTTCGTCTTCGAGCTCTGCCCGCGCCCGGCCGAGGACAAGGGCTCACCCCGACGGCAACCGCCGGCGGTGTAGGCCACAACTTGAGGCGTGCGGCACACCGGCGTGATCAGGGGATCGAGCCGCATCCACCTGTCCCGTCCACGGCTGGAGGTGAGGACCGAGACGACGATGGGCTCGGCGCTGGCGGACAGGAGCTTCGGCTGGAGTGGGGCATGCGGCCAGAGGCCATAGGAGGGAGGGGCGAAGGGCAGGGGAGGCTCGCCGGGCTTCGGGTGGAGCTCGGGTGGTGGCTAGGTGAGGAGGGAGAGTTCGGAGGGCTCGGAGCAAGCTTGCTCCCTGCCATGGCGGACGGCGGCCTCGGGCAGAAGTGAGCACGCGCCCACAGGCCACCGGAGGAAGAAGCGAAGGGTGGGGGAGCTTCAGAGAGGTGGAGAGGCTCCTCTGGTGATGGTGGAACGGAGAGAGGGACATGGGGTCACCGGAATTTAGGTGGGAGGGGGCGGCGGCCGTGGCAAGAAATCGCGGCGAAGAGGAGCTCCGGGGCTCGGAGAAGTAGATGGGCGGGGTCCTGGGACAGAGAGGGAGGCAATGGAGTGCTCGGATGCCGCGGGGAAGGGCTTAAATAGCCGAGGACGCGGGGCCGTGGCCGAGTGCCGCCGCTCGGGCTCGGCCAAAGCTCTGGCGATGCTCAGTAATCATGGGAGGGCACGGGAACGCGACGAAGCATCGCTGCAGCGGTCACGGAGCAGAGGAGGCCAAGGGGGCACGGGGAAGAAGAAGACGGGCGAGCTCAGAGCCAAACCGCCACTGTTCCTCCGTGGGCACGCGGTGGCGAGCGCCAACGAGGAAGCGGACAGAGGGGGGAGAGGGGTCCAGGGAGAAGGCGACGACGAGGGGAAGACACTGGACATGCTCACGCGCGCGAAGACGACGAGAGGAAGAGGGGCCGGAGCTAGAAGACATCCTGGACGCGGCCACAACGAGCAGAGCACGTGAATTGGCATGCCAGTGGCGCAGTCACCACGCGACATGTCACGGGGAGGACTATAGGGGATGGGAAACCTTCTCTGGGGTGTTGTCTCTCCACCCTGGAGGCTGTAGAAAGAGAAAACTCAAGAGAAGAGGCTCTGCAGCTGAGTTAGGCATCGATTAAAGTTTGCTGTAGCAAACTTGGTCAGGTTACTATGATCAATTGGTGCTAAGGGCCAAATGAGTTGTCTGGGAGGTTTAGATTAGGAAGGACTATAATCCTGGAGGTTTTGGAGTACAATGGACCACAAACTAATATAGTTGCTGTGCAACTCACATTATGGTCCAGAAACTTGATCAAGATGATGGACTTACTTGGAGTAGCCACTTGCGCTCAAATTTGGCAAGGCATGATTATTTGGACATAAGAAGATGCTGTAAAAATTTCATACCAATTGGATTCACCAAAATGGTACTTGTTTCACAGACATCCTCTCTGTCCAGAAACTTGGAATAATTTTGGAGAGATAATGGCTTGATGAAATGGTCCCAAATTTTGTGGAGAGATGTTATTTGGGTAGAAGCATAATCTGGTAATTTTTCAGAATTAATGAAGCAATAAAAATTATACTTGCTTCACAACCTGAAAATATTGACAGAAGCAAAGATTTGGTCCTGTGCTCACATAGATGATTGGATGGATCTGAAAATTGGAGGAGTGTTATGATGTGAGCACATGAAGGAGTGTGCAAAATTTCAACTCATTTGGATAACCCTAGCTAGTATTTCCTTCACAATGGCTTCTGTCTGACAGAAACTTTGAAAAATTGCTGAGAAAGATTAGCCAGGCAAATGAAGCTGAATTTTTGCATGAGGTAGTGATTTGGATGTATAAGCATGCCCAAAAAGTTTGGGAGCAAACAAGATAGGATAAATGGCACTTCCTTCACAAAGTGCCACTTTGGACAGAAATGAAGAATGAATATTGGGGAATTATTTTTGAACTGGCCAAGGAAAAGTTTTGGCATATTTGAGCAATATATGACCCAAAGAAATTATGAGAATTTATTGTGAATTTTGTGGAAGACAGAAATATAGGTTGCTTCACAACCTAGGGCAAACATGACTATTCCTTTAATAGAAAAAGGAATATCCTAAGAAAAATAATTTAGGGTTGGGCTAGAATAGAAATGACATGATCTAGGGAAAGATTTGAGGATGATGAGCCACTTGGGAGAAGAAATGATGATGATCTCCCAGGTTGCAAGGCCACAGAACCACTCCAAAAAGAAAATCAGAGCAAAAATAAATAAATCAAAAAGAAAAAGAAAAGGGCCAAAAACCAGGGTGTTACAAACCTTCCCCCCTTAAAGAAATCTCGTCCTCGAGATTTGGTTGCTCAGGGAACAAGTATGACTTGAGGACACCGTTTCCCACTCGGGTATCCATTTCCTCTATATGTTGTTCCCTTAAGAATTTCATATGATTTTCTTACCTTGCTCTGGGGTGGTTTGCTTCACCTTTCCCAAATTCTGACAGGTTTTTGCTCATATACCAAATCCTTTTGCTGACGTTGATTCCCTCATATCTGCGGTGATATCCAATGGATATGAGCATAAATTTTCCTTTGGTCATGAAAACCTTTTACTTCTGCCATGGGGTTTGCTCAAACAAATGCATGCCTTCCGGGTTCAATAAATGTTGAGAATCATGGCCATTCTCTGACGGGATCTGACTGCTCACAGGTGGTATTGATTTATCTTGATTTGTTTCTTGGGCTCGAGCATGAGATATGTACCAAAGATTCGACTGCCTTCTGTCGTGAGCAATATAAAGGGGTATGGACTTATAGCTGTAACATACCTCAAACATTAGCATCTTGAGACTACCCCGACAGGGTGCTGGTGGGAAGATACTCTTCATGACAGGCTGTCCGTGTACTTGGTTCTACCTGTGAGTATACCTGGTCTGAGCCGCTGGTTCGGCTTTTGAATTACCCATGCTGTCGGTATACCCATCATTTTAAGCGGGTCAGCGGGATATGAAGTCCTTGTAGAACGGAGTAGGCTTCTGGGGGTATGCCTTTGTGGATCCATACGGAATCAGGGCCTCCAACTGACTTGGGTATCCGGACCCTGATGGTTACGCAAAATCACCACCATACCTTTGTTGTCAGTCTCACCCTTTGACGGTCATGATTTTATTTGTCAGGATACCTTACTGAAAATAGCTTGGCCACATATGTCCTTGATTCTTCGTATGACCATGGATGTGGTTAGTGCAATATTTTTGGCCTTATTCCTTGTGCCTGCTTTCTGACCTGGGTCCGCACATATATGACATATACTCGGGGCTTGTAGCTGTACAGAGCTCGTGGTTGAGGCCAATCATATAAGATGATGACAGGAGTTCATGAGGTCTCCTTGTCTGGTGCGGGAATATTGACTTTGGTAGCCATTGTCAAGACTGTTCATTCTGCGTTGTTATCTCTAGAGCTTGTCGATCCTTGCATTACATGCAATGTATCTCTGATTATCTTCATTTGCATGACTCATGGGGTTGTTGAATCCTTACCCTTCTTAGGTATATCTGCTTGATCACTATCGCATCTCACATGAGGGACTGGGATGACCGGGAATGCATGCTCACCATATGTAAGAAGAATATGCCACCGAACACTCGATCCTTATGGTAGTCACATGGCTTGACTGAGTTGTACTTCTGACAAAAATGTTGCGGATCTGATTCTTGAGCTGCACTGTCACATACTGCCAACTCATAGTGGAATATCTGACAATGGTGAGTAGTGTTGTACTGCCGCGGGTTGGGTGTCTTACGTGGGAAGCCATCCGAGTAGCGTGCTGAGAAGCCTGGGTTCCGTATCTGAGAAGCTTCCCGTCTGGTTGCTTGTTGAGAAAGGTTCAGTCCCTTATGTCAAAAGCCTTCACTGGGGTATCTTGCTGTGGAAGACTGGGTATCTTGGACAGGAAACTTTCCATATATTATACTGGAAAAAATTGATGAGCCTTGCAACATAAGCTTCTTTGATAGCGTGTGGGGGAAGACTGAGTTTCTTATATCCAAAGCTTCATACCGTGATATGCAGATTGAAAGCCATACACACACCCATAATATTTTGCGGCTGGTTACTTGCATGAGAAAATTTGTTTGACTGTCTTCCTTGATCATAGCACATTTTGGCTTTCTTTCGGAGTATAACATATTTCAAGTATCATCCATTGCTGAGCCAAAACTTTGCATATGGGCCATACCTTTGACTGAAAATATACCGTTGATCTTGTACCTGACTTGTCTTCTTGTTGGCTGGATCATTACTGCTGTGAGGATTAAGTACTGAGGTAGACTTGATGTGTTCAGCTGAGCTTCTTCCAAATATTTAAAATCCTTATTGCTTCCTCGGGTCCGGTGTCGGAGGATGAGGAACTTCCATAAGGGGAAATAAGGTAACACCAAGGGCCCAAAAAGAAAGAAGCAAAAGAAACAAGTCAACTAAACAAAAGCACACAAATAATCAACTCACACACAAATAAAAGCACACATTACAGCTATCACACAATATGCATGCCTAATTAAGCACACAAATCTCGCGGGAACTCCGGTACTACGATCTAACATGCTGTGACGGTGTGCACGAAGACGAATTAATGTGTGGAAGAGTTGGTGTAAACATAGCTACACCAAGTGCTGGCTTAGCCAGGTGGAAACCTGAACTAGCTCGGAGGTGAGGACGTACTTGGTAACCATGTAGCAGGACACGAATGTCATGGCCGCATCATCATCAAGCGGACGAAAGGGATCCGTGCTCGTCCAAGGAATAGGATAGTGGGGAAAACTGAGTCTGCTGACATTGCCCTTTCTTGATAACTAAGATCATTAAGGGTTGCCAACACGACAGTCAAAAGGGCGACCCGGGATAGAAGCATGTCTATCACCGAAATGATAGGTGGGGATGAAAGAAGGATATCGGTGCGATACCTGAGCACCATTTCTGTAAACAGTGTCGGGATCACTTGGCATCACTCTGCTGGGACAGAAATGACACCAAACACCGAAGAACACACAAGAAAACTGGAGAAATGCAAGGGCTGAGCTGTAGTGGATCCGAACCGATGCCAACTACACTCACAAGATAAACCGTTAGCAACAAATAATAAGGCTATATGCATGCTATGCGACAAACAAATGCAGCACCCAATGCAACAAACAAGCCAGACTCTATACTACCGATTTCTACCGCTCGCGATGACTAGGGCGTCCTACAGCCAGACCTACTCTGATACCAAGCTCTATGGCACCCCGGCTCAGAGAGACCGGAATGCCCCGTATTCCAGCCCAGAGATCGAGGAGAAGTCACTGGAATACGGCACTGCTTGACATAGAACAAATCAGCTCTTATTACAAAGGATAATAAATACACGGGTCTGATGTTACAAAGAATCACATCAGCACAGCGACACTATGCCTGCGATACTACACTTGTTCTATGCTAGCAGCGGAATACTTCTAGCAGCGGAACAATGACGAAGGTGGTGAACTCCACTCCGCAGGGACTCTGGCTGGGACACGATCTAGTTCGCTCGAACGGAAACCTCGACAAACAATCAATCATGGCATCACCTGCAATCTGGCATGACACGCCAGGTCAGTACATTGAATGTACTTGCAAGCTCACAACAAACATAAGCATCAAGGCAAGACAACAACATAGCATTAACAGGTTAAATTATTAACAACTAATATGATGCGAAAGCAACTACCAAGCATGATATGATACTACTAGCATTACTACTGAACCACCATCTCAAGAACCACATGAACCATCTCACACTTGGCTATCCGGCCAAGTAATATATCACCTCGATCACCTCGTGATCCACCTGATCACCTCGTGATCAAAACCTCCACATGATCACCTCGTGACCACATCAAAAACTGAATGATCATCCTCGAGATCATCTCAACATCATCATCATCATCATCATCCTGCCAAACTGTTACTGCTCAAATATATCAACATATAAATCACCTAGAAGTCATTCCGTCATGTGAGTGTTGATCGAACGGTGTGACCTAGTACGAACTTGTGCCCATGACCGAGGACGTGGCTATCGATAGATTAAACACACACTCTGCAGAGGTTAGCACATTGTACCCACACCACAGAACCCATGGCCTTGTGCTCCCATTCGGGTGGACCAACGACGTTCTGACAAAAACCAATCTACTGCCATGACACTCTCCCGGCCACTCCGACCAACTCCCCTTTGGGCTAAGTCATGGGTGGCCCCGATGTCAACTCGTGACATCCGCCACCTACGTGGCCGGTCACCGTCGTGGCAAAACAAAAACGGTCCCAAACGGGGACAAAAAGGTGCCTACAACAACTACGGGCACACAAGGCTTATGTCCGCCTACCTGATCAGGGTAGCGCGCGCCCATAACCTTCCCTCGTTGGAGGCACCGATGAGAGACATGTCAATAGATCGCATTAGGGCCTTCCCATAAAGGCAAATGTGGTTGCACTGGAAAAGCCCGGTTCGGTGGCACCTGACCAACTTAATGACGAAAGTTATCCCCAAAGTATATCTGATACTCTGATATCATATATCCATCTGTCAACCAAGTCATAGCAATATCCAACACATAATCTAAAGCATAACCTAGTCATATCATAATCTCTGAGGATAACAAAATACTGAGAGCATGCTGAATCCAAGAACAATAATACTACTAATCCCATAGCAATAACATGATATGCAACTAAGAACAACATGCAAGCATCAACTCCAAAATAATACTCCAAAGCAACAGAATATCAACTAGCATCATGAAAATAATATACGCCACTAATAATCCAATGGCAACATGTCATCCTCATAAGCTGCAAAATCTTAGTCCTAGAACTCCAAGCAACATCATGGCAATAGCAAGATCAAAAACAACTCCGAGAAATGCCATGAGCAAATCATACATAGCTAATGCCATATTTTAAGCAAGTTTAAATAAGTAAACCTTGTCACCGCATTGCAATCATGCAAATGGAGGGTGTGGCTTGCCTGGGGTGGAGGGATTCATCGGAAGAAAGTGCGAGAAGCTCGCGGAAAGAATCACCGGAAAACGTTCTCTCTCGGAGGGGCTGAATAAGGGCAAGAGCCTAATGGTCATTTTCAGAATGTGAAAACATCATGAAAATGATACCAACAGAACGGGCTCGATGAGACGAAGAAGTGGGCTTTGGAATCACCTCATTTGGAGTTGGGAGCAAAAAGTTATAAGGGTTTTTCTGCCAGGGACCTTTCTGTAAAAATTATATCCACAAACAAGTCCCTGACTGGCAAAAACAGAAAACGCATTCACTGAAATACGCTTTCGGCGAATGAAAACGCCTTTCCAGCCGCAGTAGCACAGAAATACGCTTTCAGGAACCGAAGACGTAATCCAGTGGAGTGCGTTTCCACTTATCCACGCTGGCAGGCGCGAGACCGGGCCTTGTGCCACTGCCATGTGGGGCCACGGGGTCCACCGGCTAGCTGGTGGGGAGGGGCTTCGTCTTCGAGCGCTGCCCGCGCCCGGCCGAGGACAGGAGCTCACCCCGACGACGACCGCCGGCGGTGTAGGCCACAGCTCGAGGCGTGCGGCACATCGGCGTGATCACGGGATCGAGCCGCATCCACCTGTCCCATCCACGGCTGGAGATGAGGACCGAGACGACGACGGGCTCGGCGCCGGCTGATAGGAGCTTTGGCTGGAGTGGGGCATGCGGCCAGAGGCCATAGGAGGGAGGGGCGAAGGGCAGGGGAGGCTCGCCGGGGTTCGGGTGGAGCTCGGGTCGTGGCTAGGTGAGGAGGGAGAGTTTGGAGGGCTCAGAGCAAGCTTGCCCCCTGCCATGGCGGACGGCGGCCTCGGGTAGAAGTGAGCACACGCCCACAGGCCACCGGAGGAAGAAGCGAAGGGTGGGGGAGCTTCAGGGAGGTGGAGAGGCTCCTCTGGTGATGGTGGAACGGAGAGAGGGACATGGGGTTGCCGGAATTTAGGTGGGAGGGGGCGGCGGCCGTGGAAGGAAATCGTGGCGAAGAGGAGCTCCGGGGCTCAGAGAAGTAGATGGGCGGGGTCCTGGGACGGAGAGGGAGGCAATGGAGTGCTCGGATGCCGCGGGGAAGGGCTTAAATAGCCGAGGACGCGGGGCCGTGGCCGAGTGCCGCCGCTCGGGCTCGGCCAAAGCTCTGGCGATGCTCAATAATCACGGGAGGGCGCGGGAACGCGACAAAGCATCGCTGCAGCGGTCACGGAGCAGAGGAGGCCAAGGGGGCACGGGGAAGAAGAAGATGGGCGAGTTCAGAGCCAAACCGGCACTGTTCCTCCGTGGGCACGCGGCGGCGAGCACCGACGAGGAAGCGGACGGAGGGGGGGGAGGGGTCCAGGGAGAAGGCGACGACAAGGGGAAGACACTGGACATGCTCACGCGCGCGAAGACGACGAGAGGAAGAGGGGCCGGAGCTAGAAGATATCCTGGACGCGGCCACAACGAGCAGAGCGCGTGAATTGGCATGCCAGTGGCGCAGTCACCACGCGACATGTCACGGGGAGGACTGCAGGGGATGGCAAACCTTGTCTGGGGTGTTGTCTCTCCACCCTGGAGGCTGTAGAAAGAGAAAACTCAAGAGAAGAGGCTCTGCAGCTGAGTTAGGCATCGATTAAATTTGCTGTAGCAAACTTGGTCGGGTTACTGTGATCAACAGAGAGATGCTAAGGGCCAAATGAGTTGTCTGGGAGGTTTAGATTAGGAAGGACTATAATCCTGGAGGTTTTGGAGTACAATGGACCACAAACTAATATAGTTGCTGTGCAACTCACATTATGGTCCAGAAACTTGATCAAGATGATGCACTTACTTGGAGTAGCCACTTGCACTCAAATTTGGCAAGGCATGATTATTTGGACATAAGAAGATGCTGTAAAAATTTCATACCAATTGGATTCACCAAAATGGTACTTGTTTCACAGACATCCTCTCTGTCCAGAAACTTGGAATAATTTTGGAGAGATAATGGCTTGATGAAATGGTCCCAAATTTTGTGGAGAGATGTTATTTGGGTAGAAGCATAATCTGGTAATTTTTCAGAATTAATGAAGCAATAAAAATTATACTTGCTTCACAACCTGAAAATATTGACAGAAGCAAAGATTTGATCATGTGCTCACATAGATGATTGGTCCAGGGTGGCCAGCGGCGAAGGGATAGGCGGAGAGAGCCGCAACAGATTACCCCAATATATGGTGTTTTGTGCAACAAATTTATAAAATATGTGTTTTGTGCAACACTAGCACCAAAAGTAGGGGGTATCCTGCAATTTCCTCCTTATTTGCTTGTTCAGGAAATATACTAGAAATGGTGAAGATCACTATTCATGATCCATAGATGAGTAAATTGGCGTGGATTCTTCTTCCGGTGTAGATTAATTTAGTTGTCCAGGCTAATCCATTTTAGATGCATGACATCGCAGACAGGCTGAGCAAGTTCTCCAGTTAGTGACCCCTCAACAACAAAAAAGTCCTTCAACTAGTGTTGAAGGTGGCAATATACACTGTCTTTTTTTATAAGGGATCACTAATTGGACAGGGTATATTGTACGTCTGTCTTTTTTTATGACTGGTCACTAATTTGGAACCTCATTCATTTTTCCCTCATTAACAAATCTTTCCCCTCAGTTTTGGCTGTGTTAAAAATGACTAGCTTAAAATTGCAATAATGACCAGCCTGAGCCTATCCTATCCTATCCTAGTAGTATTATTGTTTGGAGGCATGGTCAGTATTTAAGGCTCTATAGAAAACCTGTATCGCAGCTAGCTTCGCTCTCGTACACCCTATGACTTTTCATGAAGTTGTGCGCCAATGAAGACGTGATCGCCAAATGCAAAATGCAAAATGCAAACGCAAAACGCCACTGATGAAGACGTGATAGGCAAACGCCAAACCGCGTGGCGTCAGACCCAAATTGGCTCCGGTTCCTCCCAAACACATCAATTATAAATACGTACTCCGGTGTCGGGATTGTGGGACAGGGATACCCAGGCCTGTCTGCCTGCGGCCCATTGCGTGGCCTCATCAGAAGGCCTAGTGCGGCCCAGTGCCAAGACTTCATGAGAAAGACCCTTGCGAGGGCCCCCGCCTCGCGAGGCGAGCGTCAGCAAGGATCATCAAGGTCTCCCGAGGGCCTCCCGCGGGGCGGTCTCCCGAGGCCCCTCGCGGGTGCAAACCAGGACGATTTCCTCGCGCTGCACGTAGGTGACATGAGCCACGGCAAACGGAGCCAGAAGGGCGCCAGCGGGTGCAGACCTGGACGATTTCCTCTTCGGTGCTAAGGGAACAAGGACGACACGCGGGTTCCCGAAGCAATCCCCAAAGCTTGCCATTCTCGTGCTAGAAGACCAGGACCGTGGGCTCGCCAGGACGAAGGTCATCGCCGAGCCCACCGACGCATCATGCCCAGAAGCTTTGTAGGCGAAGACCACCTTTAGTCAGGATAGGATGTACTCCTGTCCCCCTTCGAAATTGGCCGTTGTGGTATCCCTTCCCGCCTAGAGTTTTCGGGGAAGAGGCCGAGACCAGTATAAGTATAGGCCAGTCTCCACCATAGAGAATGAGAGAGTTCATCCACCCTCCCTTGTACTGGCTCATATTCATCCTCCTCGCGAGGCAATCCACCACAAAGCAGGAGTAGGGTCTTACACCGCAAGGTGGCCCAAACCTGGGTAAGTCATCCTGCTCCACCCTTCTTCCCTCTTGCTCGAGCACGACGGAGCATCACCATGAGGCAGTGAGCATCGAGCCGTAGCTTAGTGGAGCCCTTCACTCACACCCCAGTGTTCGAACCTTTCCTTGGGTCCTCGGAGCCCCGATTCCGACATTTGGCGCGCCAGGTAGGGGTGTGTCGGAGTCTTCCGCTTCGTTCCAACCCCGCTCCACAGTCCCCATAGCCGACGCTTGTCGTGCTCGTGCCGAGCGTCGTGCGGCACGTGTCGCCTAGACGAAGCCGTCAGGCCGCGGCGGCGGCCACCTCTCCCCGTCAGCCGCGGCCAATGCCGCCTGACCCGGCTGCTCACGAGCAGCAGGACTCTTCCCTGCCGCCCTCTGTGCAGTGCGACGGTCGCACCACCACGCCTTCTCTCACTCCGGCCACGGCTTCATCCTCCCATGCTCGTCGCGGGCCAGCAAACGCGCAGGCTGTGCTGCTCATGGCGCACGAGCTGCTGCGCTACCGCCCCACCAATGAAGGCTATGATGCCTGGCTTGGCCGCATCACCGAGCTCGTCAACGCCGCGGGTGAGGCTCCGGCGCCCTCCCACTCGCTTCGTCCTCTGCCGTCTCGCGTAGGCGACGTGGCGCACGGCGCACCTCCTCCTCTTCCTCCCCTGCACGGCGACAACACCGAGCCCCGGCACAATGCACGGTCGCGCGACCCGTCGCGTGGAGCACCGGTGCCGGCTCGAGACGAGGCCAGCTGCCAGATTGTGCATCAGCCGCTGCACGACGCGCATGCGCCTCCCGCGGTGCCGCGTCGTATCCAAGACCGAGCTGTCCAGGAAGTTGCGGTGCATGGGCACTAGGACCACGCCGCTCCCGACCACGCTGCTCCCGCGCGAGGTGCGCCGGGGAGCACTGCCGGCTGCCGCGTCTTCACCCGTGAGCTGTGTCGGGTGGTCTGGCCGGTCAAGTTCAAGCCGGAGCTGCCCCCGCGCTACGATGACATCCCCGACCCCGCGGAGTTCCTCCAGCTCTACGTGTTAAGCATCGAGGTGGCGAACGGAGATGACAAGGTCATGGCGAACTAGTTCCCCATGGCCCTCAAGGATGGCGCGCGTTCCTGGCTCTGTCTGAGGGGTTAACCTCCTCGTGGGATGAGCTTCGCGAGCGGTTCATCGCCAACTTTCAAGGCACCCATGACCGCGCCCTCACCATCAGCGATCTGCGGTGCGTGAAGCAGCGCCCTGGCGAGACCCTCCTCAAGTACATTCAGCGCTTCACCCAAGTCCGCCTCAAGATCCTGAAGGCCTCGGACAAAGCCATCATCTCGGTGTTCACCGAAGGCGTCACGGATGTCAGGATGTACGAGAAGCTCGCCATTAACGATGACCTATGTACGGCACTGGAGCTGTTCAACCTGGCTGACAAGTGCGCGAGGGCGAAGGAAGGCTGCCTCTCTCTCCTCAACAACCCCGGTGTCGAGCCCGAGGACAAGAAGGCCAAGGCCAAGGAAGTGAAGTGCAAAGGCCCCACCGTGCTGGCGGCGGAGCCAGAGATGAAGCGTGGCCATGACCATGACAAACCCGGCAAGGACGGCCGCCTATTTTGCGTCTACCACAACATGCGCACCGACAACACTGACGACTGCCAGGAGCTCAGGGCGCTCCGCGACGAGCGCTTGGGCTGCCGCCCCGACCGCAACAACCGTGCGTCCGCCACAGAGGAGGCCGTGGCGGAGGCTGATGGGACAACCGCAACCCCCGTCAGGCCTGGTGTGACCAGCCTCGCGAGGGTGGCTGGCGTGATCAGCCTCGCGATGGCGCCTGGCGTGATCAGCCTCGCAAGGCCCATCCTTAGGGCAATGCGGGCCTCCTGCTGCTGCCGTCGCCCCCCCAGGAGGAACGAGAACAACTAGCCAGACGAGGGCGCTGGGGGCTACCAGGGGCCTCACGCAATAGCCTGCATCCTCGGCAGAGCTCAGGCCCCTGCATCAAACCGTCTCTTCAAGCAGTTCTCTCATGAAGTGAATGCAGCCCTCCCGAGGCTTGAGGTTGTGCACCTGTCGGATTTAGGGCTCCGCAGACCCAAGAAAGGTTCAAACTCTGGGGCGTGTGTGAAGAACTCAACCTATCCGGCCAACCAACCCGTCTCCCCACGACCAAGCTCGATGAACAAGGAAGAAGATGAACACGACAGTTTACCCAGGTTCGGGCCACCTTGCGGTGTAAGACCCTACTCCTACTTTGTGGTGGATTTGCCTCACGAGGGGCTGAGGATGAACAAGTACAAGGGATGAACAGCCTCACGAGGTCTGCTCTGGTGAGGGAATGAGTCGAGGGGTTCTGATCCCCTTCTATGGTGGTGGCTAACCTATATTTTTAGTGGCCTTGGTCCTCTTCCCCAAACCGTAGGCGGGAAGGGATTCCACAACGTCCAATTTGAAAGGGGACAAGTAGTACATCTTATCCCGACGAAAGGTGGTCTTCGCCTGCAAAACTTCTAGGCGTGACGCTGCGGTGGGCTTGGCGATGACATCCGTCCTGCCGAGCTGGTGACCTTGGTCTTGTTGCACTAGAATGGAAACCTTTGCCCGAGTCCTTGGGAACCCACGCCTGCGCTTGCCTCCTTAGCACCAAAGAGGAAACTATCTTCTCTGCGCCCGCTGGCGCCCGCCTGGCCTTGGTTGTCACGGCTTGCGTCACCGCAACCTCATGAGATCGGGCACCTGCATAGGAATCTCCGCTCCTCAGGAGGCAGCCTGGGGTGGCCGCTCCCTCAGGAGGTCTTGGCATCGTCTGCCTCACGAGGCTTGGCCCCTCGCGAGGGTCTTGTCCTGCTAGTCTTTGTAGATGGGCCGTACCAGGCCATCGATGGAGCCACGCCGTGGGCCGCAGGCAGGCAAGTCTGGGTACCCTGGTTCCCAGAACGCCGACAATAGCCCCCGGGCCCAAGGCGCGCTTGGACTTGGCTTTGAGGCAAAGCCAAAGGGCAAGGGTGAAGCGCCACGGGCCCCAATCGCCTGCGGGCCAGGCTGACGCATGGCACTTGATGGGACATGGGCGTCTCCACTTCCCCACACCGCCTCGGCAACTGCCCAGCTTGACAACTGCCCAACGCACGCACCTTAGTCATCATTGCCCCGCTGCGCGCTTGCCTTCTGCTACTCCTCCTCCTCGCGAACTTGTGCCTTCTTCGCCAGATTCGGTAACAGCTCGAACCCATTTCGCCGCCATGGCTCCCCGGAAGAAGAAGGGAAAAACCCCTGCGGCCTCGGAGCCCTCGCCGGGGCCGGAACCAGCGCTGGACTGGTGCACGGTGATCAACCGAGAGGGGCTGGACAAGGTCCGACATGCCATCGCCGCCGATTCCAATGAGTGGAAGGCAACGAAGGTCTGGCCTGCCTCCCGGGCCCTGGCCGACATGGAGGCCACCGAGATCCCCCTTCATCTCCACGCTCTCTTTGCCGGCCTGCTGCCACCATTCTCTGATTTCTTCAATGCCGTGCTCTCACACTATCAGATCCACGCGCTGCATCTGGATCCCGGATCCATCATCCTCCTCTCCGCTTTCGCCTTCTTGTGCGAGGCCTTCGTGGGCATTGCCCCATCCGTGGCCTTGCTCCGTCATTTCTTCTCGCTCCACCTGGTCGACAGCGGGCAGCGCTCGGGGTGTGTGTCGCTTCGGTCAGTGGCGGTGACTGCAGGCTCTGGCATCGACTTCATGCTCCGCCCGGATGTGAGGGGGTTCCGGAAGCAGTGGGTGTATGTGGATGCCACTGCGCACAGCCCCCTGCTCCTCATCCCATAGGCGCCGGCGGAGCCGAGCTCCGGCTGGGGGCACACGGAGCTCGTTGACCCGTGGCTTGCGCGCATCTTGTCCAGGTTGGGTAAACTGAAGGAGGCAGGGGTGACGACAACGATGGTGGTGAGGGAGTTCGTTCAGCGGCGCATCACTCCGCTCCAGCGCCATACTCGCCCAATGTGGGCCTTCACCGGCCCTGATGACCCCATGAGGCTCCAGGTGCCTTCGCTCCCCTCCAACATGTTGCGCGTGGTGCTCCAGCTCCTGACTGGTGAGGCGCCCGCCGCGCTTCCTACTGAGGGACGTCCTTTGTACAACTGCTCGAACGGGAGGGCTTTCACCGAGAAGATGCCATGCTTCGACGAGTGGGGGCTGCTCCCCGAGGGCCACGAGGGGCCTCGCGACAACCCCCTTTTGGTGACTCCCACACACGGAGGCCCCGAGGTGTGCGCTCCCGAGGTGGTTGTGGGGGAGCGGGCACCGCCTGACACTCCTGAGGTGGTCGCTGAGGAGCGGGCGCCACCATGTGCTCCTGAGGTGGCCGCTGAAGAGCGGGCACCCGCGGATACTGCCGCTGTCTCCACCGCGAAAGGCTACACGCCGGCCCCCAGCGAGCCCCCTCTAGGTCTCGGGGCATCCCGCAAGAGGAAGGGGCTGGGGAGCCGCTGCGGCCCTGCCCCGGGGGCCCTGAAAAAGAGGAAGTGGATAGCCGTGGACGAGTAAGTACCTTTCCCTCCTTGACCTTCGCATATTGCATCTTCTTCTGACTTTTGCCTCTCAGGATCTCTCCTGTTGCGGGGGCGAGCGCGTCCTGAGCACGACCTCCGGAGGCCTCCAGTCCGGTCATGACCCTAGGCCTCACGAGCCAGGCGGCTGCGCGCGAGGTGGTGTCTGTACACGAGTTGAGGCCGCCCCTGGGGGGCCACAGGTCTGCACTCCCGGCGTCCTTCTTTCGGAGCGACCTCTGGGGCACGGAGGCTGTGCCGAGGGCTCCCCCGCTGGTTTTTGCTCGCGGCTGGGCGACCCGTGTGACGGCTCCATCTTCAAGCAGCGGGGTAGGCCCGCACCATGCCTTGCTGCAAGCCGGGGAAGCGGTCGAAGGAGCTCTAGCCCCCAGTCCCCTGCCGGAGACGGGGGAGTCATCGCGCGCCTCTCCAGCCGACCGGAGCGCGGAGGAAGGGCCCGGCCGAGCGTTGGAGCTCGCACGCGGGCGGAGTGCCGTCCGTCGTGACCTTCTCCGGGAAGCGACGAGCGCACTAGGCCGTCTTGGGACGGAGCTTGCCGATGTTGACACGCGTCTCGAGGCGGAGGGCCTTCGCCTGACACGCGAATGGCGCCAACTGAAAGTCGCCATCAACCTTGGCCGTTTGCAGCACGAGCGCACCCGCGCAGAGGCAGAGGAGTCCCTTGCGGTGTCACGTGAGGCTTCTGACCGCGCCCTGGAGGAGGCCCGAGCTACGGATCGTCATCGTGAGGCGGCCGAGGAGCGTGAGAGGGAGCTCCAGGCCTCAAACGCCACCCTTGAGCGGCAGGTTCAGGCGCGCAGAGCTGCCCTTGCGGCACCGTCAGGCGGGCCTCCACGGACGAGATGGGACTCCGGGCGTGCGAGGACATGCTGGCGCTCGAGGTGTTGGAGCACAGCCTGGAGCGTGAACGCCTGGAGGTGATGGAGTGCCAGGTGGCCGTCGCGGAGGATGCCCTCGCTGCCCGGGAGGCGACGACCTGGAAGGAGGCCGATGAGAGGGTGGCTGGAGTCCGCAAGGCCCTCGCCGATGAGTACCGCCAGAAGTTGGAGCACCAAGAGTCTCGCTTCTATGCGCTGCGCGATGAGCTGAGGGGCGAGGCTGATAGCTTCAAGGGGAAGCTAGCCGCGGCGGAACGTCGCGAGCGAGCGGTGGTGGAAGCCCACGCCACGAGTGTGGCTGAGCTATCCTTCCTTTACACGCAGGGGGAGGGCGTTACTTCTCTTGTGGCGAAGGCCTCGGATGAAGCAGAGCGAGCCCGAGGACTGCAGCACACACGCTTCAGATGTTTCAGGACCTCGAGCATAGGCCTCCACGGACGAGATGGGACTCCAGGCGTGCGAGGACATGCTGGCGCTCGAGGTGTTGGAGCACAGCCTGGAGCGTGAATGCCTGGAGGTGATGGAGTGCCAGGTGGCCGTCGCGGAGGATGCCCTCGCTGCCCGGGAGGCGACGACCTAGAAGGAGGCCGACGAGAGGGTGGCTGGAGTCCGCAAGGCCCTCGCCGATGAGTACCGCCAGAAGTTGGAGCACCAAGAGTCTCGCTTCTATGCGCTGCGCGATGAGCTGAGGGGCGAGGCTGATAGCTTCAAGGGGAAGCTAGCCGCGGCGGAACGTCGCGAGCGAGCGGTGGTGGAAGCCCACGCCACGACTGTGGCTGAGCTATCCTTCCTTTACACGCAGGGGGAGGGCGTTACTTCTCTTGTGGCGAAGGCCTCGGATGAAGCAGAGCGAGCCCGAGGACTGCAGCACACACGCTTCAGATGTTTCAGGACCTCGAGCATAGGGCCAACCGGGCACTGAGCAACCTTTGCTATGAGAGCATTGCCAGCCCCCTCATCGCAGATGATGCCGGCTATCTTGGCTTCTTCACCAGGGTTGTGGAGCGCCTCGAAGGTGGTGCTGCGAGGGCGCGTCAACTCGTCAAGGAGAAGAGCTGCGACCTTCTCGCACGCGCCGTCTCACGCATCTTTAGCCATCTCCTCCGATCCGATCCTGACTTCGACTTCGGGGCTGTGACAACCCCGGTACCTGAGGTGATCGAAGGCACCCTAGCGGACTGGGTGGACGACCATGTGGAGGACTTGATGGCGGAGCTCGCCCCTGCCAACGACGACGGCCCATCTGCGATCGAGGAGGGTGGGGCAGACGACACCGATGGTGGTGGTGATGATGCTGACGAGGCGTCTCCCTAGGCCATTCCCTGTTTCTCTGCTAAGATTTTGGTTATAACCCTGCGGGGGCATGAAAGCATTTTTTGGGAGAGGGTTCTCCTATGATGTATGAAACAATGATATGCTTTTTAAATTATTTTTGGAGATATGCCGCTGTGAGCTGGGAGGCTCTTGACTGGAGTAGTTGGTATGACTTAGCTTTTGGTGTTCGCGACCTTGGACAAGTTCTTGTACCGCAGAGACACGCTTCTCCTGAGACGGGCCCTCCAGAGCCCCCGGTCCATGAAGCCCCAGGAGGGGCTTGCGAGGGCTTCGGGTCTCCCGATGTGCCCCTGTCGGGCGTCGAGCTTCGCGGGAGTGTGAGAGGCGCCCGGCGCTGAGTGCTCCCAAGGCCAAGAGCTGAATACTCCTGAGGCCAAGAGCCGAGTGTCGGGCATGGTGCGTGCCTGCTGGCTCGCTTGAGAGCGCCGCGCGAGGAGCTAGGCGCCAAAGCTTTGGCGAGGTGTGCGCACGGGCGGACCCATGGCAGTTGCGTCCTTGGCCCCGAGGGGGCCCTGATGCCGCTGGGGCTAGCTCAGATGCGCACGCTGTACCCAGCCCCCGCTCGCGGGGCGCTCGGGAGGGGACAGCAGGCAGTAGCCGTGCCTCCCAAAACGCAAACAAGAGAAAAGGGAAACACCGCGAATCAAAAAAATTCCCCCTTTTTCTTTTTAGTAAATGCGCAAAACTTCGAATTTCATTCAAAAACAGCGAACCAGATTACAGAAGAGAGCAAAAAAGACCGCCGCATCCGGCGTCTACACTAGTCTTCTCACCAGCGCGGAGCTCGATGCTTCCACTGGGCGTGGGCATAGTCATTGGAGGACAGTGTCGTCTGCCAGCGCGGAGCATGGAGCTTCCACTTGGGCGTGGGCGGGAGCCCCCGTGAGGCTCAGGGGCAGCACTCAGGAGACTCCGGGGCATGTACATCCCCTACTCGTTATTACATGAGAGTGTCACGAGCGGAGACTTGAGGGGCACTCCTTCCTCCCTAGGCGGGGACCCCGCCCGCGCGTACCCCGGCCACCGTTGGGGCGTCCGGAAACTAGGACAGGACCAAGGGGCAAGGGGACACGCGGGCAGTAGTAGGGTGGCCGCGGGTCCCTGGTCGGGGGAGGGCTCGCCGACGCCTTCCCCGGGGAAGGCCCCGCTTCCAGGTGGCACGCGCCACCGCGGAGATGGCGCCATGCGCCTCGTGGCACGGGGGGAGTGCTGGCACCGGGTTCCCTGGCCGCGCGCGGGGCGCTTCCTCGCGTGGCCCCCTGGTGCGCCCTGCCTGCCCGAGGCGGGGCCGGTGCCCGGGGGCGCACTGTCGTGGCACGATTTACCTGCAATCCAAGGTTAGCGCGACACGTTCCAAAGATATGGGTTGTAACCGATGGCCGTTGCTGTTGAAGGTGCCGGCGAGGCGTCGGGTTGGCTCGCAAGGGGCCCCGGTCCCGTGTGGCCTTGGCGATCCCGATGTCCAGGCCGACGAGGGGAATATGCGCGGGCTTCTCCTTTGCTCGTACAACAAGCCCATCGATGGTGGCATAGAGGCACCAGGGGCCATCGTCCTGGGGCCAGCCCCTAGTCCCTCCGCTCTGCTGTCCACCATCCTTGGTGCCTGGTCGTGCCGACCAGGGTGTGGTTCTTCGATGCAGCTCCGGGAGGGGCCGCCTAGCTCGGCCACACTCCGGGGAAACGCATCTTGGGTCAGGTAGGCGGCGTCGTGTGCTAGACCACCGCCGGGAGACCCTCCGGACTCCCTCCGGAAGGGCGAGCAGATGCAGCGGGGGCAGGCGCGAACCCCTGGCGGCGTCCGTGATGTAGGCAGGATGCAGAAAGGTGCCGCGCCCTCGCAGGCGGCGTCGAGCAGCTCGACGACCCGGCCAAGCAAGGCGTCGTGGCTGCCTTCTGCTAACCTGCATCGCAGCAACTCGCGCGCCACGAGGAGCGCGGCTCGCGTGTTCGCCTGCTCCCAGCGAGCGCGCAGGGACGACGCCACAGCGTAACCGGAAGACCACGCGGTGGTACGATTGCGGTGCCGCACGGGAGAGGGCGGGAGCGGCCCGTGCTGCCGACGGTTGGCGACACCGGCGGCCGCACTCACCGCAGGGAGCATGGGGTGATGAGCTCCGTGGCCGGAGGGCGCCGCCTGGGCGGTACGAGTGGCCCAATGCTCAGCGCAAGCTCTGGGAGCCTCCGCCATGGGAGCGACGGAGCGGAAGCGGAGCAAAGATGGAAGGAGGACTTCGACACGCCCCTACCTGGCACGCCAAATGTCAGATTCAGGGCTCCACAGACCCAAGAAAGGTTCGAACTCTGGGGCATGTGCAAAGAACTCAACCTATCCGGCCAACCAACCCATCACCCCACGGCCAAGCTCGATGAACAAGGAAGAAGATGAACACGGTAGTTTACCCAGGTTCGGGCCACCTTACGGTGTAAGACCCTACTCCTACTTTGTGGTGGATTTGCCTCACGAGGGGCTGAGGATGAACAAGTACAAGGGATGAATAGCCTCGCGAGGTCTGCTCTGGTGAGGGAATGAGTCGAGGGGTTTGGATCCCCTTCTATGGTGGTGGCTAACCTATATTTATAGTGGCCTTGGTCCTCTTCCCCAAAGCGTAGGCGGGAAGGGATTCCACAACGGCCAATTTGAAAGGGGACAAGTAGTACATCTTATCCTGACGAAAGGTGGTCTTTGCCTGCAAAGCTTGCGGGCATGACGCTGCGGTGGGCTCGGCGATGACATCCGTCCTGCCGAGCTGGTGACCTTGGTCTTGTTGCACTGGAATGGAAATCTTTGCCTGAGTCCTCGGGAACCCACGCCTGTGCTTGCCTCCTTAGCACCAAAGAGGAAACTGTCTTCTCTGCGCCCGCTGGCGCCCGCCTGGCCTTGGTCGTCACGGCTTGCGTCACCGCAACCTCATGAGGTGGGGCACCTGCATAGGAATCTCCGCTCCTCAGGAGGCAGCCTGGGATGGCTGCTCCCTCAGGAGGTCTTGGCATCGTCTGCCTCGCGAGGGTCTTGTCCTGCTAGTCTTTGTAGATGGGCCGTACCAGGCCGTCGATGGAGCCACGTCGTGGGCCGCAGGTAGGCAAGTCTGGGTACCCTGGTTCCCTGAACGCCGACAGCGCCCCCTCAAGTGGTCACAGTACGCCATCATGTTCGACTCCAAGGACCACCTTAGGTGTTCAGCCACCGCCGGCGTGCTCCCCATGCTGTGCACGCCCACCATCAGCAACGTCTCTGTCACCAAGACCCTCATTGATGGCGGCCCCGGCCTCAACGTCCTCTTAGTCGAGACCTTCGAGACGCTTCAAGTGCCTTATGAACAGCTCATGCACACCAGGCCGTTCTCCGGGGTGACCGACGGCTTCACCAGTCCCCTGGGGCAGGTGCGCCTCCCTGTCACCTTCGATACTCATGACAACTACCACACCGAGCTCATCGACTTCGACGTGGCCCACATTGGCCTCCCATACAACACCATCCTGGGGTATCCTACCCTCGCCATGTTCATGGCATCAACCCACCATGCCTACAACGTCCTCAAGATGCCAGGGTGCAGTGGCGTTATCACTGTCGCTTGTGATGAGAAGGATGAGGTCTGCTCCCTCGAGCACGCCTACCGGGCCGTAGCGGTCGAGAATTCTGACGGCGAGGGTGATGTCGCACCCCCTGAGGCTGTCCCCGTGAAGAAGAAGCGGTTCCTCCCGAAGAGCCGCCCCGAGGCAAAGAAGGCACCCGTCGGTGACACCTCGAGCGCCGCGCCTGTCGCCGAGGCATGCCGTCCTCCCGCATAGGAAAGCGCACCCAGTGCCTCCCTCAGGACAGGCTCGGGGGCTTCCACCTGGAGAGCGTCTGACCTGACCGGTGTGACGAGGGAGGTGCTCGGGCACCACTTGGAGGCATGCTTCAACGCGCGCGCCCGCAAGCAAGGAACACGGCGTGAGGCGCCGGGAGCGCGAGAGTTCATCACCAGGGAGATCCAAGAGCTTCAGGAAGCGCGGGCCATGCGCGGCGAGCGCCGCCCCACATGTCCCACCGGCTCGGCTGCCGCTCCCGATGCGAGCGGCGAGCTATGCGTCTGCGTCAACATCCCGGGCCTCAACAGGGCCGCTTCTCAGGACCTCTTCTGGCCGTCACGCGTCAGCCGGAGTGGGGGTGTCCCCTGTAGCTACATCTGCATGCCCTTCGGCCTGCTGAATGTGGCGCCACGTACCAGCAGTTCGCGCAGCTCACGCTGGCGTCTCGCGAGGCCAAGCGCTTGGCGCTGAAGTCTCAAGAGGCCCCGACCCCTCGCGAGCCCCCCGAGCCTCAGGAGCCATCCGGCTCTTGAGGGGTGAACCTTCGCGGCGCGCTTCGCCGGCTTCCTCGATGCTACCGTAGCAATATTGCCAAGTGACTTTTTGGTTTGTTCAATTGAGGGCGCCTCACAGGCTACATCATCCTTAGGTTGTTCAGGGACCGCCCCTGCAGCCATGTTGTTTTTGCTCATGTATCAGATTTAGCTGTGCCTTGATGAAATCTTCCCAGTGGTTTAAAATTGCATGATCGGTGCTTCGTCACCATGAAAGTTGCCGCACCCTCGCGAACCTGCTCTTGACTGCCTCATGAGCAAGGACTGGCACGACGTCTGTGCTCGGGTCCGTCCCTGTAGCGTTGTTAAATCCAAGCGACCGAGCTCTGTCTCGCGGGCCAGCTCCCGTGCACGTCACCTCCTGGGGTCCTTGGTGTCTTATCCTCTCATGAGCCTATCATGAATAGGCAAGTAAGGGCGCGTCCCGGTTCGTACAACCGCAATCGTGGTGCTTCGCCATCGTGGGCATCGCGCGCTGGGTGTTCTTCCTCAGATTGTTACATGAGAAGGCATGGCACGACATCTGTGCTCGGGCCCGTCCCTGCAGCGTCGATAAACCCAAGTGACCGAGTTCTGTCTGGCGGGCCAGACCCGTACACGTCACCTCCTATGGGTCCTTGGTGTCTAGCCTCCTCGTGCAATGGCCTCTAGACGATCATTTGGCGCAGGTCGCCCCCATAACTCAGGTTACATGAGTGCGCAACCACGCCATGAGCTAGGCAACCCGCCTGAGGTAGGACCTCCTAAGTCCTGCGCTAGCTCACGAGCGTCTAGACACCTCCGCAAGTTCTGCCGTGCCAGCCACGTGTACGAATGAGACAGGATTGTACACACCCCAGAGACTCTGGTACAGAGCTCCTACCCACGCCCAGTGGAAGACCCATGCTCAGCGTTGGCAGAATGGTTGCAATACGGCCATGCCCACGCCCAGTGGAAGCCCCATGCTCAGCGCTGGTGGAACGACTGCACCACGACCATGTCCATGCCCAGTGGAAGCCCCATGCTCCGCACTGGTGGATAAACAACTGAGGGCGCTCCTCGGGCAACATCAACCTCAGGATGGCCCGTGCCTACCGCGGCCGCCGCATGGCTCTTCAGCGACACTGCTCATGGCCTTTCCCTGGGCCTCACGAGAGTGGGGGCTGGACACGGTGCTTGTGCTCGGGTCAGTCCCAGCAGCGCTGAAAAACCCAAGGGACCGGGCTCTAGCTCGCGGGCCTGCTTCCGCGCATGTCACCCCACCAAGGCCCTTGGTGTCTAGTCTCCTCGCGTGACACCCAGGTGCAAGCCGACGAGAGCCAGGTATGAGAAATTCCCGGGGTAGCCTCGTCATTGCCGGCATCTTCTCTCATGTGGGCCGCTTGCGCGTCAAGGGGGGACTCCTGAGCATCGCGACTCAGGAGCCTTCACTAGTTCCGAAGCCCCTCACCTCCTGGCCTTGTCCAGGCATCGCGACCTGACATCCCAGTGGCGGTTGAGGTATGCGCGGGGCTGGGCCCTGCTGACGCAGAGCACAAAGGCAAGCAAGAACGAAACCGAGCACGGAAAGGAAACCGCAGAGTACAAACGATAATTACAAGCATCAAGTGTATCTCAAATCAAACCATTGTCTTACGCCTCCGCGAGGAAGGATTAGTCTGTTGCAGGTTGATAGAAGAAGTTTCAAGAAGAGGGACCGCCGCCGTCGTTGCCATCGCCAGGTGCCCCACCACTGCTGTAGGAGAACTTCCCAAGCAGCGCAGCCATGTGGCCCTCCACAGCCTCCGCCATGACGCCATGAGACTCTTCGGGGACGGGGCCTATCACCTCGCGAAAGTAGAAGCTAGGGTCGCGGAGGAGAAGGTGGCTGAAGACGCGTGTCGCCGCCACGAAGAAGAGGTCACGGCATTCCTCCTCCAGGATCCCGTCCACCAGCTGGGCCGCGCTTTCGAGCTCTCCAGTGAGCTTGGAGGAAAGCTCGACGTAGACGGCGTCGGGGGCTGCGAGCAGAGCCTCGAAACCGCCTGCATATGGAGCTCAGTGCTTGGCGGGCTCTGAGCTCGAGGGAAGAGAAGGCGGTGTGGTCCGCCACTGCCTTTGCTTCGGCGTCGGCTTGGATCTTCTTCTCCCTGACGTCCAGTTGAGCGCTCACCTCGGAGACATGCTTGTCGTAGGCTGCTTGGGCTTCGGTCACCTCGTGCTGCAGCGTTTCCAGGCGCCCGCGCTCCGTGGCCTACTCGGCACCCACCTTCGTCAGCTCGGAGTCACGGTCCGCAAGCTTCGCCTCGCGAGCCTTGAGGTCCTCCTCCCGCTGCTGGAGTTGCCGTGCACGCGCGGCCTGTTCTTCCTGGAGCGCATTCAGGCTGGCCTCCACTTTGCCGCAGCGCTTAGCGGCCGCTCCTGCCTCAGCAAGCGAGCTGTCACGAGCCGCTCTTGCCTTGGCATCTTCCTTCATGTTCTCTGCAGCGGCGGTCTCGGCCCGACTCTAGGCCTCCTCGATAGCCGTCTCAATCTGAAGCCACCCTGAGGCGAGCCTCAGGCGCTCCCTGGCGAGGCGTTTATCGGCGTCCTGGAGGTCTGCCCCGAACCGGTCGAGCGCGGCCAGGGTGTCAGCCAAAGCCCCGCGCCTGATCAGGGTGCCGCAGTTCACGAGCGTGAGGGCCTGACGAGGAGGCAGCACCACTGCACTTGTTGGCACCATGACCGAAGAGGCCTCGGCATGCTCTCCTTGAGGCACAGGGGGCTCCGGGTCCTTCCCCGCGCTCGGCTCCCGCGGCACGGCTAGGGTGACTGCCGCCTCGGTCCTCTGAGTCCCGGGAGTGGGCACTGCTTGAGGCTGCGCCGTGGCGCGCCCTGCGTTGTTTTCGGTGGCGGGGGTGAGAGGCGGGGGCTGAGGTGCCGCTCCCTTGTGCGTGGCTAGAGCTGCCGTGACCTTGGCAATTGGCGCCGCGGGCTGAGCCACCGCAACCTCGGTGACCGGCCCTTCCGGTACCACTGGCGAAGCGCTAAGAGGAGTCGGGGCGCCCGTGCGCCTAGGTGTAGCGGTGCCCGTGTGCCAGAGCATGGCGCCAAGTCGGCACTGCGTGCCCCTGCGCCCGCCGAAGTTGCGGCCAAGAATCAAAGCTGCCTTCAGGACGGAGGGCACCTTCACCGCGACGGTCACCTTCTTCTTCTTCTCTGCACCACCGCCTCTGGTCCGGCACGACGGGGAGACAACATGAACATGTGGACTACAAGAACGCAATCAAAAGGCATGTAAGGGTACTTACTCGTCCGACGCGGTCCACTTCCTCTTCTTCTCATCCGCGGAGACCGACGCGCTGCCGCCCTCGCCAGGCACCACCCCCGAGCCGCCTCGGGGATTCTCGAGGCAGCCCATGGTAAGCCTCGCCACATCGTCACCCCCTAGGGAGGCGTGAGGGCCCTTCTGAAGGGCCACATTCGACGGGGGTTCGACCGCCCCCATGCCTGGGGCTGCCCCACCTGACGCCTGCGCGGTCAGGGGAGCTGACTCCGCACTCCTGGGCACCCTGGTGGGGTGCGGGGAAGTTGTGGGCAGAGGATCGGCGGCGACGTCATCGTTCGCAAGGCCAAGGAGGATCCAACGGCGCGATCACGGCGACGCCCTCTCGAGGTCATCCTCCTCCGTTTTTTCCAAATCCTCGTCGTGGTCGCTGTCCCTGGAGGACAGCATCACCGGCGAGCTGGCGTGGTCGCGCGGCTCGAGCCCCCACTCGTCGAAGACGGGCATAGCCTTGACCAACTCCTCATTGTCGTCGCGGCTGTACAGCGGGGCCGCGGCCTCGGGAGGGTCCCCGGGGATGCAGTCGAGCAGGATAAACAAGGCCCCATCCAGTTCCTTGATTGTTAGGCCGGCGACGTGCAGCCTCATTGGGTCCCCCGCACCGTCATACTCCCACAACGGCCGCGAGTGCGCTTGGAGCGGCGCGATACGCTGCGCCAGGAACTCCTTCACGATCACCGCCCCCGTCAGCTTCGCATTCACATGCGCAACTATCCTCTTCAGGACGGGCTTCGCTCGAGGGTCGGCGAGCTTTTCGTGGCCCCATCCAGGGGCCTGCTCGGGGTGCGCCACAGGAGTCATCAAAAGCGGGTTGGTGTGGCGAGCGTCCATGAAGACCCAGCGCTACCGATAGCCTTCCAGCTTCTTCCCGGCTCTCAGGAGGGAGTTTCTCCATGCACGTCAACGAAGGAGACGCACACGGATCGCTGGTTTCGGGTGGTGAACCGCAATCTGAAGAAGTGGCGGAAGAGCGCCACCGAGGGCCTCATGCCCACGAAGGCCTCGCATTAGAAGGCGAAGACGGACATGAGGAGAATGGAGTTGGGCTGAAGATGGAGGGCATGGATTTTGTAGTGCGCGAGGATGGCATAGAAGAAATCGAAGAATGGCGGAACCAACCCAGCAAGGATGTTGTGGAGGAAGAAGGGGTAGGCGGACTCCCCCAGGCTGCACCATGCCATCGAGCTAGGCCAGATCTGAGTCGCGCCCCCTTCGTTTTGATCGCCGGCTATCAGCGGGAACGCCGGGTCGAGATCCTTCTCCTCAATGATGGAGGAGGTCAGGAGTGCCGGCCCGGCGACGGAGGAACTTGTGGCCAGAGCGACGGACTTTGTCTTCCTGGCTGGCGCCATTCGCGAGTCACCGCTGCTGGCGAGGAAGGGGAAAAGCTGTGCTCGATTTGGATCTGAAGAAGCCTCGCGCGAGAGAAAGTGGGAGCGCAGCAAGACGAGAGCAAGCAGGAGAAGGGAGCAATGATGGCCCCGCAGTACCGCCAGGCTTTATGTCAGCCTGGGCAGTTGCCGAGGCAACGTGGGGAAGTGGGGGCGTCCCGTGCCCCAGCACGCACCACACGTTGAGCCTGGCCCGCAGGCGGTTGGGGCCCGCGTTGCTTCACCCCCTCTCTTTCTCTCCGCCGCGAGCGGAGTCGTACTTACCGCGGGCCCGGGGGCTACTGTCGGGCCCGTGGGACTGGGAGTACCCAGACCCGTCTACCTGCGACCCATTGCGTGGTGTCACCAAAAGGCCCAGCGCGACCCATTGCCAAGGCTTCACGAGCAAGACCCTCGCTAGGGCCCCCGCCTCGCGAGGCGAGCATCAGCAAGGATCATCAAGGTCTCCCGAGGGCCTCCTGCGGGGCGGTCTCCCGAGGCCCCTCGCAGGGCGGACATCTCTAGGCTCGACACCCCGCCTCATGCTGCACGTGGGTGATGCGAGCCACGACAAACGGAGCCAGAAGGGCGCCAGCGGGCGCAGACCAGGACGATTTCGTCTTCGGTGCTAAGGGAACAAGGACGGCACGCGGGTTCCCGAAGCAATCCCCAAAGCTTGCCATTCTGGTGCTAGAAGACCAGGACCGCGGGCTTGCCAGGACGGAGGTCATCGCCGAGCCCACCGATGCGTCATGCCCAGAAGCTTTGAAGGCGAAGACCACCTTTAGTCAGGATAGGATGTACTCCTGTCCCCCTTCGAAATTGGCCGTTGTGGTATCCCTTCCCGCCTAGAGTTTTCGGGGAAGAGGGACGAGGCCAGTATAAGTATAGGCTAGTCTCCACCATAGAGAAGAAGAGAGTTCATCCACCCTCCCTTGTACTGGCTCATATTCATCCTCCTCGCGAGGCAATCCACCACAAAGCAGAGTAGGGTCTTACACCGCAAAGTGGCCCGAACCTGAGCAAGTCATCGTGTTCCACCCTTCTTCCCTCTCGCTCGAGCACGACGGAGCATCGCCGTGAGATAGTGAGTGGCGAGTAGTAGCTTAGTGGAGCCCTTCGCGCACACTCCAGTGTTCGAACCTTTCCTTGGGTACCCGGAGCCCCGATTCCGACACCCGGAGACCCTGCCATTATTCAATTCGCATTAGCATCAGCAGGTGCAGGCTACAGCTTAATTAATTGTCCAGTCGCCCCAGCAAATCCAGCGACCACAATGGCATCCGCCGCTAGCTCCAACAACACCGCCACGCCCGACCTCGACCTAGAAGCGCAAGCGCCCAAGGTGAGCGAGATCGCGCAGTGCGTGTTCCCAGGGGCTTCCCCGACGAAGGCGCAACTCGCAACCTCTCTCTGGGTAGTGGGTTCTGCCAGTTTCGTGTTCGGCAAGAGCACCGCCTTCCACCCGCCGCAGGCTGGACCAATCTTCGGTCGGGTTTTCTACTACCTCGTCCTCACCGTGCTCGTCGCCACCGCCGCCGCCGAGATGGCGACGGCCGTCTTTCTGCACATCCTGGCCCTCTCCGACAAGTCGCGCCTCCACACCTTCGCGAGGCGTCTTCTGCCGTGCGGGAACCTTGTCCTCCTCATCGCCGTCTCCGCCAGTGGCCTCGCCATCCCATTCAAGCCCTGATGATCCAAGTACTACTATGCTAGTCCAAAGCTAGTCAAGAGTCCGGTGCTGCACGTGGTACTGTGGAAATATATGCGGAGGTGAGTTGGTCCTACAAATCCGAACCGGTTCTGGCATCTCATAGAACACCGAGTGTAGAGGCCGTTCAGCTCATACAGATGTTTACAATGTCGCGCAAGCCAGATCCCAACCACATCGCTGTGCGTGAGGTACTGCCACCATAAGCGGCAAGAGCATGGCTAACAGTGTTTTGAGAGCGACTAATATGGGTAACAGAAATCTTCCATGGTCATCTGCAATTAACCCAAAAATCTCTTGCACCAATACACGGTGGTTCGAGCGATCCACGGACGACGAGTTAAGCATCGACACGGTCTCCAGACTATCCAACTCAATGAAAATTAGCAACTCAATGACACCGCCTCTAGACTATCCGCCTCCTAAGCCAACCATTCACTGCGCGCAGCTAGTTCTGCCTCTAAACCATTAGCACATGTACGTAATTGCCTACATGCAGTATAAATAATCTCTACAGTAGCATCACGCAGCACCATACCTCCACCAGCAGCTCCTGTAGCTGGGATGTAGCTCCCGTCCGTGTTCAGCTTGGCCAAGCCAACTGTTGGTGGCATCCATCGATTCCCCTCACCACTATGTTTAGCTTATACAGCTGCCGACCTCTCCAAGTACATCACCTTTTTGCCTTTAACAATATCGGTTCTAGGATGTTGCTGGATACATAGCAGGGAATTAATATACCCGTGGAAAAATCCACAGGAGACCTCCGTAGGGGGCGGAATCTTCTCATCAGTTATCTCGTTAAGGAAGTGCCAAATAAGCCACATAGTCATCAGCACCACCAGCAGTGACGTATCTGCGAGTGGCTCCAGCAGCGAGAACAACCATTCGGGGCCATTGTTAAGGACAGAATCCACATGTGGGATAGCTCATATGGGAAAATTTATGAATTATTGCTTTTTCAAAATCATGGCAACCATTTTGCGGAAATATATTAGCTCGCATGGAAAATTTTGAGAAATATTTGTAATGTCACATGGAAAATTTAGGATTTTTTTATAAATCATGGCAATTTTTACAAACGCTTCTAATTTTTGTCACACGGAAAATTTACATAATTGTTGTTTACTAAATCAGGGCAGCTTTACAAATTTTAAAAAGTACCACCCCAAATGTGTTGTACGTACGTACCACGACATTTTTATTGAACTTACCATGGCAATTTTTCAAACACACCATGACAAATTTATTCACACATATATATTTTCCATGGCAAATTTTCACCGGCGGGAGACTGTTGGAGATATGCCCCAGAGGCAATCATGTATGATGATATTTCCCTATGTATTCATGAATCCTTTGTATTGTTCTTGAACATCATCAATGATATGTATTGAAAGCGCAGGTTATCTCCCAGTGTGTGTGGGGGGGGGGAGGGTGAATGGGAGTTTTTTAGAAATTCGTCAAGCTCTGAAGAATTTGATGAAGATCAGAGGGAAGAAATAGAAACACAAGAGAAACTAAGTCATCACATAGTCAGAGTACATGCAATCAGAATATGTTATAGTGAAGAACATGCAATCATACAATCATATAAGCATGAAGAATATGAACTAAGGAAATGAAAGATAGCATGATGAAATTCTTCAGTTCAAATTCGTTAGAGAATAGATCACAAATTCTTCAGCAGCGGAATAATGTAAGGGAGGGTGAGGAATTTGAAACCAGGTTGGCTCTGTGAAGACAATGCAATTTGGTAGACCAGTTCGAGTTGCTGTATCAACTGTATGTCTGGTTGAGGCTGTTAAGTCACAACTCAGAGGACACACAGTCCTCACCGTATTCCTCTTGAGCTAAGGTCAGTTAGTCCTCGCCCAATCACTCGTGGTAAGTCTTCAAGGTAGACTTTCAAAACCTTCACAGACTTGTTGACCGGCACACCACAATGACTCTTGGTGTACTCAAAACCTGACGCCTAACCGTCTGGAAGAATGACAGTCTTCAAAGGTAACATGCGTCGGATCACACAGATCAATCTCTTCACTGATGCTCAATCACTTTGGCTCTGGGTTTTTCCTCACTTAGGATTCTCTCAAAGTCGTTGGAGGATGGGTTGATCTCAAATGACAAGTGTCAAGTTCTCTCGGAGCAGCCAACCAACAAGTGGTTGTAGGGGGCGGCTATTTATAGCCAGGGCAACCCGACATGAATTGTCGTAAATGCCCTTCTCTGATTCGACCATTGTCAGGATAAGGATCCACTCGACAGCTGGCCCGCGGCGCAGCAACGGTCGGAATTTGAACTCTCAAATTCGTCGGGGCACTCAATTTCCTCACGGTAGGCAGATCGGACTGGTAAAGTCCTAACTCCTCAGCCTGACCAAATTCGTCAGTGACCAGATGAACTTCGTCACTGTCGCTAGCAAATGTGTCAGCTGTTCCGGAGATTTCCAAAGGCTTCACTCGAAGCGGCTTTTGTGTGTATAGGTTTTAGTAAGTTTGAGCATCACTTTGGAAATGTGAAATATGTTTCATCTAGACCCCCTTTAACAGTACAGTTTTTCCTATGACTCAAATAAGAAGAAAAGAAACTACGAAAACAAAAGTCTTCAAGCTTCAAAGTCTTCACATCAATTTCTTCAAAGGCCTTACTAATTTCATCACCAAATTCTTCACTTGAAGAAAACCATTTTTAAGGGTCTTCTTCCATGTGTTAAACCAAATCCTCAGAGACTCTTTCTCCTGTGTATACTGACAAAGACATTAGTTCACCAACCTATTTGTCTTCAATACTCCAAAACCACTAAGGGGGCACTTGATGCACTTACAATCTCCCCCTTTTTGGTGATTGTAAGTGCTAGTTATCGACTAGAAGGGGGGTGAATAGGCGATTTTAATGAAAGTCTTCAAGACAGGCAATGTCTTCGAAGAGAAGCAAGCAAATAACACCTACACAGTATGCAGCGGAAGATAAACTACACTAGCCATGCAATAGTCAAGGAATAGTACACGGTAAACACAAAGACAAATAGCAGCTAGGTAGAGTGGATCGGAATAGGAAGATAGTATGAAGCCAAATATGCAATCAGAGAGTATGTCGTCACACAATGAAGTCAAACAGAGCAGGCAATCAATGACTTCACGAAGCTAAACTGTATGTAAAGGGGGTGAAGTGATAGAACCGGTTGCTTGATGAAGACAAGGATTTGGTAGACCAGTTCCAGTTGCTGTGACAACTGTACATCTGGTTAGGGAGGCTGAGATTGAACTCAGAAGACCACGTCTTCACCTTATTCCCCTTGAGCTAAGGTCACGTAGTCCTCGCCCAATCACTCAGGTAAGTCTTCAAGGTAGACTTCCAAACCTTTACAGACTTCGTTCACCGGCAATCCACAATGACTCTTGGATCCTCAAAACGCGATGCCTAACCGACTGGAAGATCACAGTCTTCAAGTGTAATAAGTCTTCATATCACGTGGACATAAAAACTTCAGTGATGTCAAACACTCTTTAGGCTCTGGGTGTTTTGGGTTTTGTCCTCGCAAGGATTCTCTCTCAAAGGCTTTGGAGGTGGGTTGCTCTCAAATGACAAAAGCCGTGCACTAACTCTGAGCAGCCACCAATTTATGGTGTAGGGGGTGGGCTATTTATAGCCAGGAGGCAACCCGACATGCTTTGTCCAAAATGACCCTGGGTCACTAAGGAACCGACACATGTCCAACGGTCGGATTTCAAACACACGCGACAGCTTGACTTGGGCTACAAGCAAAGCTGACTTATCCAACTTAGGATAAGATTTTCTCTCATTGTCTTCACTCGAAGACATAGGATTTTAGGTTGAGCATCACGTCAGTCTTCTGACTTTGTTCACCTGGACCCCACTTGACAGTTCGGTGGTTCCTATGACTCAAGAAAGAAGAAAATGAAACTATGAAAGAAACTATGTCTTCGTACTTCATTGTCTTCAAGTGAATGCCTTCACACGTCATTATCCTTGACGTGAATGTCTTCACGAACCACCATTGTCGTCAATGTCTTCATACAATTTTTGGGGGTCATCTTCGATGGGTAAACCGAAGCAAAAGGGACTTCTACCTGTGTTCTCCTGTGAATCTCACAAACACATTAGTCCCTCAACCACGTTTGTCGTCAATACTCCAAAACCAACTAGCGGTGGCACTAGATGCACTTACAATCTCCCCCTTTTTGGTGATTGATGACAAACTGGTTGAAGTTTTCAATGGGGATAAAAATATGTGAAAGTTAAAGAACATGGCCATTAGCTTCATTAACTTGAAAGAGCTACCCCTGAAGATGTGCATATAAGTAATTTGCCTTTGAATGCAAATGCACATTGCAGGTTCTGCTTTGTGGAGATCTCCTTCTGTTCATGAAGTCAAGTCATCGTGCATACACAAATGCATTGAAGATAATGACATGCACAATAATAAACGGGCGTCTACAGAATGATTTCATGCGCATAAGATAGGAATTCAACCACGCATAATGAAGTAGAAGAAAATGTAGCAGATGTCCCATCTGGACTTAAGTGTTACAACTCAAAAACGAATAGTTCATGAACAAGAGTTGCAAGACTTAACAAAAATATAGCACCCGACCGATATGAACCCGCTTGAAGACTATCAACCCATATGCTTCTCCCCCTTTTGTCATCGAATGACCAAAAAGGACTGAAGACATAGGGTGTCTAAGAGTTCCCCGGAGGTGTTGGTGAAGATGTTGGGGCAGCCGGGTCGACGTTGGTGTTGGGCGG
Organism: Thinopyrum elongatum; assembly: GCA_011799875.1. Lineage (NCBI taxonomy): Eukaryota > Viridiplantae > Streptophyta > Magnoliopsida > Poales > Poaceae > Thinopyrum > Thinopyrum elongatum. The sequence goes on along the minus strand of CM022302.1, from coordinate 347,778,646 downwards.
TGCAGAAGGGCCTGATGCAGCGTCGTGGTGTGGTGAAGCCATAGCTGGTGAAGTAGCGTCATCCTCCTCATCAATGATGCGTGCAACGATAGTTGGGGCGGATGATGAGTAATCAGAATCTTCAATGGAAGGTGAAGGACGCCACTTAGCTGATTCAGGGGGCTTGGAGTCGAATTTGAAAATCTCTGTCAAGCCATCTGCAATGAGATCATCTTCAGAACAGAGCATTGTGAGGCTCTTCCAAGCACGCCGGTAGGCTTCATGAGCAACAAAAGAGTTCTTGGTGGAGAGGTTGCGAATACGATTGACATCCATAAGAAGACTTGTGTGGTGATTGGAGCTGGTGGAGTACGTGGAATGACTTCATGCAAAGGGGTATTGGGGTGTTGCTCTTCCCAGAACTCATCTTGGGAAATTGGCGTCGTGGGACCACCAATGCTAATAGGTTCACTGTGCGAAGGCACGGGCGATGATACCGAGTTCTGGGTCAACTAAGGAAGGACTTCATCATCTTCTTTCTGAACATTGTCTTCTTGACCAATGTCTTCAGCTGCGGTGGAGTCAACAGCTGGAATTTCAACAGTGACATGATCCTCTGTGATAGCAGGTTCATGCACAACCATTCTGCGTTCTTGGTTGGAGGAGGCAGGTAAGGCAACAGACAAGGGCTTCACAAGCAATGGCTCTGGAGGAGCAGATGAGGACTCTGGTGCTTGTGCCCTTTGTGAAGCCTTTGAGGACTTCGTCTTTTGCTTCTTCTGGGATGGAGCGGCATTAGAAGCTTCATGGCTTCAACCTCAGCTTGCTTGGTCCTCTTCCTTTTGGAAGCAAGAGATGGAGCATTAGGCTTCGGACCAGTCATGCTAGAAGGGAAGATGATCTTTGGCCTTTCTTGCCTTGGAGCCTCAGCTTCGGGTTCAACTGGCTTCTTCTTCTTGGCTGCCAACTTGGGGTTAATGCCTGGGCGCCCAAGTGCCTTTCTCTTCAAGGCTTCATTGTGAGCCAGAACACATTTCTTGGCATAATATTTGAGGCGCTCTCGAGAGCCCTTGGCGTCATCACGATGCTTTTGGAACTCTGCTTTCAGGTTAGCCAGCATTAACTTGAACTTTTGAACATCAGAAACACTTAGCCTTGCCATGTGCTTCTTGAAGACTGCCTTCTCATGGCCAATTTTGTTTTTCTGCTCAATGACCTTCTAAGCAATAGCAAGTTCCTTGGCTATACAGCCTTAGAATGTGACACTGATGTCAATAGGCAGCTGCGGATCATCAATGGTAAGAGAGGTGTCTTCAAACCATTCATCAATGAAATTATTCAGTATATCAGCATCAAACAGAGGCAGCTCCTTGAAGATTTTGGCCTCCTGTTTGCTTTTGATTAGCAGCTCTAGGGCATCATCAGCAAGATTTTCATCACTGGACAGATCTATGATATCATCTTCATTGCGCAGAATGCTTGCTGGAGTAAGGCCTTGCCCTGAGATTTTCTTTGTCTTCGGAGAAGTCCGAGACAAGTCTTCAGAATGTACACTTGTTTCAGAAGGTGCAATCTTCAGAGGCTTCACTCTTGAAGCCTTTGGTGCAGATGCAGGCTTTGAAGCCTTTGTCTTCTTGACAGGCTTTGAGGATTCAAGAGCAGGTGTTGGTTGAGCTCCTTTAGCAGCTTCAGCGTGAGCTCTTCGCTTAGCCCAATGCGCCAGATACGCATCAAAATCATTGAATGGGCCGATAATATTTGGTTCGGCTTCACGAGAGCCGTCTGGCCTTGGCTCAGCTGGACCTAGATTGAAGATAATCCCAAGGTCTTTCTTGTTTTGGGCAGCGGAGCCCCTTGCAAATTGATAGTTGGCTTCAAACAGATCATCATCACGACACCACATCAAACTGGATGGATCTGGGTTTTCTGGCATTGGCCCTCTTACCATGCAAGGATAGAAGCCTTGCTGAATGGCTTCAGCCTTGGTCATTGGTTGAAGCTTCTTGTATATAATGTCGGCCCAAGGTGGCCTCACAGCGTTCTTGGCAGCGTACTCTGGGGTTACGAAGTTGTACAAAAACCATTGCTCAGCCCAGTACCCACGAATCCATTGAACGCGTTATTTGCGCTCCCCATACTTTTCTTCAGGATCAGATTTGTACATTTCATATAGATCTGGAGGCAGATCCAAAGCAGTGTTGTCACGGCGCTGCCTACCCCCTTTCTTGGCTGATTTGCCACTTGACATTGGCTTCACAAGATTGATTGGCTTCGCTTTACTGGTCAGACAGGAACTGGCTTCAGGAGAGTCTATATGACGCTGTAAGAAGTCTATAAATGAATCCAGACTATGGGAACCAAGAGACTCGCCCACGGACATGTACCTGTGAAAGCATTAGAGATGCGAGGGAAGTAGGAGAGGTCATATGCATTCTCAGAGGTTTTTGAAGACAAAATCAGTTTGAAGACATTGACCTCATAGTGCGAAGACATTCACTTATAGGGATAAGTTGGTTCCAGATTTGTACGAATCCATGAATAGGTACAAGTGAGGAATCAAACTAGTTGTGAAGCATAAGCGAAGATACTTGCAAATATGAGATGTAGAAGATGGAAGATCTAGATTTGGAGGTGATAAAACAACTTTCTGAAGATATAGAAAGTTCATCGGATCAAATAAACGGTAAAAAGTAGGAGTTTAATTACTGCTCAAGAACAGAAGAAGAACTGCTAGACGAGTCGGAGGAGGAAGTCGAGCAGTTCGATCTCCCACACCCTAACTTGGCGGCGGAAGACGGCTACGGCGGCGGCAGGGCGAAGATGACCGCGACCAGCATGAGTACGACGATGGAGAGGTCGCGGCAGCAAAGCGCTTCTTCTCCGGCGACGAGAGAACTAGCAACAGCGCTAGGGTTTCGAGCAAGACAGCGATGCGAGTAGAGTTTTAATGACCGCGGGGGATGTGTATTTATAAGAAGTGGAGCGGAGCTATGAATTTACTCAGCTGCCCCGGGCGGTACGCATCTGTGCGACGCGTGGCACGCATGCAATAGTTTAACAACTGGGCCACGACCTCACGCACACCTGGTATGACGGGTGGTCGTTCCGGCTTCGCCGAATTCTGGCATAAAGGATAAGAACAATAAATGCATTTTAAATGTTTGTCTCAAAATCTTCGACTGACAAGGACACAGTGAAGACAATCGACACGTGTCAAATAGAATGCATATGAAGATTTAGAGAGAGTAGGAGAGATAAGCACATATGAGGTAAGGGTCCGATCACATTCACTTAGTGCAGAGAAAGCAACTTGAAGACATAGCTATAAGTGAATGCTATAGACAGGCAATGAACTCCAAATTAGATGTGAAGATAAATCATGAAGATAAACCAATGTTGAAGACAAATAATTTGTGAAGATAATGTCGTGTGACGCCGAACTAAAATCTTCAAGAGAGATTGGTGGTGGTGTTATCCACCGTATAGGAAGTATTAGATCCAGACACGGCGCACAATTATCGTGGCTCTCTGAAGTCAATTTCCACATTAATGTCTTGACACTTAGATTGTATATCTTCATGAGTTGAAGACATATGTTACTTCGTGTGTTGTGCACCTAAGTCATCAATATGCATAAGCGTTAGGATGTGTGTCCATTCACATGATATTTGAGGATTTTAAGATATTTAGCTCACACCGCAGCTTGCAAAATCTCTTTTCATCCAAAGGCTTCATGAAGATATCTGCCAATTGCTCTTCAGTGTTCACATGAATGATATCAATGTCTTCCTTCAACACATGATCTCTGAGAAAATGATGACGGATCTGAATGTGCTTTGTCTTCGAGTGCTGAACTGGATTGTGAGTGATCTTGATGGCTCTTTCATTGTCACAGTAGAGGGGCACCATCTTCTTGTTGATGTCGTAGTCCTTGAGAGTTTGCTTTAACCAGAGAAGCTGAGCGTAACAAGATCCAGCAACAATATATTCAGCTTCAGCAGTAGAGAGTGGCACACAGTTCTGTTTCTTTGAAGATCAACAGACAAGTGATCGCCCAAGAAAATGGCATGTGCCTGATGTAGACTTGCGATCCACCTTGTCACCAGCATAATCAGCATATGAGAATCCAACTAGATCAAACTCTGAGCCCTTTGGATACCATAATCCTAGCGTTGGGGTGTGAGCCAAATATCGAAGTATTCGCTTCACTGGGAGGCGATGCGACTCCTTTGGTGCCGCTTGGAATCGGACACACATGCAAACGCTAAGCATTATATCTGGCCTAGATGCACATAAGTACAATAAAGAACCAATCATGGAGCGGTATACCTTTTGATCAAACTCTTTACCATTGTCGTCGGAGCCCAATTGACCTTTGCTTGGCATTGGCGTCGTGTAGCCTTTGCAATCTTGCATTCCAAACTTCTTCAGACAATCTTTGAGGTATTTTTCTTGAGAAATGAAGATGCCAATGCTTTGTTGACGGATTTGAAGACCAAGAAAGAATTTTAGCTCTCTCATCATGGACATCTGATATTGCTCTTGCATCATATGACTAAATTCATCACTGTATCTTTTGTCAGTGCAGCCGAAGATAATGTCATCCACATAGATTTGGCATACACACAGTTCTCCATCATATATCTTTGTGAAGAGTGTGGGATCTAGAGAACCAGGTTTGAAGCCTTTGCTCTTCAGGAATTCTTTGAGTGTGTCATACCAAGCTCGAGGTGCTTGTTTGAGGCCATATAATGCCATGCCTTGTTGAGCATATAGACCATGTCAAGATGGTTGGGGTCTTCAAAACCAGGTGGTTGAGCTACATAGACTTCTTCTTCAATCTTGCCATTGAGGAAAGCGCTCTTCACATCCATTTGATACAAAAGGATGTCATTGTGGTTGGCATAGGCTAGCAGTATGTGAATGGCTTCAAGTCTAGCCACGGGAGCAAAGGTTTCATGGAAGTCAATTCCCTCTATTTGTGTGTAACCTTGAGCAACGAGACGAGCTTTGTTTCTGATGACTTGGCCATGTTCATCTTGTTTGTTGCGGTAGATCCATTTGGTGTCAATAATATTGTGCTTGCGAGGATCAGGACGTTTGACTAGCTCCTTGTAGGTGTACTAGAATAGGGGTACCCTAGTACCCCGTACTTGTGCACGGGCAGTAGTAGCATCCCGCGGCCAGGCTTGCGGGAGGACAGCCAGAGAGAAGCTCAAGATTATTAAGCCATTCAAGGACAAAGTATACAAAGCAAGAGTTAAGGCCCCGGCAAGAGGAGCTTGCCGGGAGGAACAGCTGAGGCCCAGCCTGGGCATTGCTGAAGCAGAGTACTTGCCGCGGCAAGGTACTTGCCTCGGCAAGTCATTGGCTGCGGCAAGGTATTGGCTGCGGCAAGATAGCGGTTGCGGCAAGGTACTTGCCCCGGCAAGTTACCTTGCACGGCAAGCTATGGGTTGCGCCAAGCTGTCAGGTGCGGCAAGGTCTTGCCGCGGCAAGCGTTACTGTACCACTGTGCTACTGTGCTGCTCCGGTGCCTCTGCCAGCGTGGCGCTCTGGGTCCTTCCAAGCGTGCGTGGCAGGGCACTGTGTAGACGGCGGTGCACTGTAGATAGCGGTGCAGCAGCAGGTGGGATAGGCTTTTCCCACATCCACGACGTCCGGGTACATGTATGTGGACAGCAAAGGCATGGGCATTTAATGCCCTTGTCCCCTGCCGTCAGTGGTAGGTAGGACATGTCATCCTGGTAATAGTGGCCTTACTGTAGCAACTTTCCACCTCTACCTTTACTGTTTGCCACCTGTTGGTGACCCCTTTGTGCGTATAAAAGGAGGCCCATAGGCAACGTGAAAGGGGGGAGGAACTGGAAAAGGGAGAACTCCAGTATTGTACGCAGCTACTCGGTACTGTAGCGCTCCTGGAGCTAGAACAATCATACAGATAATAAACCAAAAAAAGCAGGAGTAGGGTTTTATGCATCCGTGCGGCCCGAACCTGGGTAAATCTCTCTCGTGCACTGTCGTGTTCTTCGCTAGATTTGCTCTTCGTGCGAACGTCTCTCCCTGCCGAATGTAAAGGGGTCCTTCCCTGGGTCCCATAGGTGATCGCGGATTCGTCCCCGACATCTTTGGCGCGCCAGATAGGGGAAAGGAGGTTGTGTGAACCTAATCTAGCGATTTGCGCGCTAGTTTTTGGGCCATTCTCCGTCTTATGGCTCCAAAAAAGAAGACTTCAGCCATCGGTGCGTCCACGTCCAACCCGCCTGCTCCCGTGCAGGAGGGTGCCGACGTGATTGCGGCTGCTGGGGGGACTGGAGAGCGAGAGCTCCTATTACCTCCACCTGTCCAAAATCGGGCCAGCAACGCCAATCTTGGCGCTGCTAGGTCTGGGAACGCAGCGCTGCTCGCTGCTGCTGGCCCTGCAAGCTCCAGAAACGGTGCTGCGCGTTCTGGAACGCCTGCGCCGGTTCAGACGCCGCGGCCTTCGCAAGAAGCCCGTGACAGGCAGCGTCCTGACGCCCCAGGTGCCAGGCGCTCCCTGGATAATGAACTTGCGCATCAATCTCGAGATGCGCGGGGTCACCATACGCAACAACACGTTGGCGGGGTCGAGGTGCGGTCGCCTGGGCGTGGAGATGCTCCTTCTAACATCGTTAGGAGTAAGAGCATCCCACAGTCCTCACGCCACTCGATACCTCCCAAACCAGCAGAAGCGTTGGCGCGTGCGCAGCTGCTCCTGAACTTCCCTCCACCAGCAGATAAGCTTGACGAGTGGAGGGCAACCATTCAGAGCCTTCTCAGCTTCGCTGATGCCGACCCGGTGCGCGCGGCCGACAAGAGAACTGGTGACGATGCTGTCACCAACAAGAACGGCGAGGGGGCAACAACCGTACACTCCCCACCCAGACGGCCTCGGTCGCCGACACGTCGAAACGACGCCCGTGGCGATGATTCCACGGCGTCGTCTGACCCGCGAGCTCGTCGTGACCAGCGCCTCGTTCTTCAGGAACGCAGAGGAGAAGACGCTCGTACCACTATCGAGCGAAGGAGAGAAGCGCATCGTCAGTCCGACAGACGCGCAGGGCCCGCTGTTGACATGCATGCGCCAAGGGATCCTGGCGACTTGCCGTACGCGGTAAGTTGTCCAGCGTTCACCCGTGAGCTGCGGCAGGTCCAGTGGCCCAATCGCAAGGCTTTCAAGCCTGACGTGCCGGAGAAGTATGATGGCAAGACACACCCGTCGGAGTTCCTCAGCATTTACACCATTGCGGTGCAAGCTGCCGGGGGACGAGACGACAAGATTCTTGCTAACTACTTCCCGCTCGTGTTAAAGCGCAACGTCGTCTCATGGCTCATGCACTTGCCGGAGAACTCCATTTCTTCATGGGCGGACCTGTGCCATCAGTTTGTTGGTGCCTTTACTGGCGGTCATCAACCTCATGGCCAGGAGAGTGATCTTCATCTCATCCCCCAGAAGGAAGGAGAGCCCCTACGCAAATACATTCAAAGGTTCAGCCGCGTACAGTACAACATCCCAGATGTTCACCCCGCTGCGGTTATTAGCGCGTTCCATCAGAACGTGCGTAACCGCAAGATGCGGGAGGAAATGGCGATGACCAAGGTCAGAGACATTGGCCAGCTATATGCTCTCGCCGACAAGTGTGCGCGCGCTGAAGAGGGAAGGAAACTTCCCGGTGAAGGTGTTGGCGCAGGGGGGAGCTCTGACAGCGAAGGTACCGCCCGGGCAAAGAAGGGCCGGCGGCGGAACAACAGGAAGAAAAAGGGCAAAGCTGTGCTTGCCGTCGAGCAGTCCAGCGGCAACGGCAGCACCGACAAGGCCAAAGTCGACGGCTCCGGCAAGGAGATTGCCGCGTGCGCCAACTGTCAGGCCTTGGCGGCTGCCGACAAGCAGGACGGCTCCGACAAGCAATATTGCAAGATCCACCGCACCAAGGGACACGATCTCCAGAACTGTCGACGAGTCGAGCAGCTTGTCGAACAGCAGGAAGCTGAGTATGAGAGGCGCGACAAGGAGAAGGCCCCAGAAGGTGCTGGCGGGTCCGGCAAGAAGCGCACTGCCCGAGGAGGGCGTCGCGGCAAGGCCAAGCAGCAGCAGAGAGACAGGCCTCCTCGTGGCCGCGACAAAGATGATGATGATGATGATCTAGATGATGAAGAATCCAGTGAGCACGAATTTCAGAAAGCCGCAGAAGTCTTGTGTGTTGACGGTGGTGCTTCGTTGCATTCTTCTCACCGCCAACTTAAACAGTGGGCGCGAGAGATCAATGCGGCGGAACCATCTGTTGACGCCAGAAAGCTTCTGAAGTGGTCCGACACGCCTATCGTCTTTGACATTGAGGACCACCCTGACCGCACAACGGCGGTCGGGTGCTTGCCGATGTTGGTTTCACCAACGATCTGCAACCTCAAGGTCACGAAGATGTTAGTTGACGGTGGGGCCGGCTTGAATCTGATTTCGCCCGCTGTGCTCCGGAAACTTCAAATCTCTGACGGCGAGCTTGAGGAAATTGGTACTTTCCAAGGAGTCAATCCAGGAAGGAGCAAGCCGAAAGGGAAGATCACGCTGCCAGTGACATTTGGCGGCGAGCTGAACTACCGGACCGAGAAGGTCACCTTTGATGTTGCCGATATTCCATTGCCTTATAATGGGATACTTGGCCGTCCAGCGCTCGCCAAGTTCATGGCAGCCTCTCATTATGCCTACAACGTGTTGAAGATGCCAGGTCCAGTAGGTGTTATCACAGTTCCCTGCGACAAGAAGGATGCGCTTATTTGCGCCGACAAGATCTACCGGGAAGCAGCTGCCGCAACTGCCGCCAAGGCACTTGCCGCTGAAGCTCTCGGGCGGGAGAACAAGAGGAAGTCCGGCAAGAGCTCCTGTGCCCACTCCGGCAAGCGCACCTCTTCGGAGTGCTGCGCTGCCATCGAGGACGCACCAGAGAGCTCCACCGGCAAGTGTAAGAAGAACAAAGCCGCTCCGCCGGCGACAAAGAAGGTGCCCGCCAAGGAGGATGGCACTGGTGGTTCCTTCACCATCAGTGCCACACTTGACAACAAATAGGAAAACGCGCTCGTTGCTTTCCTGCGGGCGAATGTCGACGTATTTGCATGGCAACCGTCCGACATCCCCGGTGTTCCCAGGAAAGTAATTGAGCACCACCTTGCCGTTTGTCCCCACGCGAGGCCCGTCAAACAGAAAGCCAGAAAGCAAGCTGTGGAGCGGCAAGAGTTTATTGCGGAAGAAATCAAGAAGTTGGAAGCAGCAGGCCTCGTTAGAGGAGTGTTCCATCCTACGTGGTTGGCCAATCCTGTTGTCGTGCGCAAAGCGAATGGAAAATGGAGGCTTTGTATTGATTTCACTGATGTCAATAAAGCTTGTCCCAAAGACCCATTTCCTTTGCCCCGCATAGACCAGATTGTTGACTCCACGGCAGGATGTGATTTGCTTTCATTTCTTGACGCATATTCAGGGTATCATCAAATCTTCATGGCTGAGGAAGATGAGGAAAAGACCGCATTTATCACACCCTGTGGCACATACTGTTTCGTACGTATGCCATTTGGTTTGAAAAATGCTGGTTCGACATTTGCAAGAGCCGTCCAGATTGCTTTTGAGCCTCAGCTGCACAGAAATGTGGAAGCCTATATGGATGATATAGTGGTCAAAAGCAAAGACAGGGCTACTTTGGTTCAAGATCTAGAAGAAACTTTTGTAAATCTGCGCAAGATCAACCTGAAGCTCAACCCTGAGAAGTGCGTGTTTGGAGTTCCCTCCGGCAAGCTTCTCGGGTTCTTTGTGTCTCAACGTGGAATTGAAGCCAATCCTGACAAGATCAAAGCCATTGAGCAAATTGAAGCACCGAAGCGCGTCAAGGATGTACGACGACTTGCCGGCTGTGTTGCTGCCCTCAGTAGGTTTATCTCCAAGTCAGCTGAGCGCGCCCTGCCATTTTTCAAAATCTTAAAAAAGGCAGGTCCATTGAAATGGACTCCGGAGGCGGAGGCAGCGCTGCAAGACTTGAAGAGATACCTCTCCTCTCCTCCAATACTTGTCGCGCCTAAACCACAAGAGAAGTTGTTGCTGTATCTAGCGGCAACCAATCAAGTGGTTAGTGCTGCGCTGGTAGCGGAGAGAGAGGTGGATGAGGAGGCAGTAACTGCGGCAAGCACGACCAGCGACAAGCTGGGGGCAACAAGTTTTGCTGCCGACAAGGATTCGTCTGCGCAGTCAGGCAAAGTGATACAAAAGAAGAAAATGGTGCAGCGCCCGGTCTACTTTGTGAGCTCTCTTCTGCAGGGAGCTAGGTCAAGGTATTCTGGTGTGCAGAAGCTGCTTTTCGGCCTTCTCATGGCCTCGAGAAAGCTGCGCCATTACTTTCAAGCACATGAAGTTACCATCGTCACTCGCTTCCCGCTGAAAAGGATTTTGCAAAATCCAGAAGCGACGGGCAGGATTGTCGAGTGGGCGTTGGAGTTGTCGAGCTTTGGTCTCAAGTTTGAGAGTACATCAACCATACAGAGCCGAGTTTTGGCAGAGTTTGTCGCAGAATGGACACCAACGCCAGACGAAGAAATCCCAGAGATGACTCTCCCCGGCAAGGAGACAAGCAAAGAGTGGCTTATGTACTTTGATGGTGCCTTTTCGCTGCAAGGCGCCGGTGCTGGCGTACTGCTTGTCGCACCCACCGGAGAGCACCTCAAGTACGTGGTCCAAATGCACTTTCCCAAGGAACAGGCGACGAACAATACTGCAGAATATGAGGGGTTGCTTGCCGGTCTCAGGATCGCGGCAGACCTTGGGATCAAGAAGCTTATTGTCAGGGGAGATTCGCAGCTTGTCGTCAGGCAAGTGAACAAGAACTACCAATGCCCATTGATGGAAGCTTATGTAGATGAGGTGAGGAAGTTGGAAGAACGCTTTGACGGCCTACAAATGGAGCACGTCTCACGTGCTGAGAATGACATTGCCGATGGTTTGTCAAAGCGCGCCGCACTCAAATTGCCTGTGGAGCCAGGCACTTTTGTGCTCCAACTAACTCAGCCATCCGTGACGCCATCAGTAGGGCAAGGCAGGAAGAGGAAGTTGGCTTCTGGCAACTACTTCCCGGCAGAGCTCCCCGAAGCCGCCGGCAAGAAGGCTGCCAAAGCCAGCGCCAAAGATTCAGAGGGGCAACTTGCTCCGACAAGGCCTCACGCTCTTGTCGTTGAAGCGGGTGCTCCTAGGCTAGAGGCAAAGGGGCAACTTGCTCCGACAAGACTTCGGGTCCTTGTCGTTGAAGCAGGCGCTCCTGATCGAAGCGCTGAGGAGCAAGATGCTCCGACGAGGCCTTGGGCTTCCGTCGTTGAAGCAACTGCTCCCGACAAGCTTGTTGAAGGACAGCACGCTCCAGCAGGGCCCCAGGCTCTTGTCGTTGAGGCGGCTGTTCCCGCCAAGCTCATCGGGGAACGGCCGGCTCTGGTAGAGCGACGAGCTCTTGCCGTAGGGCCTGATGTTCCCGCAGCAGAAGAAATGCCTTTAGTCCTCGTTGTCGAGCCACAGGCTCCAGCGTGGGCGCAGCAGATCGTCCGTTTCCTTCAGACAGGAGAACTTCCCGAAGAGCAGGAAGAAGCGGAGAAAGTAGCCCGACGGTCCAATATGTATCAATTTGTCGATGACATGCTGTGCAGAAAAAGACCAAACAGTGTGAAATTGAAGTGTATTCCCCGGGAAGAAGGACAGGAGCTGTTGGCGGAGATTCATGGAGGCATATGTGGTCACCACATAGGGTCAAGAGCCCTTGTTGGAAAGGCTTTCCGGCAAGGTTTCTTTTGGCCCACCGCCCTCCAGGATGCAACTGCACTAGTAACCAAGTGTGAAGCGTGCCAGTTTCATTCCAAGCAGATTCATCAGCCAGCTCAAGCTCTCCAGACAATCCCTCTCTCCTGGCCATTTTCGGCCTGGGGGCTCGACATTCTCGGCCCCTTTCCCCGTGCCACCGGGGGCTTCGAGTACTTGTATGTGGCCATCGACAAGTTTACGAAGTGGCCAGAAGTGGAAGCAGTGAGGAAGGTGACAGCACAATCAGCCATCAAGTTCTTCAAGGGAATTGTTTGTCGCTTTGGTGTTCCTAACAGGATCATCACCGACAACGGTACCCAGTTCACGAGCCACGCCTTCATGTAGTATGTCGAAGACCTTGGCGCCAAGGTCTGTTTCGCTTCTGTTGCTCACCCCCGAAGCAACGGTCAAGCTGAAAGGGCAAATGCTGAAGTGCTGCGTGGGCTCAAGACGAGAACTTTCGACAGGCTGCGCAAGTGCGGCAAAAACTGGATCGAGGAGCTGCCAGTGGTTCTTTGGTCGATCAGGACGACGCCAAATCGAGCTACTGGCCAGACGCCTTTTGCTCTAGTTTATGGAGCAGAGGCAGTTCTCCCCACGGAACTCGTATACGGGTCACCTCGAGTGCTCGCTTACGATGAGCTTGAGCAAGAGCAACTGCGGCAAGATGATGCTGTGCTCCTCGAGGAGGATCGTCTTCAGGCTGCTGTGAGAGCTGCTCGCTACCAGCAAGCTTTGCGTCGCTACCATAGCCGCAAAGTTAATGCCAGAAGTCTCGAGGAAGGCGACCTTGTTCTTCGGCGCGTTCAGTCGGCCAAGAATTCAAACAAGTTGACGCCGAAGTGGGAAGGCCCTTATTGGGTGAAACGAGTCACCAGGCCCGGCGCTGTCCGCCTGGAGACCGGGGATGGCATTCCAGTGATCAATTCCTGGAACATTGAGCATCTCCGTAAGTTTTTTCCATAAGGCGCGGTTGCCGGGCCCTTCCCCGGCAACCACCTTTTGTACAAGTCTTGCCGCTGTTGCATGTAATCCTTTGTACAAAGCCAGGCGCAGACCCTGTGCATAAATAAAGCTTTTGTATTTCGCAGTTTTTGACGATTTCATGTTTACTTTTATTTTGCATGACTATCTGACATACTGTGCAGTACAGCCTCCCCGGTAAGCATTAACGAGCCGCCAAGCTCCTATATCTTTATTTTCTCTTCTTTCTTTTTCTCAAAAAGACAGAAGCTTCCCTCGCGCACAAGTTTGCCGGGGGGGGATGGGATAATGATATGGACCAGGCATCGTTCAAAGAAACTTTGCCTTGCCGGGTAGAAGGCAGCGGCAAGCAGTGACAAGACCTTGCCGCGGAGAGATCAGCGACAAAGCTAAGTGCCAAAGTTTGAATAACCAAAATTCTTTTTTATTTTCAAGGTTATTTTCCTTGAACGATACTACTCTTTGTATGGAAAACCTGTGCGCGACGGAACCTAAGTGTAATCGGTCGCGCCCTTACCTTGTTTCGAGTCCTCTCAACAACCTAAGTGGCCGCACTGAGCGTGACAAGGTTGCTTGCCGGCAGCAGCACCGCCAGCAGGCTGCTGGAGTCCCGCACCCAGCGCTCGCGGCGATGGTGCGCGCACCGGCAAGTTTCCTATAAGCGTAGGGCAAGTACACACAAAGAAAGAAATTGCTCAAGGGAGATGACATGCATTAACTTCAAAATATTGCATGTTATATTACAAGATAAGTTGCCGCGGCTTAAACAGATTGTTCTTTAACATGTCTAGCGGCGGCAAGGAGGGAGAAGAATGGGCTCTCTAATTGCGGTGCTCGCCTTCGACTCTCTGGATTTGGTCCACCCTCTCCACGATGGGCGCGACAAGGGCCTCTAGTGGCGCGGGGTCGTATCCCTTCGGCAAGCTTTTGAAGATGTTGCTGAAGTCGACGCCCGGGTTTCTGTATGCTATCTTCACCAACAACCTCCGGAGAACTCCCCGGCAAAGCCTGCGTGACTCGTCGGCCAGTTGAGCCTTGTGATTGACTTGGAGCTGTTGGAGTGCTTCTACTACTCCGTCGAAGAACTCGGCTAGCTTGACGCTAGTTTGCGTGTTCTTGTCGGTGGAGTACCCAAAGTCCGGCACCTTCAGGGCAGTCAGCTCCTTGTCGATGTCCTCGGCTGCGCTGGCAAGCCTGTCTGTGAAGATCCCCACATTATCCCTGAACTTCTTGTGGGTTGCAATAGCGTCTTGAAGCAGACCCTTTTCCTTCTGGAGCTCTGCCATTAGAAGCCCTTCGCGCTTTCTGGTGGTGTCGAGCGTCTCCTTCAGCGTGGTCAGTTTCAGCTTCAGGTCTGCTCTGGAGTCATTGGCGGCGGCAAGCAGATTGTTCTTCTTGGCTATGGTAACTTGCATCTCCGCCAAAGCGTGGGTCACCTTTGCCCTCTCACTTTCAAGCGTTGAGAGCTTGTCACCGTTTGCCTTGAGGGCGGCCTCTAGTCTTGCCACTTTCTCCTCCGTTTCCTTCCTGTTCACTTCTGCAGCAGCGACAGCGTTGGTGGCCTCCACCAACTTGCTGGCGTACTCTTGGGCCAAGGCTTCGATTTCCTTCTGGTGTTTTTGTGCCTGCCCCTGGGTCCGCTCTGCGACAAGTCTTGCCACCTCCTCGTCTTTCTGTCGGAGGGTTTCGGCAAGTTTCCTCTTGCGCTCGGCAAGTTCTTCTTCGTGGGCATCAAGGTCCACTTTCCGCTGGTTCAGATCACCGGCCCGAGCAGACAACTCCTTGGCGGTCTCCTCCTGTTTTTGTTCAATGTCTTGCTTCATCAGGAGGAGGGCCTGCCGTTCTTCGGCCAGCTGTGCCCGCTTGGCCTCTAACGCATTAAGAGATCGCGCACGGACATCCGCCAAGATCTCCGCGCGCCTCAGCATGTCAGCTTCGGCCTTCTCGATGAGCGCCTCCCTGGAAGCTAGCTTCTCCCGTCGGGCGCGATGAAGATTCAGCAGCTTTTGAAGCAGTTGCTCCTCTTCAGACGTGCTGCTACTGCTGGCGCCTGGCGCATCCACAAGCTGGAGCCCGGCAGCGGCAAGGATCTCCTCGTCCACAACATCCTCCTCGGTTGGCGCTCTGGAGCCCACCGTCCAGGGGAGGCTGACGTAGACGTTCTCGCCGACCCGGACGTATTTGCTTGGCGGAGGCGAGTTGGGCGCTGCCGCCTCGTCAGTGGTTGAAGGACCCGTGGTCGGAGTAGCGCCTGGCGATCCTGTGGCCTCAGGGCCGTCAGTACGACCACCGGCTCCCTCGCCGGCCTCCTCAGCAGCCTTCTGGGCGGCCTCAGCTTCAGCAGCCTTGGCGGCTTCATCGGTGGGCGCCTTGGCGGTATTATCCTCGGCGGCCTTGCCGGCCTCTTCGGCAGCATTGGCAGTTTCTTCGTCGGCAAGCTTGTCGGCTGCCAGCTTGTCGGCCTTGGCAGCGGCGGCCTTGGCGGCCTCGTCGTCGACGGCCCCTGTGGTGTTCTCCTCGGCAGAAGAGTCAATGTTCATTGGCTCCACCGAGGAGGGCTCTGCCAACCCGAGAAGTAAGGCAAAAAGAGCTTCAGGAAGAAATTCAAGAAGACAAAAGAAAGAAAGCAGAAAGAGTTTTGCAGCAAGTGGGTTTACCCATGTTGAGCTCAAGAGCGGTGGGCTCCCCTCCCCCGTCAACGTTTGTCATTGGGGTGGGGTCGCCAGCGCTGGTGCTTGGCACTTCGGCGCTTGCCGGCTCCTCTTCGTGGCTCGGCTCGCTAGTGGGAGCCCTTACCGGAGATCTTCTCCTTGGCGGTGTGGTCGAGGGGGTGGTACTTCTGGAGCACCTTCAGATGGCTCCACTTGCTGCTCCTCTCCTACACGCCCAAAGATGTCAGTAACAAAATGCTTGTTCCTCAGCGACCGCCAGCGAAAGGTAGTTGAAATACTTACGCTGGGGGCTGCAACGAGGGCTGGGCTCCGAGCTGGTCGGGACGGTCTCAGACGCTCTCCCGGTGGTTGCCGTGGGCTCATCTTCGACGACCACCACAGTCTTGCTCGTCGAGACCTTAGCTCTCTTCCTTGTCCTCTCCGCCAAAGTTTCCTCCCTGCGGAAGCAAGGCCGGAGCGCGACAAGTGAGGACAGAAACAAAACCTTACAAAGATTGAGGGTCGCGGCAAGGGAACTTACTCTTCCTCGTCGTCCTCTTCGCTGAGAGCGGAAAAATCAAAGTCCGCCTCCGTGTGAGGAGGGGGAGGAGGGGGAGCTGGGCTCCTTGGCCGCTTGGCGGGGGTAGTAGCAGTGGTCTTTGATGACCCTGCTCCAGTTGTCGGGGCCGTGTGAGACACTCCCGCAGCACCAGCCCTTGCCGCGGTCGAGCGCGTCGAACGGCGCTCCGGCGGTTGTTGAACTTCTTGCCGCTCAGCCACTTTGCCAAGCCTGCGAAGGCGTTTCCTCCTCAGAGGGGCTGGGGACTCTGACTACGGTGGGCTTTCGGTGCCCTCCTCGGAAGAGGAGCCCTCATCCTCCGAGCTGCCTGACTCGTCGGCAGGCTGGCTTGGCCCGACATCCTTGCCGGGTGCGGCGAGCTCGCCCTTCCCGGCAAGCATCCCCTGCTCGGCAAGGCTCTCCTTTTGTGCCTCGTCGAGCTCCGCCAAAGTATAACCAAAATCGCCAGCTTCCCTGGCGAGCCTGTCCTCCTCCACTCTTCGAGCAATGAATTCTATTTCTTGCTCAGTGGTGTTGCGGACGAGCCACTCTTCCACCCGGACCTGCTTTTCGACCGTGGAGTCAAAGAATCGCCGCACGTCTTCTTCGAGCGGCACGTCCCAAGTTGCTTCAACGCTGTGCGCATTGCAGAGCGGCATCATAGCGATGATTGCACTCAATGCGGAGTTGTTGCAAAGGGGCACGATGTGCTTCGGCAGCGTGAACGCCTTGTCGTGCTTTTCTGGATCTGTCTCTTGCTTGAACAGTTCTCGCATGAAAAAGTCGTGCTGCAGAACTGTGAAGTTGTTGATCAGTCCAGGGCGTAGCCGCATGATATCGGCTGGGTTCTTCCAATCAGAGGCCGGCCTTCCTCTCTGCTGCAGAGGAGCAATGCGGCGGCGGAGGAAGTCTGCGCCAACCATCCCTATGGTGAGCCCGGCCTCCCTGAGCCGTATGATCCTGGCAGCGGCAATCTCTAGCTTTTTGTCCTGGGGATCCAGATCGCTCCAGTCTGTGCCACGCGCTGCTGGGGTCTTGCGAAGCTCACAGTATGGTGGCGGCTCGTCGTCAATGATCCAACACCATTCAGACCGGATTTCTCCCCATCTTGGGCGGAGATCCCCCTTCAGATAATGCTCCTTGGCACCCAATCTTGAAACGAACGAGACGCCAACAGTGAGAGGCTCCCCCTTTTCAGCACGGGGAGTGAAGTAATGCCTGAACAGCGCGGTGTTGGGTGCGACGCCGACGAAGTTCTCGCACAGATGCGCAAATATTGCCATGGTGGATACGGCATTCGGTGTGAGATCCAGCAGATGGAGGTTGAAGGTGTACATGACGTCGCTGAAGAAATCCGAGTACGGTGGGCAGAGCCCGCACCAAAAGTAGCAAGCAAAGAAGGGGTACTTGCTCACTTCGCTCTCGTCGGTGGCTGGGCGAACGCGGGTGGCCGGATGCGCCTTGGTCCTCGCGGCCCACATGCCTTGGAACTTGGCCTTCAGATCCGCCCCCGTGAGCGTCGGAGCGAAGAGCGCGTACTTCTGCCTCTTCATCTGCGCCTGGGTCTCCGTCCTTGAGGACTTCCCCGTCTTCCCCTTTTCTCCTTTGGGAGGCATGGCGAAGGCGGAGCTGAGGACCGAGGGAGATGCGGACGCGCGCGGTGGCGGAGGATTGGGGAAACCGCTTTTGTTTTAGAGCGGAGGAAGAAGAAGGCGGAGATTTGGAGATCGAGAATGGTGAGAGGGGTGTGCGAGTGCTTCTGCAGGTCCCTCCTTTTATGGGGAAAGATGCGGAACCATCCGCCCCTTCGTCATTCGAGATGGCTGCGCACGCTTCCCACGCTCCGCGTTCAACGCGCGACGCGTGGGAGAGCGTGCAATTAAACAGCATAGGGACGTTTTGGCTTATCCTAGCCACGCGTGCCCGTGCACTGTTTGGGCCTGGCCCAACAACGCCCGGCACATTGTGTGGCCCAGGCCCGGGGGCTCCTGTAGGTGTACTAGAATAGGGGTACCCTAGTACCCCGTACTTGTGCACGGGCAGTAGTAGCATCCCGCGGCCAGGCTTGCGGGAGGACAGCCAGAGAGAAGCTCAAGATTATTAAGCCATTCAAGGACAAAGTATACAAAGCAAGAGTTAAGGCCCCGGCAAGAGGAGCTTGCCGGGAGGGACAGCTGAGGCCCAGCCTGGGCATTGCTGAAGCAGAGTACTTGCCGCGGCAAGGTACTTGCCCCGGCAAGTCATTGGCTGCGGCAAGGTATTGGCTGCGGCAAGGTACTTGCCCCGGCAAGTTACCTTGCATGGCAAGCTATGGGTTGCGCCAAGCTGTCAGGTGCGGCAAGGTCTTGCCGCGGCAAGCGTTACTGTACCACTGTGCTACTGTGCTGCTCCGGTGCCTCTGCCAGCGTGGCGCTCTGGGTCCTTCCAAGCGTGCGTGGCAGGGCACTGTGTAGACGGCGGTGCACTGTAGATAGCGGTGCAGCAGCAGGTGGGATAGGCTTTTCCCACGTCCACGACGTCCGGGTACATGTATGTGGACAGCAAAGGCATGGGCATTTAATGCCCTTGTCCCCTGCCGTCAGTGGTAGGTAGGACATGTCATCCTGGTAATAGTGGCCTTACTGTAGCAACTTTCCACCTCTACCTTTACTGTTTGCCACCTGTTGGTGACCCCTTTGTGCGTATAAAAGGAGGCCCATAGGCAACGTGAAAGGGGGAGGAACTGGAAAAGGGAGAACTCCAGTATTGTACGCAGCTACTCGGTACTGTAGCGCTCCTGGAGCTAGAACAATCATACAGATAATAAACCAAAAAAAGCAGGAGTAGGGTTTTACGCATCCGTGCGGCCCGAACCTGGGTAAATCTCTCTCGTGCACTGTCGTGTTCTTCGCTAGATTTGCTCTTCGTGCGACCGTCTCTCCCTGCCGAACGTAAAGGGGTCCTTCCCTGGGTCCCATAGGTGATCGCGGATTCGTCCCCGACACTCCTAGACATTATTGAGCTCAAATTGTTGAAGCTCTTGTTGCATAACTTGAATCCATTCTGGTTCCATAAAGGCTTCTTCAACTTTCTTGGGTTCGGATATGGAGACGAATGCAAAGTGCCCACAAAAGTTAGATAGTTGCATTGATGCTATCAATTATCTTCTCAATCTGAACTTCATTAAGCACTCGAGGATGAACAGGGCGAAGACTTTGCTGTTGCTGATCATTGTCTCCAGTCTCAGCATTGTCTTCACGCTGAACAGGGGCTGGAATCACAACTTCTTCATCGCCTTGTTACTCAGTGGGTATGATTTCTCCAGTACCCATTAGCTTGATAGCTTCACTTGCTGGAACTTCATCTAGCACATTTGGTAGGTGCTCTCTTTGCGAGCCGTTAGTCTCATCGAACCGCACATCTATAGTTTCAACCACTTTATAGTGAAAGAGGTTAAAGACTTTGTAGGTGTGCGAATCCTTTCCGTAACCAAGCATTAAACCTTCATGTGCTTTCGGAGCAAATTTGGAAGTGTGATGTGGATCCTTTATCCAACACCTAGCACCGAAGACTTTGAAATAACTTACATTTGGTTTCTTACCAGTGAGTAGTTCATAAGATGTCTTCTTGAAGAATTTATGAAGATATACTCTGTTGATGATATGGCTTGCAGTATCAATGGCTTCAGGCCAGAATTTTCGCGGAGTCTTGTACTCATCAAGCATCGTACGAGCCATCTCAATAAGAGTCCTGTTCTTGCGCTCCACGACGCCATTCTGCTAAGGAGTGTATGGAGCGGAGAGCTCATGAGTGATGCCTAGTGTATCAAGATAAGTGTCGAGGCCTGTATTCTTGAATTCAGTGCCATTGTCACTCCTGATGTGCTTGATCTTGATGCCACAGTTAGTCATGGCACGATTTGCAAATCGTCTAAAGACATCCTGCACTTCAGTCTTGTAGAGAATTATGTGCACCCAAGTATATCTAGAATAATCATCAACAATTATGAAGCCATAAAGATGTGCAGTGGTAGTAAGGGTAGAGTAGTGAGAAGGGCCAAATAAGTCCATGTGAAGCAGCTCGAAGGGACGTGAAGTCGTCATGATTGTCTTCGAGGGAAGTTTTACCCTAGTCATCTTCCCAGCTTCGCAAGCACCACATAGATGGTCCTTCTTGAACTTGACGCCCTCGATGCCAATGATGTGCTTCTTCTTCACAAGAGTGTGCAAGTTCCTCATGCTCGCATGCCCTAGCCTTCGATGCCAAAGCCAACACTCTGAGGCTTTTTCTAGAAGACACACGACAAGTTGTGGTCCTGCGGAGAAATCTACCATATACAGATCACCTCTTCGATAACCTTCGAAGACTCGAGATTTGTCAGAAGCCATTAGCACAAGACATTGATATTTTCCCAATGTCACAATCATGTCAAGATCACAAAGCATTGAGACAGACATTAGGTTGTATCCAAGGGATTCAACAAGCATCACTTTATTCATGTGTTGACCCTTTGAGATAGCAACCCTACCTAGACCCAATACCTTGCTTTTCCCGGTGTCAGCAAATGTGATATGGCTTTTTGTGGATGGACGAAGAGTAGAATCCATGAGAAGACTTCGATCACCAATCATGTGGTGAGTGCATCCACTATCCATGATCCTTTCAGTAGCTTTCAGAGTTGTACCCTACAGTGCACTTAGTAGGATAGGCTTCACCAAGAGTATTGTGAAGAACAAACATGTATCAATATAGACGTTCATCATAGGTAAGCATAGTTGAGGATATGGTAGGACGATCATCAAGACAACCATGGGCAAAATAAATGGTAAGACCATTTTGGCATTTTATCTTGCGCCCAACAAGATTTTTCAGGTCCCCAGCATTGTCTTCAGAAGTCAATGATTTTCGGCTAGAGACTCGACCCTGCAAGAGAAGTTAATTCTTCTTAACCACCCACATCTGAAGGATGGCTTAGAAGCAATGAGTCTAAGTGCAGCATCTGAGAATTTTGGCCTTGAAGCCCTAGCAAATAGTTTTGCAGGAGGTGTATAGTACTCAAATGAATATGCAGAAACGTTCTTTGACTTGTGAACATAGCGGTTTGAAGAAACTCGCTCATATTCATGAGTCTGATGATAGTTTCCCTGTAAAACATTGGCGTTAGGGTGACCTTGTGAGGTCCTTTATCTGTATGAAGCCTTTGGACCATATGAAGCGTTTGGTCTGGGGTTTGTCTTCTTCCCAGGTGGTGTCATGAAGACATTCATGGGAAGCTTCTCAAGATGACTTTTAGGAACCCAAATCTTCTTCATAGGTGACACATTCCTGCAGTTAGTTCCAATGAACCTGGCAAAC
Source organism: Thinopyrum elongatum (assembly GCA_011799875.1). Lineage (NCBI taxonomy): Eukaryota > Viridiplantae > Streptophyta > Magnoliopsida > Poales > Poaceae > Thinopyrum > Thinopyrum elongatum. Next base: position 347,757,300 of record CM022302.1, on the reverse strand, counting down.
ACTTCCCCGTTCTGGTTTTTGAACAGTTTATAGTTTGAGTCGAATGACCCATCAATGATGATACGATTATGACAAGTGAAACCAGATAGGGTGGATGGATCCACTGAAGGGCCCTTTGCGACAACCCATGTGGTTTTGGGGTGCTGCTCAGGCTTCCAGTAAGAAACAAGCTCATATTCATGAGTCTGATGATAGTTTCCCTGCAAAACATTGGCGTTAGGGTGACCTTGTGAGGTCCTCTGTCTGTATGAAGCCTTTGGTTTGGGGTTTGTCTTCTTCCCTGGTGGTGTCATGATGACATTCACAGGAAGCTTCTCAAGACAACTTTTAGGAACCCATATCTTCTTCATAGGAGATCCATTCCTGCAGTTAGTTCCAATAAACCTGGCAAACACTTCATCGTTCTGGTTTTTGAACAGTTTATAGTTTGAGTCAAAGGACTCATCAATGATGATAGGATTATCCCAAGTGAAACCAGATAAGGTGGATGGATCCACTGAAGGGCCCTTTGCAGCAACCCATGTGGTTTTGGGGTACTGCTTAGGCTTCTAGTAAGAACCATCAACATTCATTTTCCTCTCGAAACCAACACCCTCTTTCCTAGGGTTTCGGTTCAGGATCTGCTTCTTGAGGACATCACATAGAGTCTGATGCCCTTTGAGGATTTTGTACATGCCTGTTTCAAGCAATGTCTTCAACCTGGCATTCTCATCAGCAATAGTAGTGGAATCCTCAGAAGAGGGGTTAGTTACCACATCAGCAGTTGAAGATATTGCAACTTCAGAAGTATTTGAACATTCAGCAGTGGAGATAGCATTATCATGCTCAAGGCATTTTAAATAAGGTGGCACAAACTCTTCCTGAGAGGAACTGATCTGTTGAGCGAGTAGTGAATCATTTTCTTTTTTAAGATCTTCATGAGACACTCTTAGTTTCTCTAGATCTTGCTTTCTTTGAAGATATTCATAGGAGAGCTTCTCATGATTAGCTGAGAGGGTTTCATGACGTCTTTCAAGTTCCTCGTACTTAACTTGAAGATTATTTATGTCTTCGTTTAAGGACTGAGTTCGATTCATTTCCTCGTCCAACAGGTCATTGCTTTTGTCTAGCAATTTTTGAATCTTTTCCATAGCTGTTTGTTGCTCAGTTGCAATTTTTGCAAGAGTTTTATAGCTAGGTTTGGATTCACATTCAGAGTCATCTTCACTGGAGGTTAGAAAGTAAGCATTGCGTGAGTTTACCTTAGCACCTCTTGCCATGAAGCAGCAGGTAGGAGTAGAGTCGTCGTCATTATGAGCTTCAACGTCGGCGATGTGCCCATTGTCTTCAGTGTTGAAGATCGACTTGGCGACGAATGTCGAATCTAGAGCCAAACCAGCAACTGCAGAATCCGACTCCTCCTCAGACTCCACCTCCGCCTCTTCAGAAGCAGACTCCTCATAATCCATTTCCTTGCCAATGAAAGCACGTGCCTTGCCAGATGAGCTCTTCTTGTGAGTTGAAGACTTTGAATATTTCTTCTTCTTCTTATCGTCAGAGTCATATCCCATGCTCTTCTTCTTTTTCTTGGCTTCCTTTTCCCATTGAGGACATTCAGATATGTAGTAACCTGTCTTCTTGCATTTGTGGCAGGTTCTCTTCTTGTAGTCACGAGTGGAAGCCTCAGCATTTTTGGAGCTGGATTTTGACGACTTTCCGAAGCGATTCTTCTTGGAGAACATTTGGAACTTTCTCACAAGCATTGCTAGCTCTTTGCCTAAGTCTTCAGGATCATCAGAACTGCATTCAGAGTCTTCAGACGAGGAAACAACCTTTGCCTTCAGAGCATGAGATCGGCATAGTTGGGACCATAGATATCTTTCTTCTCAGATAGCTGGAACTCATGTGTGTTGAGCCTCTCAAGTATGTCAGACGGATCGAGATCTTTGAAGTCAGGACATTCTTGGATCATCAGTAATAGGGTGTCAATTGAGCTATCAAGTGATCTCAAGAGCTTCTTCACAACTTCATGCTTAGTGATCTCAGTGGCGCCAAGTGCGCGAGCTCATTTGTGATATCAGTAAGCCGGTCGAAAGTGAGCTAGACATTCTCATTGTCAATCCTCTTGAATCGGTTGAAGAAATTGTGAAGCACATCAATTCTTGAGTCTCTCTGGGTAGAGACGCCTTCGTTGACCTTGGACAGCCAGTCCCAGACAAGCTTCACAGATTCTAGTGCGCTCACACGGCCATACTACCCTTTGGTCAGATGACCACAGATGATGTTCTTGGCAGTTGAGTCCAGTTGCGCGAACCTCTTGACATCAGCGGCAGTGACGCCTTAACCGACTTTGGGAACACCAGTCTTGATGACATACCAGAGGTCGTTGTCAATGGCTTCAAGATGCATGCGCATCTTATTCTTCCAGTAGGGGTAATCAGTGCCATCGAAGACGGGGCATGCAGCGGAGACCTTGATTATCCCTGCAGTCGACATAGCTAAAACTCCAGGTGGTTAAACCGAATCACACAAAACAAGGGAGCACCTTGCTCTTATACCAATTGAAAGTGCTAGTTATCAACTAGAGGGGTGTGAATAGGTGATTTTAATGAAAGTCTTCAAGACAGGCAATGTCTTCGAAGACAAGTGAGGGAGTCCTGGACTAGGGGGTCCTCGAGATGCAGGCCTATCTCACATGTGCTGGACAGTTGAGTCGCGCTATGGTTGCTGGTGGACCGAGCTACGGAGCAACATTGTATTCGGACGGGAGATCTTTTGTGCCTTGGTGTGTACTCCAAGTCTAGATAGAAGATTCGACATGCCTATTCCTTTATTGTAACCGACTATGTGTAACCCTAACACCCCTGGTGTCTATATAAACCAGGGGACCTAGTCCGTAGAGGAGAGAGAACAATCGCCATCCTACTAGTCTAGGGTTTAGTTCATCTGATCTCATGGTAGATCAACTATGTATTCCCTATATACACAAGCAATATAATCAAGCATGACGTAGGGTATTACCTCTTAGAGAGGGCCCGAACATGGGTAAGTATCGTGTCCCACGTCCCTTGTTCCCCACTGATCCAAGATCCACAGTTCAGGACCCCCTACCCGAGATCCGCCGGTTTTGACCCCGACATTGGTGCTTTCATTGAGAGTTCCGTTGTTGGATCACCGAGGGATCGATGGTTAGCCAAATCATCAGAGATGGCATAAACACCGGGGACATCTTCGTCCCCGGGCAACTTTTCGCGTTCGGCAGCATTGTCCTGCATGCCGACTCGACCGGTCATCTCAACCAGGTCGACAGTTTCGCCCCTGAGCATCAGATCAGGTTTGGTAACTTCAAGTACATCACCGATGCTCGAGGCGATCTGATCTTCACCGGCTTCTCAGCCTCGCCTGGAACGACCACGGCCTCCGAAGCATTAACTTCAGGGCCTCTCCCCGATCTGATCTCTGGATCGGCCCTTATCACGCTACCGGCTTCGAGCTCGGAAGCAACTCCTACGTCCGAAGACCGGGAATCAACCCTGTCCGGAACCTTTGTTGTAGGGTGGAACCCTAGATGGAGATCTTTCACGAATTGGAGGGGAAATCCCCAAGAACAAGAGGAACACAAAGGGGAAAACACACAAAAGAACACTCAAGAACAAGTCCAATCACACATCCACTAGACTCAAATCCACACAAGATCCACAAAGGTACATAAACAACAAGAGGAACATGGGTACATGGTAAAGTTCATCTCAAATCCAAAGGAGATGAGGTCTTGGTGATCTAGGTAGATCCTTCTCACAAGGAGGTCTTGAATCCCTAGGGATCTTCTCCAAAGGAGGCCTTGAACTCCAATGGAGTGTCTCTCTCTCAAGAGGAGGAATCCCACAAGGGGAGGTACATGAGCTAAGCTCTAATGTCTAGATCTATTCTTAGCTAAGTCTAAATGGAGGAGGGAGAGGAGTATATATAGGTCCAAGGCATGAAGGGGTAAGGAGGGACGAAATGGGGATTACATGGGCAAAGCCCGCAGCAACACACAGGGGGCCCCGTGTGCACGGGGTAAGTGGAGCTCGTGCGCACGGGGTCTCCAGAGACCTGACGCATGAGCCCGTGCGCACGGGGTTCATGAGGCCCATGGACATGGGGGTCCCGTGGGCATGGTACACGCCCGTGCGCACGGGGTCTTCAGGACCGCCAGCCTGGGAGGCCCGTGGGCATGGGGTCGGAGGGGCCCGTGCGCACGAGGTTGCCTGGGAGCTGCTGCCTTCTTCTTGGCGCTTCCTTCTCCGCTTCTAGGCTTCCCTCTTGAATGGTGTAGATGTTCTGTTCTCCTTGGACTCCTCCTCGATGAATGTGTAGCTCCGCTCACACCTATGCATGCACACAAGAGAGGGGTCAAGTAGTATACCATCCTTGAAGGGTACAAGTGGACACGTGTAAAGGAGATGACTCACCTTTGTATGCATGAAGTAGATGTCGCACTTGTCACTTGCCAAACAGACTCTTGACATGGTGATGTCCATAGGATGCTCCGCATCATCCCCTCCCCCTTGGGAAAGATCCGACCTCGGATCAAAAACCAAATCACCATGGGAAAGAGATGATGTTGCCATGTAGAAGTGGACGATCACCAAGCATTCATCATCTTGTAGTTCCAAATGGGCACTCTCCAATGTCGCACCGTCTTGTAATTCCTTCAAAAGGAGCAAAGATAAAAAGCACTTGGAAAAACAAATGTGGTTGGCGTTAGAGCAAAACCAAGCATTCAAGAGGTGATTCACCCAACAAGTGTTTTCATCAAGCATAGCATATGGTTTGACAAAGAAGTGTGGCATGTCATTTAAGCATATAAATTGAGCACATGGAAAAGCATCATGGAAACAATCATGCAAAGGTGAGGTAAAGGTGCTAATATGTGTGACAAGTAAACAAGCATCTACCTCAATGTCATAGCAAGCATGCATAAAGCGCTCAACAAATGGTCTATGGAAGGCATAGGAATCATTCACAACACCAAATATAGCAAAATGTCTAAACACATGGGGCAAGTGCAAGACAATCCAAGCATAACATGCATAGGGTGTAGTGAAGATATCCTGGCACTCAACACAATGGAAAGAGCAATTGTTCAACATGTGTGAGGCAATCAAGTCAAGCAAGTGACAAGCAAAGGGACATGGCATATGTGAAGTGATGACATTGGTGCAACCAAACATGTGATATGAGCAAGTAGGCAACAAGTAGGATGCAACACACAAGGCATATAAGTCATGAGGCATGTCAGTGTGGCAATGATAAGTCGAAGCAAGATCGCTAGCATGTGTGCAAAGTGTCAAGGTGCAAGCAACACAAGTAGTACGATCCATAATATTCATGCTCATGGTTTTGAGGTTCTCAAAAGAGAAGGATATCACCTCGAAAGCATGTCCTTGTGCATCCTTCACAATGCCGAAGTACAAGCAAGTGCGATGTAGACTCGTCGTGGTAGAAGGTGGTTCGCTCTCGAGCAACCAAGGACACACATTTCAATTTTGAACCCATTGATATGCACTGGAGCAAGTGCATGTAGTTCAAATTTGAATTATGCACATAAATGCATAGAAAACTCAGTTAATGTATAAAAATGTCCAAGCGAACCCCGAAAAATCCCAACAATTGACACAACACTCCTGTTGTTCTATGTTGACACGAGAAAAATTTTGAAAGCAAGAAGAGGCAACGGATATCATTTCATCCCCAAAGGTGGCACGTTCCCTACCGAAACCATCAGGCTTGTTGTGAGAAGCTCTGGTTTGCGAGAAGCTTATACCCAAACCTGCCCCAAATGGGACAAATTTTTTACCACAACATGTTGATGCCGCTCCATGATAGCATGTCAAGTTTCATGAACTTCAGACGAGTTTTGGATTTACTAGAATTTAAAAACCATGTATCTCAATGTTTGCGGCCGAGCGACGGTGGCAAGGTGTTTGACATTCATTCCCATTTCTTGCATGGGACCTAAGCATGCAACCAAGGACACAAATTTGATTTTTCAACCAATTTACATGCACTGGAGCATGTGCATGTAGTTCAATTTGAATTATGCACATAAATGCATAGAAAACTTAGTTAATGTATAAAAATGTCCAAACGAACCCCGAAAAATTCCTAAAATTAACACAACACTCATGTTGTTCTATGTTGACACTAGAAAAAAAATTGAAATCAAGAAGAGGCAACGGATATCGTTCCGTCCAGAAAGGTGAAACGTTCCCTACTGTAACCATGAGGCTTGTTGTGAGAAGCTCTGGTTTGTGAGAAGCTTATACCCCAACCTGCCCCAAATGGGACAATATTTTTACCATGGCATGTTGATGTCGTTCCATGCTAGCATGTCAAGTTTCATAAATTTCAGACGAGATTTCGATTTACTAGAATTTAAAAACCATGTACCTCAATGTTAGCAGCCGAGCGACGGTGGCAAGGTGTTTAACATTCATTCTCATTTCTTGCATGGGACCTAAGCATGCAACCAAGGACACACATTTCAATTTTGAACCCATTTATATGCACTGGAGCATGTGCATGTAGTTCAAATTTGAATTATGCACATAAATGCATAGAAAACTCAGTTAATGTATAAAAATGTCCAAGCGAACCCTGAAAAATCCCAACAATTGACACAACACTCCTGTTGTTCTATGTTGACACGAGAAAAAATTTGAAAGTAAGAAGAGGCAACAAATATCATTTCGTCCCCCAAGGTGGCACGTTCCCTACCGAAACCATCAGGCTTGTTGTGAGAGAAGCTCTTGTTTGCGAGAAGCTTATACCCAAACCTGCCCCAAATGGGACAATATTTTTACCACGGCATGCATGTCGATGCCGTTCCATGATATCATGTCAAGTTTCATGAATTTCAGATGAGTTTTTTATTTACTAGAATTTTAAAACCATGTATCTCAATGTTAGCGGCCGAGCGACAATGTCAAATTGTTTGACATTCATTCCCATTTCTTGCATGTGACCTAAGCTTGTAACCAAGGACACACATTTGTTTTTTCAACCCATTTTTATGCAATGGTGCATGTGCATGTAGTTCAATTTTGAATTATGCACATAAATGCCTAGAAAACTCAGTTAACATATAAAAATGTCCAAACGATCCCCGAAAAATTCCAAAATTAAACACGACACTCCTGTTGTTCTATGTTGACACCAGGAAAAAATTGAAAGCAAGAAGAGGCGACGAATATCGTTTTGTCCACAAAGGTGACACGTTTCCCTAACGGAACCACGAGGCTTCTTTTGAGAAGTTCTGGTTTGTGAGAAGCTTATACCATAACCTGCCCCAAATTGGACAATATTTTTTACCCCAGCATGTTGATTCCATTCCATGATAGCATGCCAAGGTTCATGAATTTCAGACGGGTTTTGGATTTACTAGAATTACAAAAGCAAGTACCTCAATGTTTGCCGGAGAGCCACGGTGCCGTGGTGTTCGTAATTCATCCGCATTTCTTGCATGGGACATAAGCATAAAACCATGGACACATATATGATTTTACAACCCATGTTGGTGCACCGGAGCATGTGCATGTAGTTTAATTTTGAATTGTGCACCTGAAATGGCTAGAAAACCAAGTTAATGTATAAAAATGTCCAAACGAACCTTGAATAATTCCAATTTTTTTACGACACACCTATAGTTGCATGTTCACTGCAGATAAAAGTTCTAGCAATTCAAACACCCTCCATTGCCGCTGTGACCCCATTATGTAATTCAAATCATGATGAAAAATCAAGTAGATCACACACAGTTTATTATCACCAACCATGTGAGATGCAGTACAAAATATCTTGGAGCACCGTCGGAGTATAGTACGCCTATGGCTTACGCGAGAAGGTGCGTTGGCTACAGTCCATAGCCGACGTGTCAAGCACACTAGCTCGCTCCCCGAATATCATTTCACTGTTCAATCATCGTCGATGAAAGATGGGGACGTGGACCCGCATCATGAGGGCAACTTTGGCGGCCCACTCCGGTGAGAGCGCGGCCGCAGCCGCCATGCGCGTGCTAACAAGGTGAATCAGCACGGCCGCAATCTGCGATCGGGCGGCCAAGGCAGCCCAAACGGCCGTTGTTGCTTCTCAGGTGGCGGCAGCAACATCAGCCTCGGGGATAGCAACTGGTGAGAGCGGCACAGCAGCTGTCCGTTCCGCAGCGGCGGCCTTAGCCCTGATGGAGGCCGCCCACGACCATGTCGAGGCCGCCCACGCTCAGCTCATGGCGGTCACCGCACAAATCGAACGAAGCTTCTCTGACAACGGTCAGCAACCCACGGCCGAAGAGTTGGCAATCGCCGAGAGCGTTCGAGCAGTTGTCCGTTCCTCCGCCGCATACCTTGCCATGACGGAGCCCGTCCAAGCCCAGATTGCGGCCGCCCACGCCCAGCTCATGGCGGCCTTTTCCAAAGAGATGGCGAACGCGGATGGCGACATGCTTGCCGAGTATGGTGCGATGGATGCCATGGAGCCCCTTCCCCAGGAGACCGTCGGGCGCGAGTTGGACATGGAGGAGGCGGCGGAGATCGACGAGCACCAGCCGTAGTAGTACTCTTTGTTTTGTGTAATTAAGAGCGCCGGTCTTTAATTTGTTAGAGTAATGTTTAGGTCAGCTAGCTCTATTTAACTGCTGAACTTGCTCGATTAAGAAGTGTGGGTGTGCTGTAGTCTCCTTTGTGTACCCAGATTATGCAATGACGTGGATGACCACTGTAACCAGGGAAATTCGAACCAAAATTTTTGACGTTCAAACTCATCACACACGGGTTAAGCTATATGAATCGTTTGTGATGTTCACATATCGTACATAGTTCTGAATAAGGGACCATGTCTGATGACACTTTGCACGCCAGTTTTTTCACTACACCGATCCAAAAAATTTGGCTTCCGCGGAAATATCTACCTCCCTGCGCCCTCCCCCTTACCAAAAGCCACATTTCCCCTGTTTCCACCTTCCTTTCCAAGTTGAAACCTTCACTCCTTGCTTCCAGCGCCGCCTCCTCGCCGGCGACCCTCCTTCACGCTGCTCGGCCTTGTCGATCCAGGCAGGTAATCCACACCCGACCCCCATCCTCCTCCTCCTTCCACATCCCACATGCCCCGACCGCCGGCGCGACACCTTCCACCCAAATCACCGACCCCTCCCCCAAATAAGCACCACCATAAGCCATGGTGCACGCAGTATAGCCAGGAGCTCAAGGAGCATTTGGTAGCGGAGAAGCAAATCGCGGCCGCACGCGTGGATGAGGTCGTGATGGCTGCCATTCGTGCCGACCCCCAGATCTTGGAGGAGCACCTCACCGTCGAGGCCACCATCGACGCCTCGCGCGCCGACACCGCGACGCGGTTGGCTGCTTTAAATGATAGTTCATGGTGTTTTCTTAAGGACACCCTCGGTGCCTTCGACGAAGAGTACGAGGTGTTTTCTCAGCGTGCACGTGCTTACCTCAACTCGAGAGCCAGCAGGTTGGTGCCCGGAGCGGCTCAGGCAACTCACCACTACGACGAGGGCACCCACGATGTGGAGGCCTCGCAATGTTCCATGTCCAAGGAGCCAATCATCATCGATATCTCTGACGATGAGGAGTAGCTTGTCTTATTAGCTCACTATAAGGACCCATGTTCAGTTTGCTAGCTACGCCGATTAAGCATGCTCAGTTTACCCATTGCATGTGCTGCTCCTGCCTTTCCTTAACAAATTCTAGTGAATTGTGCTATCTACTTTTACCATGCAATCTGTTGCTCTAGTATATATGTTTTATATGTCGTGCAATATGGTGCTCATTTATTAACTGTTTGGTTAATTAGTTGTCATCTTTAGTTAACTGTTTGGTCCATTTCTGCAAATGTGATGTTCAATTCTTCAGGCTGCAATTTTGTATTGTCTTCCATGTGAGAAATAAATCGAATTTATCTTTACAAAATACATGAGAAACAAATACAATTGCTATATTTCCAAGTTGTCAAGCATGCTTGGTTTGGTTAACTGTCTGATCTTCTAGTATGTTATACATTGTGCAATGTGGTGCTCAGTTAATGTTTGGTTCATTTGTTGTGGTGTTTAGTTAACTGTTTGGTTCAATTCTGCAATGCGATGTTCAATTGTTGTGGGTGCATTCTGTTATTGTATACCATGTGAGAAATAAATCGAATTTGGTTGTACTAAATACATGAGAAACAAATACAATTGCTATATTTCCAAGTTGTTAAGCATACTTGGTTTGGTTAACTGTCTGATCTTCTATTAGGAGTATGTTATATTGTGCAATGTGGTGCTCAGTTAATGTTTGGTTCATTTGTTGTGGTGTTTAGTTAACTGCTTGGTTCAATTCTGCAATGCGATGTCCAATTGTCGTGGGTAGAATTTTGTATTGTTGTGCATGTGAGGAATAAATCGAATTTGGCTGCACTTAATACATGGGAAACATATACAACTACTATATTTCCTAGTTCTTAATCATGCTTGGTTTGGATAAATGGGTTTTCCATGTGGCTTGAATTAATCTGATGAATCTGCAATGTGCATATTATTCATCAACATATTTTAATGATAGCATGCGAACCCTCACTTAACCTGATGACTAACTACCTTATATGTGTTGCAGGGAAACAATGGGAAGCACTGAGGTTTACAATTGAGGTTTGCACATGCATGGTCCTTTGTCTAATAGCACATTATTGTGCAATTGCAGGAACCATTCTAATATTTAGGTTTTTAACAATTTGGTCTTGCACATGTAGGTCCTACTGTCAGAGGTTTTCACCCACTGTTCGACCCTTTTTGCATATGGGGAAATGAGTTATCCATGAATATCAGTCAAGTCAAGAAACTCAGAAAAGATTGTTAGGATAAAGAAATTAGCGACAAAAAACAACAAGATCTTTGTCTGCACAATGAAGAAGACGTCAGTTCACTACAAGATGGTACTAACTATTATACTTTGCCTTTTTTATTCCTTTGCCCCATTTCCAATATAGAGAAGATATTTATGCACATCCTTATTTTCAGGCCTTTCCAAAGCAGTTCACTGATGATTACCTCTCAAACCACCTGTATGGTCAGGAGGCGAGGAAGATTTTCATACAACACCCACGGTTCAATATTGAAGTGTTCCTGAAGATGACGAAGGATGGATGGTCAATCATTCACAGGCACTGGCCTAAAGTTGCACAGACCTTCAACATCAATGAAGGCTCAATATTCGCCTTCCGCTTCAGCAGTTTTCTAGATGAGATGCATCTGTCTATGTACCATCTATGTTGCTAATTTCGAAAGGTTATAGATGTTGCATGTGAAACTTGGTGCTGGTGCAGTTGTGTAATGGGGTAGCTGAGTGCTGAAGCTATATGATGTTGTACTCTGATGTGTTTCAATTATGAAATCCTGCTTCCTTAATATGGAAATGAAATATATTGTGTGCTTAATATGAAATGTCAATTAGATTAATAAATGGATTATTAATAATAGGGCAATTAGCCTACTAATGGCCAATTAGCCTGCTAATTAGTTTTTCTATTGCAAACGGTTATTGAGAAAACACCGTGGGCGATGACCTCAGGCAACGCACACAGTTTCTAGGAATAAACCATGTTGGATCAATGAATAATCACACACGACATCCTCTTGAAAACTGTTTGCGTTAGGCCACCTTGCGCAAACGTTTACCACATAAAAAGTGTGTGTGATGGACAGCCTTCGCCACACAGTTTCTTCTACGCGCCGTGTGTAATGCATTCAATAACGCAAACATTAAAATTGTTAATATCGTGTGCAATGGCAACGCTATCACAAACAATTTAATGGGGAAAATTGTGTGTGATGTACCTTGAACGGAATCGTTTTCCTTGGAGTGACTGTGTGGGATGTATATATGAACGGAAACGTACTTCTTGGATTAACTGTGTGGGATGTACATACTAACGAAAACGTATTCCTTGGATTGACTGTGTGGAATGTACATACGAACGGAAACGTTTAGCGGGGACTGACTGTGTGGGATGTACTTACGACCGGAAATGATTTAGCCTGTATAATTGTATTTTTTTAGCACAACTGTACGTATAACCGTATTTGATCGCTCGCCGGTCGCACACGGCCTCATTTTGCCGAGCGTGTGTGCCAGGAGGGCATATCCCCGACGGTTTCTGGGTCGTGTGGGAAGGACCCCCCTATCGCAGTCAGTCACTTGGCGACGAATCAAAACGCCGTCGCGGAAAGGGGTTAAAAACCATTTGTATAGCACCTCGCTGTACCAGTGGATATCTAGGAAGTACAGTAATACTTAGGACAAAACAAAAGCATTGTAACTATATGTGCACTGGTTTGTAATTTAGCACATGTAACATGTTCACTGCCAAAAGTATGGCCCTACAGGTGCAAGCAGAATAACATGTCTCATGAAAAATTGAATGATGTCCTAAAGAAATTCGAAGGCGCGGTGCTTATGTTAAGAAAGTGAACGTAGGCGCCGGCCGTTGGATAATAGTACCTGATTCTCGGCAGCGAATGGGTATCGTTGTCATACTTGATAGCTAAGGATCGTCGATGGTGCTCGTGTTGCTGTTGAGTTTGAGCCGGCTGTCGCCGTTGCTGAAGCGGCTCCGATGCTTCGGCTGCGGCACCTGTCGACATACAAGAAAGCTCATCTGTGGTAAGTGAACAGTTCCACGATAAAGAAGAGAAAAACCGAAGGAGTACAAATCGAAATAACCTGATGAGGCTGCGGCGTGAGTAAAGCAGGGCCGGTGGAGTTGAATATGGCGTCCGTGGAGCAGGTCCGGTGAAGTGGACGAAGGCGTCGATGAAGCACATCCGGCACGGTGTACAGTGCTTTCGGTGAGGCGGATCTGTTTCGGCAGACGAGGGCTTGTATGAAGGGCCATCGATGTGGTGGATGCGGGAGTCGGTGATGGGCCTACACCATGGTGGACGAGGGCGCCGGTGAAGCAGATCCGGTGCGGTGGACCATGATGGCGGTCAAGGAGATCTGGAGCGGTGGACAAGCCAGTCGCTGAAGCGGCTCCGGGGAAGTGGTGAGTTGGCAGTTGGGGTTCCAAGGTGCGGAAGGTAGATCCGGCGGGGTGTGAGGTCCACCGCTGTAGCGGAGGACCAGATTCGGCAGCTTGGCGTGGTTGGGGGGGAGGAGGCGGGGAGGGGAAGGGGAGGGGCTCTGGGAAGAATGTTGGGGGCAAAGAGGGGAAAACAATGGAGTTACCAAAGCAGCCCTTTTCCGTTCATGTGGCAGGGGTAAAACAGGAATATCGCAGGGCTAAACTTTCGGGCGCGAGATAGTTCGATGTGAGTGGGAAGTTTGAAAGCTTTTGGCTGCTGAAATTAAGTGTTCTGCTCTTGTACGGCCGACTATGATATCATGGCCAAGAATTTATTTGTTTTGCACGCAAAAAAAAAGTGCAAGTTTCGAAAATCAGTGTCTCCAACTCGAAACTTAGATTGTCCATTCAATTCAAATATGGATCATTGAGCTAGTGGAAAGAAATACCATCATATGGTCCAATTCAAATGAAATTCCAAATGTGTTTATCCTAAATATGATGACAAAAACAAAAAAGTGTATGTGTATGAATAAAGTGGATGATTATAAGGTTTGAACATGCCCGTATGTGTATATCTCTAGGTTTGATATATGAATTTGAAATCACGAAATCCCGGCTTAAAAATGTACCTCCGTTTAAATGAATTACAAAAGCTAATGATGGAGTCGAATTCCAAAATTCCAATCTTAGGTTTGTAATTCTGGTACTTCAAAGTATATCACGCATGTTCAAAAGTATCATTATCTCATGGTCCAAACTGTGAAACAAATTGATCAACCATGAGTGCACACACTATTGACCATATATATCTCAATTACGCTAAAGTCTCTCAAATATAGACACCTCACTCTTTATCTGAAGCCACACACCCCGTCCCCCCCACAAGTCGTTCTCTCCCGCGGACACGAACACAGGAGCACATTAACCCCCCTCTCTCTTCTAAGTCCGGACCCCAATATAGGTCTCTATCACTTTGTCTCTCGGGCATGCACACATCTCTTCCCCCACTCTCTAGGTCTCCCGGCATATCTCTTTCCCAAGCACATACACTATATAGAGTGTATCTTTCCCATACACACAAAACGTCGCCCCCAAACATCTATCTCCCTAGTTATGTGGTTCTCACACACTCACCTCACTCACCACCCCCACTTCAAACAAGCACCCTTTGTCTCCTTGTGCACCACTCTCCTCTTTCTATCTCTCCCACATGCGGACCCGACCCAGCTCCTTCCCTATATACATATATGTCGTGACTCTTTCCACAGCTCCCTAACGTATCATCGTTCTCAATCTCGCACGTTGTTCTCTACACCATCTATTCTAGATCTCTCATGAAGTCTCTATCACACACACGATGACTCGCTTCCCTTGCGTCTCTGTACATAGGCCACTTTCGAACAACATGAACCTTGTCTCCCTATCTATACGCCACTTCCGCACACAAACGGCCCCTCTCTCTCCCCCTCTCTTCCTCTCTCTCTCCCTCGCTAGCTGTCTCTCTCGCTCTCACACCCCTCTCCCACACACACTCGATGTCTCTTCCAAATAGTCTGCTCCCCGCCCGCACCCATGCTATCCTGCTACTACACATGCCTTTCTCTCTCTTTGACACACATGTCACACCATTCCCCCTTCCCTACTAGGTTTACATCATTAGTGGTCACTCGTCTCCACATACACACACTCCCTCTCACACAGACGCACACGCACAAACACACACAGACACGCACAAACACCCATCTATCTGGATCCTTCTTTTAATACACACACCCTTGCATATTCTCTCCAGCTCTAGGTATGTATATATCCCCCTCTCTCTCTAGCTCACATGCACACCAAAATTCTCCATCTCTCTAACTCACACATCTCTCCCCATGTCCGCATGTGTATCTCACACACTCACTCTCTGATTATGTCTATGTGTCTCCACGTTACAGAACACAAAGCCCCATGCACATGTCTCTCTCTATCCTCCACACACAGAGACACAAAGAATCTCTTATCATTGCCTCAGTCTCTACACATATCACACACGCACGCGTTGTCTCTCTTTCGCACACACGCTCAACCAAGGTTTTCTCGTGAATAACTTACCGTCTATTCATCAACAGTCATGGCAGTACGATGAACA
The DNA here is from genome assembly GCA_011799875.1 of Thinopyrum elongatum. Classification (NCBI taxonomy): domain Eukaryota; kingdom Viridiplantae; phylum Streptophyta; class Magnoliopsida; order Poales; family Poaceae; genus Thinopyrum; species Thinopyrum elongatum. The sequence continues at coordinate 347,742,086 of CM022302.1, read as the reverse complement.
CGAGACGTGAAAAAGAATAAATCTACACGTTCGTAGACCACCTTGTATGTCTACTAGGACTAGAGCGAGCTGAAAGCGCGCCGCCGTCACCCCCTACTTGCCGGCGACAGGAAAACCTTTGTTTTACACAGTCAAGAAGTCATCGTGCTAAGGCCCCACATGCTCAGCCATTGAATAGAATGTAGATCCAAGTTTATGGAAACAAGTATCGATAATACGTTTGTATCTCCATACTTATATCTCTTATAAAAAAAACCGAGTTGGTGATGATGGTATGCCTGCCATCTTGCAATATAGACCGTCCGATCTATATCTAATGGATAGAAAGCAAACTAAAAGATACCCGCACCTCTCTCCACATTTGCATACAAGGCCTTCCCTCATTCATCCTTATCTCCCACAACCTCATTGTTGAGCAATTAAAAAAGGAAGCCTCTGGAACAATCTGTCATGGTGGTCGCTGCCGGCGTCGTCCATCCCCATGCCTCCGCTCAGTCCGACCACCAATCACCACCACGCCCCACTCCTCCTCACCTTATCTCTCCTCTTTCTCGAGATATCATTAGTTTTTACACATGGGATTACTCCAGCATGGGTCAATCACAACAGGTGTTTTATAAAAAAAAATGCATCTTGATGTTCCGTGCAATGCACGGGCATCTTTCTAGTACTCCTACAGAAGACTTAGTTGGTGATGATGGTGTGTCTGCCATCCGTCATTTCTGACCATTAGATCTACATCTAACGACTGTGAGGTAAGTTGATGCCTTTTCTCAACAACATCCCACTTCTCTACCCAATTTGCAGAAAACCCCTTAATTAGTATCTTAAAACCAACCACATCCCTCCCTCACCTCACCAAAACAGCCCAAGGAATATATTCTGATTGAAACATAATATATTTCTAGTGATATATGTATATCAAAATTAGAGTGTTTCCTATCAAGTTTGTGAATAAGTACTATTCTAATTATGATCCATTGCGACGCACGTGCACATTGCTAGTATTTCCAATCATGCAAAAAAAAATTGCTAGTATTTCCATAGTTTTGAGTTTTGCATCAAGATATTAGTCACTCATGGTTGATATTTAGTTTGAATTACGTACACATAGGCACTATGTAACTAGCCGTGCTTATTGGCTTCCAAAGCTTAACTTTCACTCCTACTTACAGTATGTAGAGTATTTAACAAAAAACTACCACTTTCAACCAGCCCTAGGAAGAAACTATTGTACAAAAAATAGCAAAAACATACCCAAAATTTCTTAATCCGCGCCAAAAAACTACTACCTAGTGCCGATTAGGCTCGTTTAAACCCGTTTATGACAGGGTTGGCCCACACGTCCGTGCTGACGAGGCAGCTTAAACCAACACATTTTGTTTGACCGTTGACATGAGGGACCCACATCTGACCTTCTATCCTGTTCTTCCTCCTCCAATCATTATTTTTCCTGAACATTACTTCAAACAGTTCTTATGCGTGTTCGTCGGTAGCGCCGGTGATGAGCGAGCTGGCCGCCGCTTCGCCGGACGGGCCGGACGCTGCGCTGGCCTCCACACGGGTTGGCTGGCTGGCCTGAGCGTGGCTCACGCACGAGCAAGCCGCCGCACTGGCCTTCGCTCGAGCCAGATGGCTGGCCTTAGCGCGGCGCGTGCGAGCAAGCCGCCGCACCGCTGTGCCAACCTAGCTAGCAAACCTTGCAGACAAGCAGCTGGATGCATCCAGCAAGGTGTGTGCTAGCTTGGCTAACTAGCGCCCGCGAGCGCCGGACGGAGCTGGCATCCGGGCTGCCGCAAGATGGGCTCCGCACTGCTGGCGCTTTTGACCTCGCCTTCTGTCGGCGGCGGTAGCTGCATCCCATGGCCGAGGATGACTAGGTGGACGGGCCGGAGGTAGGTGGTCACTCGTGGATTTTTGTCCAGACTGACATGTAGGTCCCACAAGTCATAACGCCTAACTTGCTGGTCAAATAGAAGGCATTGACTTCAGGGGCGACATGGGTTGAAATGTGCCTATAATGGCACTTGGTAGTTTATTGCGACGGATTAAGAAAATTTTGGTATGTTTTTGCTAATATTTGTAGAGTAGTGGTTTCTTGGTAGGGCTGGTTGGTAGGTGGTAGTTTCTTGGTAGTGGTTTCTTGTAAGGAACAATGTGCTAGCGACAAAAGGTGATTCTAGGTTGCAATGTACTCCAACGAGTACTGCTAGTGGTCGCGGGAGTGTATAGCTCGTTTTGTGGGTTCGACCCCGGCCGAACGCACGGCGGCCTTTTTTTTAAATAGTAACCTCGCTGCGAGCCAATATTGTACACAGGTAGTTTGACTTTTGAAGTCGAACGGACGTGTCGCACCACAATCTGGGTGCACTGGATAGCCCAGCCACATGAACGGGTTTTCCCTCCCATCATCTGGTGGCTCGCGTACTAGAGTAGTACTCCTATATATCAATTCACACCATGCAAAGTTTCTCGCCTGCGTGCTCGCCCTAGCTGCACCTCGCTTGCAGCTTCCTCATCAGCTACCATATTTAAACTAGCGCCTCCCAATTAAGCCCGAGGAGCCGGAAAAGCCTGGCGCGACATTGGGAACTGTGCAATATGGCTATGTACGTAAAGTGCTACTACTCTGTAGCTTGTGGCATTGCACGCATGGACTTCGCTCCATTATCGACTCTATAAAAGAAATTCCTCTTGACGTGATTTTTTTTGTTTTGAAACAGAGGCAAAAGCTTTGCCTCAACTCATTCATAAAGAAGGAACTAACAAAGTTCGACGAGATCCATTACACCTCCACAAATGGAAGCGAAAAGCCTAGTCTCGCTGTATCAAAGAACTCAAATGTTCTGCCCCCGCAGTAACCGTCGCTGATAAACAGGCTGCTAGTGTGTGCGTGAGAGGAGCGGCTGAGTAGGCCAGCTATGCGCTTGAATAGAGCACGAAGAGTATGCACTACATAGGTGTACTTTCCCTGCATTGATAGTACATCGATGGTTCTAGAGAACAGTAGTACCCTCCACTTGCAACTGTAGCTCCTTGGCCTTGAGATTCAAGAGTTCAAAACTAGTGCAATATAGAAGTACAGTACATCGCACTACTAGTTGAGAAAGTAGTACTACTACTGCTACAGTACTACGTAGTAAATAATATCCGCACCATCACGGGGCACTAGGCAATACCACTATGCGTGCCCGCATAACTTCCTTAACGAAGGGACGAGGCCCTACGGTTACACTCTTATCTCCTCCTCGCCAGTTCCCCTCCCCCCGAAGAGACCAAGGTAGTTCGTCGCTGCTCCCATGGATTTGCCAGGCGATTCTCCTCCTCATCGGGGCTGGGAGACCTTGGACGACGATCCTCTGTGTCGTGGTATAACACGGCCACCTATGGGACCATCGGCCCCTTGTGGTTCGGGAAGGGGGGAGAGCACATTGCACAAAGAGCGGAGAGCAGCACGGCAGCAATGACACGAGCAGTTTTTACCTAGGTTCGGGCCGCCGCGAGGCGTAAAACCCTACTCCTGCTTTCATGGATTGATGAAAGGACCGTGGTGGAGACGCAATGCTCTAGCCCGGCAAGGTCGCCTTGGGACTAGAGCAGCTACGCGCGTATGAGTGTACAGGGGTCCGAATCCTTTCTAAGGTAGCCACGACCCTCCTTTTATAGGTCAAGGGGTTACCACAATGGCAAAACAGTCATTATCCAGTGATTAGATAGCCACAGTGCTATCGTACCTAACTCTGGCAGTTAGGACAAAGTGCATTAAATGCACCACTTAACGTCACATCGCAGATGCGGCCCGGCAAGCCTTGCCGTGCCGCATTGGTCATCTCATGTCTACCTGTGTGACACGCGTCCGGACGGGTGTCCCACAGGGGTAATCTTCTCTCCAAACAGCTGCCACGCGCTAGATGGCAGCCACTTAACCACCTGGGGGCTTGACATCGCACCGATAGGTGACTTGCGTTGCTGTGAGGTGGAGCGGTGGTGCCTTGGCGGGGTAGTCCGCCCTCGGCGTCCCCGGCAAGCCTGCCGGGGGAGTCTTGAGACTTGTCTTTTAGGGTAACCTCGACCTCGCCAGGCTCGCCTGCCCGGCAAGGGAGGTTTCTCCTTAGTGGTATCTTGCTCATTTGGTTGGTCTTGGTCTTCTTGATCCGCCCTTTGATTCCTCAAAGAGCTATCTCTTCAGCTTGGTCTCGTCTTGGATGTTGCAACCTTGCTCTTGAGCCTGTGTATAGTCCGGGCAACACATGCCTGGGGTTTGTCGCACCGAATCGCACGCTGCTCCGACATCCTCACCGCGACAAGACTCGGTGCTTCCTGCACCAACTATTTTAAGACAGTGCTTAAACAGGCTTGGGAAAAGGCCATGCTTGTTGGTCTTCCATGCGTTCTTGAGCAGAAGGTTATTCTATGGGATAATCCATCGAACAGTCCACCGCTCCCTGGCCATGGTTGCAAGTTGACTTCGCTAGAGTTGCCGACGTTGAGAGGTAGTTGGATTTTGTCCGATGAGCAGGCCCGTGAATGACTTTAACACACGGGGGAGTAACTGCCAATTCACTCATCCCACCACGCCCTTATCCTTTGCCACGTATGCCGCATGCATTGAGTGGGGTAGGTAACGGAGGCGCGTGGTGCGGGAGAGAGTGTCATGGCAGGGGCCCGGTATTCTTGGGTTGGTGTAAGGGGACGGCAATCGGATCCGACCGTCGGTGGTAGTTTAGACGGGTCGGATCAGAAAGAACCCCTCTGGGGTGGGGGTGAGGGATCAGCCCCCAGCCCCAATCCGCCTATAAAGAAGGGGGGTGAGAAGGAGCAGAAGTGTCCATCCACACACCTCCCCTCTTTCATTCCTTGCTTTTTCCTTTGTTATGTTGAGGGGGAGAGACCGGGGCCAGGCCCCGGGCTCTAGCTCGGGGTCGATGATGCCGAACGCTCGTGCTGACGCTCGAGGAGTGTGTCTGGTCCAGGGACGTAGGAGATGCGGCGATCGAAGGTGTGGGCGCCGAACCGCCCACAGTGTGGGAGGCGTTGCACTTCTCCAAAATGGTGAAGCGCCCGTCTTCCCCACACGAGCCGGCCGCCTGATGGGGAGTGCTTGTCCTGGCTGTAGGTCGCTGAGGTTCATCATCCCAACGACAAGGCTCCTGGGGCTTCCGGCGCCTGTCTGGGTGCAGTGCTCGGGATCCTTGGTAATCCCAGCACTGCTCCTTCCAGCAGAGTCGAGGTTGACGTTGAAGGCGGCGGCGCCTTCCTGCCCGCCAAGGTGGGGAGCAGTGCTCTTCGCGCGCCTCGGACATCACCATCGTCTGCTGTTTCCCCGGGGGAGGCGACGGGCCGAGGGGCCGGTGTCATCCTGGAGCGGTGGTGCTGAGGAAAAAATGAGGGAAGACGGAGAAGGCGGGTGGCAGGCCGTCAGGTCGGTGTACGATGGCACCGACGCCTTCGTCTTGTACTGCCGGCCCACTGCCTCATCTTTCCGCTCTTCCCCTCCCTCCCCGGCACCATCATCATCGGCCTTTTCAGGACGCCGGGGAGGGGGTCACTCTCTTGGTGCCTTCGCCTCCTCCAACAGTCTTCCAGCTGAGCTCCGGCGGCTCTCCCCGTCGGCGCTTGTGCTGGGGCTTCTTGCTGGCCCTGTGGGGGGTGACCAGGGCACCGCCGAGCTGCTCCCTCTGTCCCTCTCCTTCGCAGCCTCGCCATTTCCGATCTTGCTAGGCTACGCCCGGCAAGCCCTGACGGGATCGGGCTGGGCTTTTGCTCAGGCACCCCTTTTGCCCTCTTGACCTCCCACTGTAGTTCCTAGGAGGAGAGGGACAAGAAAGGGATTACGGGGCACTTATCTGTTTTCAGTCCAAAATGTGTAGGCATTTGCCAAACTTTAGTCTAAAATATGTAATCTGTTTTTATCCATGTTTGTGTCCTGTAAGATCTGTACTTGCTTATCGCATATTCATGAAAAAGACAAGCCTTGCCGGGTACTTGTGCATGTGTCATGTCCATGTAGAGGCGAGATGCCTCTATACGTTTAAGTAAACAAGTTTTCTCCGGCAAGCTATCTTCCTGGTGCCTTTCGTTAGTTGCCGCGGGGCTTGGCCTGCCGGGCACAAAACCATGGAAAGGAACCAGCTCCTCGTCGAACCCCCTCCGTCAAAGGCCACTACAACCACCCTGACCAAAGCAACGTTCGGGACGCAGGACGGGAGCACCCATGCTTCGAAGGTGATGAGGTTTTCATATGCACAAGTTTTCACCTTACAGAACATGCATGGATAAGAAATAACTTATCTGCTTGGCTTGTCGGGGACTGATATGTAGGCTTGTCTTCATTTCTACTCTTTGGGACCAGGTCCACGGCAAGAACCTTGTAGCTTACTTCAGAGGAAAACAATGCTACATGTGCCCTGATCTACATGATCATGCTATGCTCATGTTATGCTTATGCAAGCATGAAAGTTTTAGGGCCCCCCAGCACTTCGTTTATTCATCTGTTGCTCAGGGTCTGCGCCTGGCTTTGTACAAAGGGTTACATGCAACATCGGCAAGGCTTGTACAAAAGGGTGGCTGCCGGGCAGGGCCCGATAACCGCACCTTACGGGTAGAACTTACGGAGATGCTCAATGTTCCATGAGTTTTGCAACTGAATGCCATCTCCGGTCTCCAGACAGACTGCACCAGGTCTGGTGACTCGTACTACCCGGTAAGGGCCATCCCACTTTGGCGTCAACTTGTTTGCACCCTTGGCGGACTGAACATGCCTAAGGACAAGGTCGCCTTCCTCAAAGCTCCGGGCATGAACCCTGCGGCTGTGATAGCGACGGATGGCTTGCTGGTAGCGTGCAGCATGCGTAGCAGCCCGGAGATGGTTCTCCTCAAGTAGCACAGCGTCGTCACGTCGGTGTTGTTCTTGTGCTACTTCATCGTAGGCAAGTACTCAAGGTGATCTGTATATGAGTTCTGTGGGGATCACTGCTTCTGCCCCATAGACTAGGGAGAAGGGAGTCTGGCTAGTAGCTCGATTTGGTGTCGTACGGAGGGACCAAAGAACCACCGGCAGCTTGTCGATCCATCGCCTGCCACACTTCTGCAGCCTATCAAATGTTCTTGTCTTGAGTCCTCACAACACTTCAGTGTTCGCCCACTCAGCTTGTCCGTTGCTTCTGGGATGAGCAACAGAGGCAAAAGAGACCTTGCTTCCGAGGGCATGAACGTATTGCATGAAGGCGCGGCTTGTGAATTGGGTGCCATTGTCAGTGATGACTCTGGCGGGTACTCCGAAATGGCACACCAATCCTTTCAAGAACTTGATAGCTGACTGTGCGGTCACCTTCCTCACGGGCTCCACTTCTGGCCACTTTGTCAACTTGTCGATGGTGATGTACAAGAACTCAAAGCCCCTGGTAGCACGGGGGAAGGGGCCCAAGATGTCGAGCCCCCAGAACGAAAAGGGCCATGACAAAGAGATCGTCTGGAGAGCTTGAGCAGGTTGATGGATATTCTAGGAGTGGAACTGGCAGGCTTCACATCCGGTGACTAGCTCGATTGCATCTTGGAGGGCCGTGGGCCAGTAGAAACCTTGCCAGAAAGCCTTTCCGACTAGGGCCCTTGATCCAATATGGGAGCCGCACATGCCTTTGTGTATCTCCGCCAGCAGTTCCTTCCCTTCTTCTTGGCAAATGCACTTTAATTTCACACCGTTGGGCCTCCTTCTGTATAGTACGTCATCGATGAACTGATACATACTGGCCCTCCGGGCTACTTTTTTAGCTTCTTCTTGCTCTTCGGGAAGTTCTCCTGTTTGGAGGTAACGGACTATGTGTCGTGCCCAAGTTGGAGCCTGAGGCTCGACAACAAGGATCAACAGCACCTCCTCGTTCGTGGGAGCGCATGCCTCAACCGCGAGAATTGGAAGTTCGGCGGGAGGGTGCTCGTTGCTAAGCGAAGTGGAGTTGCTCCCGCCAACCTCTCTGACGGGGGCTTCAGGAAGCTCTGTCGGGAGAGGCTTGTCGGAGTCCAATTTTCTCCTCTTTCTGGCCATTGTTGCCGGGGATACGGAGGGCTGAGTCAGGTGGAGAATAGAAGTCCCTGGTTCCACAGGAAGCTTTTGTGCAGCGCACTTTGACAGATGATTTGCTGTTTTCCGTACGGGGTATGTGCTCTGTTTGCAATCCGTCAAAGCGCTCCTCCAGCTTTCTCACTTCCTCCACATATGCCTCCATCAATGGACTTTGATAATCCTTGTTTACTTGCCTCACCATAAGTTGTGAGTCTCCATGAATGATCAACTTCTTGATTCCCGGCAAGGAGTCCTTCATATTCTGCGGTGTTGTTGGTAGCCTTCTCCCGGGGGAAATGCATTTGAACCACGTACTTGAGGTGCTCCCTAGTGGGTGCGACGAGAAGCACGCCAGCTCCCGCACCTTGTAGGGAGAAGGCACCATTAAAGTACATGATCCAATCTTGGGGCACTTCCCTGCTGGGAATAATTGTCTCCGGCGTCTCTTCATCTGGAGTTGGTGTCCATTCTGCAATAAACTCTGCCAATGCTCTACTCTGAATAGTTGATGTGCCCTCAAACTTCAAACCAAAGCTTGATAACTCCAAAGCCCACTCCACTATTTTGCCAGTGGCCTCAGGGTTCCTCAGTATGCGTTGCAAGGGGAAGCAGGTAACAACCATGATTTCGTGGGCTTGGAAGTAGTGGCACAGTTTCCTTGAGGCCATGATGAGGCCAAAGATCAACTTTTGCACGCCAGAGTACCTTGATCTAGCCCCCTGCAGTAGGGAACTGACAAAGTACACTGGTCACTGCACCACCTTCTTCCTTGCCGCGATTCTGGAATTGTCTTTGCTGCCCTGCTCTTCTTTGTTCTGATCTGTTCCTGAACTTGCCGGGACGAGTTCACTTTTCTCTCCGGAGGGGATGGTTGCTGCGGCGGCTCCTTCATCTACTTCCCGCTGGGCCACCAGTGCTACACTAACCACTTGATTGGTTGCCGCTAGGTATAGCAGCAACGGCTCTTGCGGTTTAGGAACGACTAGGGTGGGAACAGAGGAAAGGTAGGTCTTCAAATCTTGCAGCGCAGCGTCCACCTCCGGGGTCCACTCCACGGCCCCTGCCTTTTTCAAGATTTTGAAAAACGGCAAAGTGCGCTCGGCAGACTTGGAAATGAACCTGCTCAGTGCAGCAACACATCCAGTCAAACGCTTCACATCTTTAACTGTCTTGGGTGCTTGAATCTGCTCGATCGCCATGATCTTGTCGGGGTTGGCCTCTATCCCCCGGTGGGACACGACGAAGCCAAGTAGATTTCCGAAAGGAAGACCAAACACACACTTCTCCGGGTTCAACTTCAAGTTGATCTTGCGAAGATTCGCAAAGGTCTCTTCCAGGTCCTGAATGAGGGTTGATTTGTGTTTGGTTTTGACCACTATGTCATCCATGTAAGCTTCAATATTCCTATGCAGCTGTGACTCAAAACCAATTTGCACTGCTCTTGCAAAAGTGGATCCAGCACTTTTTAACCCAAAGGGCATCCGTACAAAACAATACGTGCCACATGGGGTTATGAACGCGGTCTTCTCTTCATCTTCCTTGGACATGAAAATTAGGTGGTACCCGGAGTAGGCATCCAAGAAGGAAAGCAGGTCGCATCCAGAGGTGGAATCCACAATATGATCGATGCACGGCAAGGGGAATGGGTCCTTTAGGCATGCTTTATTCAGATCTGTGAAATCTATGCAAAGCCTCCACTTCTCATTCACCTTGCGCACCACCACTGGATTCACCAACCAAGTTGGATGCAATACCGATATGACCAAACCAGCAGCTTTGGGTTTCTTGATCTCTTCGGCAATAAACTGCTGCCGCTCCAAAGCTTGCTTTCAGACCTTCTGTTCGACCGGCCGGGCATGTGGGCAGACAGCAAGGTGGTGCTGGATTACCTCCCTGGGAACACCGGGGATGTCAGATGGTTGCCAAGCAAATACATCGACATTCGCCGGCAGGAAGGCAACGAGCGCGCTTTCCTATTTGTCGTCGAGGGTGGAGCTGATAGTAAATGTACCATCAGCGCCAACCAGCCCTGCTGGGACCTTCTTCACAGCGGGTGCAGCAACCTTTGATCTCTTGCTATTGGAACTCTCCGGCAAGTCATCAACAGGCGCAGTGCACTCCGAAGAGGCGCACTTCCCGGATTCTTTGCTAGCATCCTTGCTAGTTTTCTTCCCTTTCTTGCTTTACTTGGCGGGAGCGGTAGCTTCCGCGGCCTCTGCAGCGACTGCGTCTCAGTACATCTTATCCACGCATATAATTGCATCCTTTTTGTCTGATGGAATGGAAATGACGCCCATTGGCCCTGGCATCTTCAGTGTGTTGTAGGCGTAGTGGGATGCCGCCATGAATTTTGCCAGAGCTGGACAACCAAGGATTCCATTGTATGGCAGGGGGAGGTCAATCACATCAAACACAATCTTCTCATTCCGGTAGTTTAACTCCCCCCCCCCCCAAACGTTACCGGCAGTGTGATCTTCCCCTTAGGACGACTTCTACCGGGGTTGATCCCTTGGAAAGTACCAGTAACTTTGAGCTCTTCATCTGCTATCTGGAGCTTGCTGATGACCTTGGGAGAAATCAGATTCAACCCGGCCCCACCGTCAACCAACATCTTTGTGACTTTGAGTTTGCGGATTGTTGGTGAAATCAACAACGGCAAACACCCTACCGCGATGGTGGTGTGGTCAGGGTGATCCTCTTCATCAAAGATGATGGGCGTGCAGGACCACTTGAGCGGCTTCTGAGAATCTGCCGCTGGCTCCACGGCATTGACCTCACACACCCACTGTTTAAGCTGGCGGTGAGAGGATTGCAAGGATGCACCTCCGTCAAGGCATAGGGCGTCAGTAGCCTTCTGGAACTCCTTCTCACTAGTTTCCTCTTCATCTCCTTCATCACTCTCGTCATCACATTCCTTCTTCTCACGGCCTCTGGCAGGTTTCCCTTGATACCGAGGGGCCTTGCCAGGGCGACCTCCTCTGCCGCCTCAGCCCTTCCCGCCAACGCCATCTTGATCTCCCTCTTTGTCACGCTTCTCATACTCAGCCTTTTGCTTCTTGACGAGTTGCTCAACCTGATGACACTCTTGAAGATCATGGCTTTTGGTCCGATGGATCTTGTAGTACGGCCCGTCGGCCTTCCCAGCCTTCTTGGCAGCCGCAGCTTCTCGGCAATCAGCGCACGCGGCAACTTCCTTGTCGGGAACCTCGGTCTTGGCCTTCTTGCCGGTACTAGGAGTACTCGATCCTTCAACAGCTAGCACTGCCTTATCCCTGTGCTTCTTGTTGCGTTTCTTTTTCTTCTTCTTCTGATTGGTGGCGTCGTCGTCGTCCTCTGAGTCAACGCCGACACCATCTTCTTCACCGGGGAGACGCCTCCCCTCCTCTGTTCGGGCACACTTATCTGCCAAAGTGTACAGCTCATTCACAGTCTTGAGCAACCGGACGTTCATCTTGGAACGTATCCTGCGGTTGCATACATTGGACTGGAATGTAGCTATCACAGCCACCGGGTGGATGTCTGGAATGTTCCTGTGCACCCGGCTGAACCTTCGCATGTATTTCCGCGAACTCTCTCCTTCCTTCTATGGGAGGAGTTGCAAGTCGCTGGGCCACCCTAGTTCTTGATGACCGCCCGTGAAGGCGCCAACAAATTCATGGCACAGGTCGGCCCAGGTCGAGGTGGAGTTCTCCAGCAAGTGCATCAGCCACGACCTCATGTTTGGCTTGAGTGCCAACGGGAAGTAATTGGTGAATACCTTCTCATCTCTTCCTCCGGCGGCTTGAACAGCAATGGTGTAGATGCTCAAGAACTCTGCTGGGTTCAATCTTCTGTCGTACTTTTCTGGTATCTCTGGCTTGAACGTACGGGCATATGGCCAACGGACTTGCCGCAGCTCACGAGTGAAGGCGAGGCACCCAACCTCGAAAGGCAGGTATCCATCTCCATCGGGCACGGGCTCGTCGACGTCGGGGCCATTGCACCTATCAGACTGGCGGCGGGTTTTGCGGCGTCATTCGATGGTGACGCGCGCGTCCTCCCTCCGCCCGTCTTCCAGGACTCATTGCTGGTCTCGACGTGCCCGGGGATCAGACGAAGCCATCGATACATCGTCGGGTTCTTGGCCGCGTGGCTCTGGCTGTGGCCCCTGCACTGGCTGCCACGGAGGGGATTGCA